>VWPW01027490.1:0-20868 GCA_013389825.1 Crypturellus undulatus
CCCAAGAGTACCATAAATGTATTTAAGTCCATAAACACACATCCCAGGATAACCATAAAAATCACCTTCCAGTGTATGTTTTAAAATACTACCAAAGAGGGGTTAAAACAGAGAAGAGCTGGAGGCCACCAGTGTCCCACACATTACAACATAATATATGTGAGCACGGGGTTAAACAGCCATGCCCATGCGTAGGGTGCATGAAAAACTGGCAAGTGGAAGATTAATTGCCTGCACAAATGCTATTATTCCAACCAGCAGCAGGAATAAGAAGGAACGTGGCAGCGGTGTTGACAAAGGCACCGTTCTGGGTGGTTCTTTGCTCAGATTCAGGCTGTGGAGCTGCTGCTCATCCTGTCCCTGTCCAGCGCTCCGGCTGCTTCTCGGGGGCATCTGCTCCTTGTTTCCGCAGCCAGACGGAGCAGCAAGTGGAAAACCTCACGTGCCAAATCCCTGGCATCCCCGACTTGTGCCAACACGGCACGGGGCCTTCCAGGGAGGCCGTTCTTACTTCTATTTTAAGGCCTATCTGGAATAGTGCAGGGTGGTCTAACCTTACGGCGGACTCAGGTCTCCAACACCGCCTCACTGCTCCATCCAGGTGCAGGTTGTGCTTGAAAATCCAATCTTGGCAGAAGGGGACACCGCTGTCCCCAGCGCCCGGCCCCCGGGCACGCCGGCCGATGTGCAAACACGTTAACCAGGAGCTTCAATCTAGGGGGCTAAACCAACACGAGGTGGTAAGAGACCCAAATGCCATCAACGAACCTCAGTGCCAAGGACATTTACATCCCTCTTTTCCTATGATCCGGGTTGGCGGGGCAGGGAACTGACCACTTTGTACAGCTGGGGGAATAACTCTCACTCCGCTTTGCCAGCACATTGCTGCTTGTGGCAAGAGGACCTAGAGCATATTCAGAAATTAAAGCGTTTTTCCCATTAAAAAATAAAAAATAATAATTAAAAAAGAAACTATGAGAAAGAGCATTCCTATAATGAAACAGCAAGGTGCTATTATGGATGCAAAATGCATTAGCAGCTGCTTACTGAAGAACCTTACCCAGAAACCTGTGCAGAATTGCACAAGGCAGGAGTCTAGGAGCAGCGGCGCTCGCTTGGCATTTTCCAGGCAGATGAATGACATCTCTCTCACTTTCACAGAGCACAAACATGTTCACAACCCAGGGGAAGGATGTTTCTCAAGCCTTCCACATCCATTCACCAGAAAAAAATATACCACCTCCTTCCCACAAAGAGCTGAGCATTGGAGATGTAGTTTAGGAATGTAATGCCCAAGAAATACATGTTTATACATGGAATACTATCTAGCAACTACACATATAGCTGCACTGAAATTTCCTTATTAATTTACAAGTTAAGCATTACAGTCCTCTGAGAAAATTTTTTATTAATAGGAATAAATGCAAGCAATGTTTAGGCCTTGAGTGAATCTTAACTATTCCAGTTATTAGCTGAATTAAGAAAATATATAGTAAATAGAATTGTAAACACTTGACATTTCTGATTCAGAAACTATTTCAAAACCAGAAGAATTTTAAAGGAAGAATCAAAATGTACACATCAAGATTTATGAAAACTTCTCGTTCGGTGTCACAGTAATTACAGAGTGAAAGCTCAGCGAGACTGCCGGGACAGATGTGACCAAGACACCCAGGCTATGATGCCAGTGACAAATGGTTAACTGATAAGAAGAAATGGAGAGGGCGACAGACTGAAGAACAGGTCAATATCATGCTGTCATGAAGCCATTTGAGAAACATAATTAATCTATTACTCACCTGGCGTCATCATTCATTGTACAGTGGTCAATAGGTGCCATGAAGCTCACCAGCTTGCTATGGACATGGTACCTGAATAATGCAGGAAATAAGCAGGCAGCACATTAGTAACTATTAATGAAAAGGAAATAGAAACGTAACAGTGTCTGAAATGCAAAGCACTGGCTTTCCTGGTGGCTGCTATCTAATGACTCACTAGTTGCAGTTGGCAGCTCGTGCTCTTCCCTCCTCCTTTGCCACAACGCGCTTAGCGGAGTAATCAGACGATAGGACGTGCTGAAGAGCTGACTAACAAGCAGGTCCTTGACTCGCGGCCAGGCAGGGGACGTGCAGCCTCCAGCAACTGCACGTGGGTCTGAACACGACCGCAGGGACCGCGCCGGGGAGCCGGGACGGAGCAGCTCTGCAGCCGGCTCCCAGCTTTCCACCCTGCTAGGAACCTGCGGACAGTGGCTCTTCATCGCTTATATTCTGTGACATGACATATGTCATTTAACAGGGTACCGGGAAACTCAGAATGAGGGGTGCAAGAACCCAAACCAACAGCTTCTGGCGTATACTACCTATCTGAAATGCTGTATCCAAAGTGCTGGTACTTTTAGAGCCTTACAGAGAGCACACAGCAGGATTCAGAAGCATTTCCCTAGAATCACCTTTCCACTCTGACATCTCCATAGTCCCCTCTTTAGCTATGCAGTATTTTTTTAGCTCACAGGGATCTATTTCAGGCCAGTTCTCCAGGCCCAGCACACACCCTTACACAGGGATCCTTCTATTTTTCCAGGACCTCGAAGAGCTTTACCAAAAAAAAATCCCAAATCCCAAACCTAAGCACTGCAGCCACAGGACCGTTCTGGAAAGATGCTGGAGCTTAACTGCACGTCGACCCAAAACACAGCCACTGACACACTTCTCTTTTATTGGTATTTTCCCTGAGGGGGTGAGTGCAACTTTTATTTAGAAAAGAAAACCTGGTACTCGAGATGTAAGAGGAGGCTGACACGGGAGATAGCGGATCTCCCAGGGATGCTGGCGCACAGGCTGCGCGCTGAGCCTGCCCCATTATTCCTCGAGGTTTACGAGTCTGACTCAGTTGTGTGATGTTGTCAGTAGTTTTGACTGAATCATGAATATATCCAATTATGTGTGATGCTGACAGAAAAGAATATTGATAGTCAATAATTATAGGCTTTTCAGGCCAACAAAGTAGCTCTTCCCTCTTTTAATAAATTATCTTATGACATCTATCTTAAAAATTGCTATGCCAGGCCTGACCCAGACTGACTCCGCTGACTTTCTATCAGATGCCATCTAAACTCACGATTTATAGTTTACTCACAAAAGGATGGTTAATGTTGCGGATTTTTCAGGAAGCGGAGCAGCTTTTCAGCATGCCTCCCTGCCACAAACACCTCCTCCGCTACAAATCATGCAGTCACGCTAAACTCAGGGAGACTAATGTATCTGCTCTGCAAAGGGGGGAAAAATCCTCTCCACGCTGCTCCTCTTTCCACGCTGCAGCACGGACGACTCTTCCAACAGAAATACAATGGGAAACATCAACCCAAATTAGGGACCCAGGAGGCAGAACGTGAAATGCAGTGGAGCCAAATTAAGCTGTGGTGAGATTTGTAACAGTATTTGAAGATTACACACCAAATTCCAGTCCATGGGAAAGAGACACTTACCTCACTTGAGTATTTCTGTAGTATTTCAGAGCTGCTCTCCACATTTTAGGTAGTTAAATACATTTTGCAAAAGGCAGGAATACTACCAGCGCACCCAGCACAAGCACAGGGCCGTTACATTTTATCTTCCAAACCCCCAAACTTTTGGATATATTCTGGTGCAAATTGTCACCCACCGTATTTTCCTTCCTTTGCTGGCTTTTCTGTCCACTTTCTTCTTTATTTTGCTTCGTAACTTCTGGATGGCCAGCCACTGCCTGAAGAAAAGCACAGGGATAGTTATGTGACAGTTAAAACAAGCAGACAAATTGCAAAAATGCATTAGGTACATTGGGGCTCAAGGACCAACTTCTACCTATTGCAGTTACACAAGTGAAGGAGACCAAGAAGCTCAGGAAATCAGATACGAAGCTCCAAATGCCTGTGGTGCTGCTTCCCCCCAGGAATATGGAATTTCAGTAACAGGCACCCTCCCTCACTGCAGCCACAGAGGGAAACACAGAGCAGACCAGCTGATGCCCATGAAGTGATCACTAATCACCAAGGAGATCCCACCTGCAGGGAAACCCACGGAGGACACGAGCATGGCTCCACTTTTATCCATTTTGATTACTGACATTTTTCAAGAATCTTTAGAATTAAGAAGAAAACCTTTACCAAATATAAATGCTAAAATCTGTAAAATTGTCTCCAAAGGTATTGCTTTTTTGTGTCAGCACTGATTATTAGAATGACTTGTATTTTGCATATAGAAAGCCCACAACAGAATAGATGGTCTGCCAGATCTTAAACTGATTCTTTAAGTGAGATAGGTTATTCTAACTTCATGAACAGAATTACTGTGACGCAGTAGATGCTCTGAATTTATTTCCTCCCTCAGTTTTGCAAAGCATATTGAAAATTACCAGCAAGTATTTCTCTCTACCACCTCTGACTATTAAACCTGGCAAATCTCAGCGAGAAGCCCTATATAATGCTCCATCTATTCCTGTGCAAAGCTAAAAAAGAGAAGAACTCAATAAACAATTTCAGAAAGTGCTGCTGATCCCTACTTGTACTTAGAAAGGAGCTCTACTTCTCAAACAGAAAACTTCATCTAGCCAAGGAAGTTATCAGCATGGGAAAACTCCTGCTAGTTATATATATATATATATATATATATGTATATATATATATAATATGTATATATATATTTATGAAAACGAGCATCATCTTACCTGATTTACACAATGAAAACCCAACATCAGGGAAAAAATCTAGCAAAATCCAATTACTGCAATCTTAATATAATCTTAATTACTGTAATCTATTTTACTGTAAAGTCAGATAAATGTACAATGTAATCACCACTTAAATGTAATTTTGCTTATATCATATTAAATTATAGTGAAGAGCTTTCCATAGTATTTCAGACATACAGAAAATAAATTTGACACGTTTCACTAAAATTTGGGTAATATTTTAAAAGAGTAGAAGTTATTTCACCAACACTAAAATTTCCTAAAGCATTTTCTCCCCTTTCCCATACAAACTCATAGCACTTTTTCGGTGGAGAGCCTTATTCCAGCATTTTCAGCCATCCTTTACTTTGATGCTTTTCTAAATAATAGCCCATAGTTACTTAAATGTACTCTGTTCTCTAAGCGGTATTTGGAATATTTTTTAATTTCTAACCATAGAATTAAAATGAGAAATAAGAGCTTTCCTGCACAGAATTATATTTTACTTTTAGCATAAAGAAAACATTCCCTGATGCTGTTTTAATTGTACTTCTATCTTTTCTTGCAGCAGGGAGAAAGCATGCAGAGGGATTGTTTTAGCTGATCTCTCTACAGGTTTGCTCCCCTGAGACACTGAGAAATAGAGCTCATAATGCTGAAATACCCAATTTCAGCAGCAGGTGGTCACTTCAACCAGCCCCTGCTCACTAGAGCAGGGCAAAGCTCCCCTGCAGTGTCCAGAGTCTGGTGATTCTGGCAGTACGATCCATAACTAAGGAGCACGGTACAGAGGATGACTTATTTCATTAATGCCTTAATCAGTTTTTTGGCAGTTTATTACACCCAGATGTTCTCTCCAGAGTCATTCACAATTTTGGCTTCTAGAGGGAACAGGCCTGGGGGCTCGGGATGGGGACACAATGCTGGGGTGAAGCTGGTGATCACAGAGTCATTATAGTTGGAAAAGACCTTCAAGACCATCGAGACCAAGCGCAGATGTTGAGGATGGCTTCCCACTTACCTGCCCATTGCTACCTGGTCGTTGGGGTCCAGCGAGCTTGTTTTACGCTCAATAAGTTCTCGAAGGAGCTAGAAGAAGAAAGAAAATAATCTTATTTAAAAGAGTGGTAAAGAGCAGCTTCACGGATTTCTCAGAAGACTTAAGAAATTAGTTGCCAGATTCCCAGTCCATGGGCTACTGCTTTTGAAACGTCCTAGAAACCAGGAAGACAAGAACCAAAAGCCTTCAAACATTTCCTCTTCACAAAGAAGGTCTCCTAGGGATAACGTGTGACCGACGAGAGCAGAGCCAAAGGCTCCAGAAGGGTCCAACCAACGAGGCCAGAAGTGCCAAGCGCTGCACCTTGTCCCCCCCTTGCACGATACCCGCACAGCCCACGCGCTGGAGCGGAACACCAAAGGACGAGTTAATAGAGAAGTTAATTTGGGCTGGATCGGGGAACAGCAGTGCTCCCTGCCATGCAGCTTGTACCGGTGACATTTAGCTCGGCGCCACTCGCGATCTAAAGGTCGTGCAGAGCCAGCAGCGCTGTGCTCCGAGCATCCTGCGCGGCCAAAGTGAGGCCACAACCTAAACCCCAAGCAACTGGCACGGCCCAGAAGCCGCCCGTGCCCTGCTCTGCTGCCACTGCGGTCCCCTTTCAAGGTCCCCTTCCCAACACGGGAGCCTCCAAGAGCTCCGGTGAGAGCAGGGACCCAGCAAGGACCTGGAAGACCCCAAGGCTGCCTCCCTGCCACCTCTTTGGGGGCACGAGGGGACCCTGCGCTCCTCAGCACCAAGTACCCGCTTGAAAGAAGGGGGAACGGGCAGACACCCCCAGAGGAAATGTTGTAAAAGCAGAGGGGCGGCACTTTTATTTAAGAATAAAAAAAGCATAGTAAGGACTCAATCAACGGGGGAATCTTTATACCTATGCACAGCTTTCCTCTCCTTCAAGGCATATATCATACAGAATGAGAAAAACACAATTAAAACCCTTCTATGGCTCTTGCCCCCGCACACACACCCCGATTTGTTTATTTTTGGAGATTATTACTACAGCAATTACACTTAAGAATTCAGGAACAGAGGCCACTGCTTTATTATCACTAGCAAACAGCAAGCTATTTCTCTGCCCTGTTTATCTGATTGATTCCCAACATCTTTCTGGCACACAATCTATCAGTTTATCTCTCCCACTTCATCACAGTCACTTCTGGCAGCTAAATACAAGATCCAAATCCAGTGTTACACAGACATACGACACAGTAAACCTGTGTAACACCGCGACTCGGCAAACAGCTGCCCCTAAGGCTAGCAGAAATGGGATCTTGGTTTCTAGTCAATATTCTGTCAAACGCAAGGTGGGAGGGAGAGCTTTAACAGCAGCACGGAACGGTGCCGCTAAGTTTTTGCTCTTTCCCCGCACCGCAGCAGGACACGTTCAGTGTCTTACCTTGCTCTCTGGTTTAATGTGCAGAGCAGGAGCAGCAGAGGATAAACCAGGAGAACATTGCAACGCACCAGGAATCCTGGGCCTCTTTGGGATGCCTTCCCAGCCCGAACGTCGGCACTGGGACTGCTTCTGGACTGCCTCAGGTCTCAGCAGTCTTGATCAGCGCATCTGATCACACCAGCCCACAAAACTTTTACTCTTTACGACGGGAGACCACCACAGCACACGGTTTGTTAATGTTAACATCCTTGCACATGGCAGGGCCATTGCTGTCTGGGATTTTCTCAGCGGGCACCACCGTGTTCTGGATGCATCTGGCCCCTAGGAAAGCGCCTTCCTCCCTATTAGGGCACCCTGGAGAGCTTTGCTTTGTCATCCAGACAAAACTCCTCCAGAACTAAGAGACAGGACGTTTCAGCAGGACTCGTTCTTCCTTGGGGCTCACCAAATCCAGAGACCAGCAGACTACAGAGTGTCACCGAGACCGTGCGTGTGCCCTGGCCAGAGCGAGGTGTGTTTGCCAGGGAGGTTCCTGTTGNACGAGCTGGAGAGCTCTGCTTTGTCATCCAGACAAAACTCCTCCAGAACTAAGAGACAGGACGTTTCAGCAGGACTCGTTCTTCCTTGGGGCTCACCAAATCCAGAGACCAGCAGACTACAGAGTGTCACCGAGACCGTGCGTGTGCCCTGGCCAGAGCGAGGTGTGTTTGCCAGGGAGGTTCCTGTTGCTGTACGTGGAGATGGGCAGGAGCTGGAGGACAAGACCGTGCTCCTCCTGGCAAAAGAGCGTTTCACACGGTGCCTGCGAGGGGACCGAACCGTATGGCACTCAGTGAGCCCTGTTACCTGCTGGGGCTCCTCTCCTCCACGCACAGAGGATCCTCTCCCCAGACGGAGCTACCTAAGGAGTCACCAGCAGAGCAGCCCTCAGCCGAGGCCGTCACCGTTCTGCCAGCCCCGAGGCTGCAGCAAAAGGCTCTTCCAATGCAGTGGCCACAGCAAGCGTGGACAGCACTGGGGAGCAGGAGGAGAAGGAGGCAAAGCGAGGAGAAATGAAAATAAATAAAAAGCTGGGACAAGAGGGAAATTAGGAAACAGAAATAAAAGCTGCGAAGCATCTTATTACATCTAAATAGTGTACATCTTAAAGCTGAAGTTATAAATCATGCTAACAATGGTTACTAAAATAAAAGTGAATGTAGCCAGAGGCTACCACTGAAAAAGTCAGTCTAGACCTGCCTCGCTGCCTTTGGTCTTTAAGGATTTGATTAGTTTTTCCGCTTTCTAGTTCACAGCCTTGCATTCAGCCCATGCTCCAGAGCCAGCAAGGGCTCAGGATACAGAATGAATGATAAATTCATTTACTGAGTAAAATAACAGTGTTTTCTCAGCACAAGACTTAAAACACTTCCTGGGCTGCAATATTTCATTAAGCTTGGTGATTCTGGTTAAAATTTATTAGTCAAAACAGAAAACTCTCATCAGACCCCATATATTCCATTAAGAGTGATATATGGTGTCTCCCACTGTCTAATTATTAACTAGGAAGTGTAAGTAAATCACTATCAGCATTAAGCTGTGATGTGTGAAGACACAGTTTGGGTTCGGCAATTTCAGCATCAAAACGCTCAGATTTGAAACATACCCCTCTCTTCTGCTCTTCTTCCTTCACCTCCTCACATCTTCCCTGTAGAGATAAGGGCAAGATGCAGAGGCCAGGAAGAGAACCTGGAAATGCTCCTACTCCCCTGTGCGTTTTGGGAACGTTTCCTGGAAATGGAAAATATTTCGCAGCGCAAGAGAACTTGCAACGTGCAACTGCAAACAAAAGAGCAAGGCAAGAGACACACGGTGTCTGAAGGCAGGGGGGTTTCAGGAGCAGCGAGCACCAAAGCCATCGCTGCAACAGCGCTGCTTGCCAGCAAGTTCACCCTAAAGCCGCTCCTCGGCTAAGGAGATGCACGCCAAGAACACTGTGCAAAATTAGAGGGATTTAGAAATGCCATCAGGGTGTTGTTCAAGGATAATAGAGATTCACTTCTCATTTTAGAGGTCAATTTTCATTTTAGAGGTGAGGTCTCACTTTCATGCACTATCTAGCAGCGTTTCTAATCCTTCAGTCGCTGACCTTTCCTGATTTGCAGACCCCGACGAATTTCCAGTTGAGACAAAGGCCTCCCTGGAGCTGATATAAGCGTCCTGACAAAAGGCTCACTTTCCTTCGCCCTCCCAGGCTGATTCACTGCAAAGGTTGATTGATAGGATATCACAGCAAAGAGTTTCGTTTACAACGCTTCGAAATATAATTGGGGCAAACGAAATACTTGTGCTCTGTTGTTCCCAGAGCCTTCAGCAAAGCCAGTCGAGGCAGGGGTCACTCCTGCCGTAGCGCATCGGAGCCTCCCGCGGCACCTCGAATTCCCAAGTCGTGGATGTGGAGAGGGGAGACGCAATCTCCGCCGCGGCGCGAGGAAGTCGCACCGGCTTCCCCGCACCGCTAAGAGCAGCAAACAAGGCGCTGATAAAGTTCATTTTAAAACAATGCGAATGCAGCACCTCGTGCACCGTCTGCCACCTCGGTCTTTAGCTGAGAGCAAGAGAGACTCCATTATGCTGGATTCCTAAATAATGACAAGAATGTGTAAGCTTGAGCTTTGGGTTTACCAACAGGCGCTCACCTTTACTAGAGGGTTTTGTCACTCCTTGGCTAAAAAAAAATACACTCAGTTTATTAGCAAGGAGCTGTAAATACTTGCAGATTGCTTGCTAGACCTTTCCAGCAGAATGTGGATTTCTTACTACAGAGTAAACAAGCAGGCTCAGGGTCTCCTCACTTTGCCCCACTGCCTTTTAACGAGAAATCCTTTCAAAACGTCGGGCAAATTACCTTTGTCCTGCCTGAGAGACACAACGTCACAGGTCACACTGGAAAAAAGGTGTTATTTTTAAATCACCTTTTTGCAACTTAAAAAAAAAAAAGAAGAGTTGTTTTTTAACCAAATCACTCTGGAAAACAAAAAAAAAAAAAGGAGAAACTGATAGGAGTTGCCAAGTTCAAGTNTGTGGATTTGTTACTACAGAGTAAACAAGCAACCCCCGTGGCTCAGGGTCTCCTCACTCTGCCCCACTGCCTTTTAACGAGAAATCCTTTCAAAACGTCGGGCAAATTACCTTTGTCCTGCCTGAGAGACACAACGTCACAGGTCACACTGGAAAAAAGGTGTTATTTTTAAATCACCTTTTTGCAACTTAAAAAAAAAAAAGAAGAGTTGTTTTTTAACCAAATCACTTTGGAAAACAAAAAAAAGAAAAGGAGAAACTGATAGGAGTTGCCAAGTTCAAGTAAAGAAATAAGAACACAAACACCAACTGCTTCTCCTCTTTCCTGGTGAGATCACACCACACCTCTACTTTCTAAGCAGGAAGCTGACAAACCCCCTTGTTTATTAATGTGATTTGAACACTCTCTAATTTATACTTTTCCCCTCCTTTATTCAATGGTAAGTCACATTAGTTTTTCCTTCTTTTTTCACATTTATACGCTATATAATTATTAAAAACTGTAAATTATGAACATGTTGGATCTACCTTTTGCTACTGCACTCTGCCTGGAGGAAGGAAGAACCAGGTTGTTTGCTTTCCTCTTTCAAGCTCCCTCAATAGAGGCACAACAGAGTCTAGATTTCTAGCAATACTACAGAAAATTTAGACTATAGCTCATATATTATTTTAAAAATCACCTTGAAATCTTCTTTATGCTCAACTTTCTGTGATCTATCTGTAAGGGAAATATCTAAACAGCAGGATGAAACCACTGAACTCTCTTTCTGAAAATATTTTATGAAAATTCAGTTTTATACAAAATAGGCATTGACTTGCTTGTTTTCTAATAACCCATTAAGAGAAGTTTCAAATCAAGCTTTAAAACGTGTTATTAACCATCCACCCAGCCATTTGAAAGATACATGCCTGTGATAAGAGTATTGTATTGCCATTAACCTGTGGGATGGTTCGAGACATCTCTTATTCACACAAAACTCTAAATGCATCTAATTAAAGCCACAAGATCAGCTGTCCATATTAATCACTCACCAGTTTAATTAAGGTAAACCAGCTTGTCAGAAAGCCAGTCTTCTCTCTATTCTTCACCATTATCGACTTTTAATAGTTCACTGGATTAGTAATTACTTGTTTATGGCATTATCAGATACCTTGGAGAGAAAAAACACAGTATGTGCCCAGGAACTGCTTCAGACCTACTCTTGTTAGCACAGGAGGATGTATTTACCCCATCCAATTAAATTTTTTTAAAAGCCAACCAATGTAGTTAGACGTACATACAACCAAGAAGAAAAATAAATAGCTACAAGAATCTTCACATGAGATTCAGAGTTGGAAGCTCATTCTGTGGTCACTTAGATTCAAGCAGGACTTCTGGGCAAGAAATGATGTTATTAAACTTATGAGAACTATTTGTTTTTGAGCACCTCTGTTGCACAGAGGGTGCAGGCACACACAGCACCAACCCTCAAAAGTTACATGTTCAAAAATCCGAGTTTTCTACAGCATCCAATCTTTTGCTAAGATAACTGTGGTGCATAGATAAGAGCCAGAGCAAGTCAGTCCCTTGCTACTCCAATGTGCCCACCTGGAGAGCATGTCCCTACCGCAGCACCTGGATGCACTGGGGATTCCTCACACGTCCCTCACCCTCCTCAACTCAACATTTGTTTCTGGAAGCTGCGGTGCAAACAACATCAATGGCTGCAAGTCTTTATAAATACAAAACAGCTGAAATCAGAGGAAGGAGGGAGCAGAAGTGCAGGAAAGAAAAAAAGAGAGATTATGTATATTCTTAATTCTCTTTGGGCCTACCTGCTGCCACTAGTGATGAACATTTGTTCTGGGAAGAGTTGCTACCAACGGATCGCTTAGCATATGAACGCTAACCTAATTCGTGTTGGAAATAAACCAATTTCAACTCTCTCCTTTACTAGAGGAGTATTTCAACCTAATAATAAAATCTCCAGTGTAGCATGTCAGACCAGCAGCTCTCTGGTTGCAGGCTGGAATTTTAAGTCTTAATGCTGCAATATCGGCTGTAATGAATTCATGTAAATATGACTTCTAAAAATAAAAAGTCTTTTTCTTCCCTTAAAAGCATGTATGAACCAGGGTTTAGAGGAAAAGGAAATGCTGTCAGTAATGAGGATCTTCTTGAAACCACTAAACTATTCCCATCTAGTGGAACCTAAATAAAAATCTGTTTCACCTGCATTATTCAGCCCAGCTTTATATTACCATTCAATATGAGTCATCACAATAAAAATTATAACTGCTTATAAAACAACGGAGGAATATGAGAAAAGCCAAAGTGGGATGAACAGAGCAGAGTTAAATCCTGAATCTTCTTAAAATTCCACCTGTGTGAGATGGTGAATTCCATCAACACCAACCGCTGCACAGTAAAGCCTGTTTACACGCAGACAGAAAACAGAATCATTAAAGAGTTTTGGATATAAACCGTAACAAAATAGTAATGTCATCAGGTCATGCTCATATTTAGTTGCTCAATTTCCTTTCAGAAATACACAGAAAGTTGGGTTTTCACATGCTTCTTTATCAGAATTTTCACCTTTACCAAATCCTAATCAGTCATCAACATAAACTAATTATTACCAAATGCTATTTAGAAAAATGAAAAGTGACTCAAAAAAAAAAAAAAAAGATCTGGATCTAAATTTAAATACAAAGAGAAAAGTGCCTATTGAAACGTACCCACACACTTTGCAATAAGTGTTGCACACAGAGGTCAGAGTTTCCGAGCAACCTTAGCTCTGATAATCAGAGCTGTTGCTGCTCGTTACTTCTGAAGAGCCCGTTCCCTTTGTACATTTTATTTATGTATGTGCACACACACACCACACGCACAAAAGAGCTGCACAGTTATGACCCATCTGAAGGAAAACACATTGGCTGCATTGTCAGCGCTCCATTGTAATGCGCTCTGCCCGTGCTGAATGCAATGTTCAGCTTCAGCTTACCAGCCTGACAAATAAAGGAAAGCACTTTATGAAACCAATTTAATTGGGAGGTGACAGAAAACATACAGCCATTTTCTTTCGCCTTATCGCTGAATTGGCCGCGGCTCCAATCTCTGCCAAATCCCACTCAAGAGCAGAAATTAAGCAGGTCAGCGGCACAGGTGCCGCGCCGTGTCTGTCAAGGGGCTGGCATCCCCACAATTACTCGCACACAATGAAGCGGTAATCTTCACAGATCATCTCTCCCAAGAAGCATATTGGGGACGGGAGGAGAGGAGAAGGGTGGAAGGGAGAGAGGGAGATATATATATATAAAAATATAAAAAAAAGGAGAGAGAGGAGAAGAAGAAAAAAAAAAAAAAGGAAAATGAATGTGTAGCTGCCTCACGGCTCAGCAGATGTCTGTGCGTGATGTACGAGGCTAGGATAAGCTGTCGTAGCCCGCTGCCAAGCAGTGGTAAGTGATTAAAGCCTCCACCAGGCTAAGCACCATATTTAGAGGCTATGGGGTTCCAGAGCTGCACCCATTCCTTGCTGTGCCGCCAGATGTTGGCGGCTGCTCGTGCTCCTATTCGCAGCGCGCGGGTGGCAGCAGTTGGTACCGCAAGGAATGCAATCTGGAGCGCTTCCGGAGGCGCCGTACATTAAACCAGTGTCACCCATCACTCACCTCTGCAGAATGCTGAAACAACTCCAATTTGCTGCCACTTCCCTCTTGGGAAATGGCCAAGATACAGTTGTGCCTGGCAGCCCCATTTGTTTTACTCAGGTGATTCTCTTTTCTCAATGACCTCTATTAGTTTAAGTTTTAATTTAGATTAACCCCAGCACCCCAATTAACCAGTGAGGGGAAAAGCTAAGCTGTGACTAGTCATAACTCTGAAATCAGAATTTATCGAAGTTAAAGTTATTAGTAGGGAAAAAGGGCCATCCATCTATTGCTACTTTTCTTTTAAAAAATCTAGCATTTCACGGTCAATAAGTACCTCACAGCACAGATCCAAGGATTGTCAATCACAGCTGTTTCTCCTTGAACACTTCACTATTTTATTACAGTGACTTAATTTGTTCTCTGTCCTCACAGTCCACTAAGACCTCAAAGCTGGATCCGCTTGGATCACAAATTTCACCTCAATATTATCTCACTGCTGCATCAGATTTAACCTCATCCACCAGTGCTGCCAGCACGAAATGCACTCACCCATCTCCATTCCAAGGGCTACACAGATACTTCCCAGAAATACTAACAGAGAAGCTCCTACAGTAACACGGACCTGACGAGGAGGTAGCCTGGAACACATTCCCACCTCTGAGACAGGATGCCTTGAGCAGACCCTTCTGCAGCTTAAACATTCAATTTGTCTTTAGCACGATCCTAATTCTGCATTTGATGAGGGCTACTGGAAAAATTTCTTCGGACTTCAGCAGTGGTAGGGTTGGAAGAGTGTCAAAAACTTTCCTAGGGAGGAAAAAAAGGTACCTACAGGGATCTCAGGTGTTAATCCAAATAATTGAGTTTGGTTGGCCAGAGAAAGTTAGAGATTTAGAAGCTGACTACATTAACTCTGTAAGTACCAAAACCAAACTGGAGCCGTAATTCCAACACCAATCTATTGTCACCTACCTGGTGATAGAAGTCATCATCATCAAATATCTCCTCGTCTATGTCCTTCAGGTGCCTGTTGGAATCTGTCTGAGGGAGGACTTCCTAGGAGCACAGAGACAACACTGAGCGTTTGCACGTGCACGTTTCCCTCCCTAATCCTGATGACATTACGTGTAGCAGTTATAAACACGTAGCGATTTGAAGAACTAGAGAACAACTCCCACCATAACAGGCTTTTAAACAGGAGGAATACACTTAAAGGCAAGGCGGAAAACCTGCCAATGCCAATATAGATTTACGATTCTTTTACTAGGAAATTAATAGGAGAGTACAAAGTCTTTCTGTCAAAGTATTAGAGATCTTTTATTAATGTAATGGCAAAAATAGGCATCCTGCAAGTGCGTAATTCTATATGATCTCCCAGAATTGTTTATTCATTCTTAAATACTAAATTAATAGCAGACATATGCTGCAGGGTAAATACCGTATGATCTTAGAAGTGACTTTCTGTGACTCAGTTCCAGAGTAAAGATAAAACACCAAGTACCAAGAGTACCAAGGCTATCAAGAACTGGCACAGGTGACACTGCAAACACACACATACACACTGTGTTTCATATCATTTTCTTATCCATTACATCATAAGGATCAACACTCATGCATTTCCTTCGTAAATCTCTCACAAACAAGAATATCAGCTGCTAAAGGCTCAAAGTAATTGATTTGCAGAGTTTTACTGCTTCTAAAAGCCCAGTTACATAAACAAAACACCCTTACCGAATTTTCTGGCACAGATTCAGGGACTGGATGAGATTTCTGCTCCTGCTTTCCAAGCACTGTATATACTGATCGCTTGGTCTGCGTCCGCCGTAGCAATCTCTCTTTGTCCATCATAACATGATCAATCTGAGTCAAGATTGAACGCTCAAAGGCACCGAAACCCTGCAACAACATTAACTAGTGTCAGATAATGCAGAAAGCTTTTCCTCAAGGCAGCAATGTTCCTCTATCTTTCCATGTCACTGGATAAGCAGACAGCATCCCAAAAGGAGGGGAACTGGGGGTGATGCAGGGATTTTCTTTTGTTTTATTTTTTGTTTTGCTCTCTCCCTCCTCTCCCAATTTGAGGCAACCTGAGGCCTGGCTTAATAAAGTGCCTTTGCTGTTTTTGGTTCAGCTAAACTTCTCAATGACTAATATTAACTCACATGTGTTAGGAGAGCCTGGCTCTTAGGCTGGAATGATTACACACTGAATTAAAGCGCACACGTTTGTGAGGAGGAAGACCACAAAATTCTCTAGCTCTGTTACAAAATACAAGCAGCTGTTGATCAGCAGCAGTGACATTTTCAAAGAGCTGTCTTGCTCCTGCAGGGTGGCTGAGCCGAGACGGCTAGCTGGGAGAATACCACTGCTACCCAAAAGGGCAGGAAAAAAAAGACTTGGAAGAAAAAGAAAAAAAAAAAACTTGGAAAACCACTTGTCATTCAAAGGGGTTTTTTGTTGCCCTTCAAAACAAAGAGGAAAACTTATGCCTTTGAAATTTGAGGGCTGCTTCTCTGCAAACTCTTTAAGATTGGAAAAATACATGTACATGTATATTGAATTCTTACTGTTGTAATTCTGGGCTTAACATGGAACGTCCGTGAGAGAATACTTCTGTCCCACATATTTCTGCTAATTGATAAGTATGTCAGCACACATGAACTTGCCTTTCCTATTTTGCCCGATGCCAACTTTGTCCTCTCATGCCACTTCTGCAAGATGTTGTTCCGATATGTTCTGAAGTCAGCAAACCGCTTGGCCACAAAGTCGGGGTAGTCTTCCATCTTGAGCTTTCGTTTGGGGACATTCCTCTTCTTCTTCTGAGCCTCATCCACTTTCTCTTCGTCGCTACTGCTGAGGATTTCATCTTCGCTACAACAAAAACACACATACTGAGCACCCTGCATCTCCCTGAGGCAACGTGCAGAGTTCTTAACTGCTCCTCCACTAGAGCTCATGCTCCTTCCACCCCATGGTAGTATTTATGTGGAAACCCCCCCAGCTCAGCCCCTCCTTCGCTCTCAGAAATGGAGAGGTACAAAATGGACTTTCCATTCAGGCAGGAGGGCTTCAAAAGGCCATTTACCCAGGGTTTGTCACCCAGATGTAGCAGCTGAGAGAACAGCAGACAGTGAGCATGGTCAGGAACCTGCACGTTCTCCTGTTAAAAGAGCTGGAGACCAAAGGACCTGGAAAGATCTTGCCTTATTTTATATTCACCTCTCAACTTTGGATTGCTTTCCATCTACCAGATGCCTGGTGCCTGGGTATTGATAAAGCAGCTCATCTTGAAGCTCCACTAGTGTCCTCAGCAACGCCTCCAGGGCTTTGTAACCTGCGGAAGAGGAGACACGAGGGAGTTTAGCACTGACACGGGCCTTGGGTGCAGACTTGGCTTTGCCGTGTGTGGCTCCTCATCTTGAACCTGCATTTCTGGCACAACTGCTGCAGGTCTCATTAAATGTTCTTCTCTAACCAGTTAAAGATGTTGGTTTAAGTTCAGATTGACCTATAACTGGCACTGTCAAACAGCAGCACACCAAGGAAAGAGGGATGGGAGACCTGCCTGGCCGCCCCTCGGGACGGTACCGATCTAACCTTCCATCCACAAACATTCGCCCTACACCTACCCAAGGAGCAGCATAGGAAGCAGCAAGCCCTGTGTGCACAGGTGACAGATGACACGTGCATATGACAACAACCTATTCACTTCTCTCTCGTGCTAAACTCTGCTGCGACCGGCTTCTGGGCAAGAGCGTGAATCAGCACAGGGAAAATGCATATACATCCAGCCCATGCAAACTGGCCTCTCACTTTTCTCTCTTGATAATAATGAGCATGGTATAGGGAGCAGGGGGAGGGAGGGCAGGCAGGAAAACTGAACTCCTGCAGGGCTGTGACTATTGCTGCTTTCTATGCCGCTGTGCTCACCACGCGGGAGGGAGAGGAAATTAGACTGTAAGTAAAATTAAGTGTAGCAAGGTCTGAACTGTGGGGGAAACTTAAAACAACGACCTGGCAAGTCTAATGAGAGGATTCTGAGCGGAACAGCAGAACTGCAGGCTCAGGGGTTCTTAGAAAGGGAGAGCTCCCATCCTCAAAATTACTAAAATGGCACTCAAAAAATAAAGTGAAGAAAAGATTGGGTTGAAGGAGTGCCTAGGAAGGATGAAGACATGGTGTGAACATTAGTTTTAGGAAGAACAGCATTTGCTTTTGAGGGTATTTGCAGACACAGGTCCTGCACGTAGGTCTGATGCTGTGCACCCAAAAGCTTTCATGGGTGACGATTTTCTGCACATATGTAGGTGCACAGAAAACGACTCCTTACTTTTCCCACTTGATTTTTTTTCTGTTTTTCTTTTTTTTTTTTTTTTTTAATGGGGGACATAGAGATCATGGCTAGAGCGGGCAGCAAATCTTCATCAGCAGACAAAGGCAGTGCAAGCAGAAATCAGCCCAGAGGTCTCAATCTCTCACATGTTGCCGCTGTGATATTGCTCAGTTGTCACCATCTTCAGATAAATTATGGCCTGACCTCAGTAACAGCAATGTCAAGGAGAAGACACTTTAAGATTTTTGTTGCAGATCAGCAGTTGGACTTATCCTCCCCCCGTCCACGGTTCATTATGGATACACTGACAGCTGTTCTATATAAACCTATTAACGGATTAGGCTTGCCATACTTGTAAAACAGCCGTGTGCCAGCATCAAAACAATTCTAGGAGACAAATAGACAAAAGCCCTTAAAACGGCATTTGTGGCACACGTCTGAAGCAAGAGCATCATTTGCAAAAGCAAGTGCCCCTGCGCCAAGCCGAGCGCCCCGCTCCGCAGCGGAGCCCTTGGCGGCACCGCGGCCCCGGAGCTCGCGGGCTGCTTATTTGCTCCCCGCGGCCTCTCCCGCGGCTAATGCACCCCGGGCGGCTTTGATCCTGCCAATTACACCTGGAGGAGCTCTCCAGCCTTCCACGGGCACGGGCAGGGAATAAAGGCAGGCTCCGGCCCCCCCGGGCGAGGGGATGCGGAGCCCGGCAGAAGCGGGGATGGGAAGCGATTGCATTTGGAGTGAAGGGGATGGAGAGGGCAGGGAAGACAATGTCCATGTGCCTAACCAGGTGGGAGGGCTAATTATTCCAGGCACTGGCTTCATCATGAGCCTCTTACAGCTGGGTAATTTCCATGCTTTCAATTCTTGTGCATTTAATAGCATTATTGGATAGGATTCTCACTGCTGCTGTTGGGTGCTTAACCGTGCTGTAAACTCAACTTCACAAGCCGAGTGTCACCCTCCCCTATCCATGTCACACGTAATCCAAGAGGGATGTTTTCTTCCCCCTCTCCTATCTCCAGGGGGGTCCCATCCCTTCCCAGCTCCACGCACAGAGGCAGCCCAAGTCACAGCACGAGAGAGGACCCTGGGCAGAGCCTGCCCTCAGCACTCCTGCCCCTTCTCTCCTCTCCCTGCTGCATCTTCCATAGAAACTGCCTGCAATCCGCGGGAGCAAGTTTTCTATCCTACGTATCTCAGTGTCACAGCTCACGTTCTTAACGTCTACCCTTGCATTGGGCCATAAACCATCCGTGAGGAAAACCCCCAAACTGTCCCTGTACTCGGGAGTTATTTGCACATGCCCCACGTTGTGTTAAAATCAAACTCTGGGCATTTCAACACAAGTAGCTCCAAATCTGCCATCGGGAAAGAAAAAGGGGCAGGGAGCAGAGATGTGATGCAACCACTGGTCCAAACAGGACGTGCTGCATCCGTGGCGAGATGCTGAGCGGTACCCGTCACTCCTGGAAGTCCACGGAGCCCCTTGGGTCTGCGCGGAGGAGTGAGGAAGTTGTTCCCGATCCGGCAGACAGCGTATCAATCCACCAAGAAAGCTGGGAGCCGCTATCAGTAAATCAAAGTGTGCCTCTCCCTTAATACTCTCTCATACGTTCTCATTTTATACATCCCTTCACCCAGTCAGCAGGTAGCCCTGGAGTATTTAGCTCCATTCAGGGATAGCGCTGCCATGTATCAAAGTGTCAGCAGACCCACCAGAGATGAAATCTGTCCTACTGCTCTCAAACCACAAAAATCAATTTAGTCGATGCCGGTTCTTACCGACGAACCGGGTCCCCTCCGTGCGGCTCATGGGCAACCTGCACCACCAGCCACTTGGGCCACCGCCAAAAGCCCAGCGTTGCCCATCGCTAGGAATCCAGCATCTCTTCAGCTTCCCACGCAGGAAGATATCGGCACTCTTCTGTGTGACCTCTGGAAACAGGCTGGTTCCCTCTTCCCGAACGGCCACGGAGAGCAGCAGCTGGTGGGTTGCAGCAGGAACAGCCTCACGCGGAGACGTTTGGAGTCAAAGGAAAAAGGCAGGTGCCTCCAGGCCACAATTTCAGAGGTATTTGGAGAGAAACGGCCGCTGGGATTCCCAAACCTGCTCCGTGAAGCAAACCCCGCTGCCTGCCCACAGCTCTCCAATGTGGCGCATCCTCATGATGCTGGTTCCCGGGAAGGGAATCCTCAAAATTGGGGCCAAACTCCCGCGGTTTCGCTCCACCCAGTGCAGAAGGAAAAACAGCTTGGGGAAACTTAAAGGTAAAACAGAGCCTGAGAGCAGCTGCGGGTTTACCCTCCTCAAGCCAAGCCAAAGGGTAGAAAGAGCTGGGAAAGGAGCTGCCAGCAGCAAGACTGCGGCCACCCCAGGGCTCTGGGCACTAGGAACGGCGGATGGTGTGTGCTGTGCCCTGGCCTCCCCGTTTTGCAAACGGAGTGAGATTTTCCCTGTTCCACGAGATTCTGCATCTGTATCTGCAGCACTTGTGGGAGACACAAAAGCTTCCCAAAAAGCTACCTTATTCCCATATGTCACAATGGTATGGAAGCAGTGAGCTCTCCATGGAGAGACACAGCCCAAGCAGGTTATTTCCCCGCACAAGGGAAGGCGCCTGCGTGGCCCCGGGCACAGCAAACGGCAGCACATGCATCGCGCGGCGCTCGCGCCCACGC
>VWPW01027491.1:0-26598 GCA_013389825.1 Crypturellus undulatus
TTTTGGCTATCTATCCAATACATCTCTGTCTGTGGTCTATAGACAGCTGTCATCTCACAGTGCATAGTGTGTAGCCTGTCTGTATAAGTATAGGAAAAATACAGGCTTCTGTAATTTTAAATAAAAACTAAATGACAGTATTTATTGGAGCTTACCAGTTATTTTGAAGGTACAATCGTCCTTTGATCTATAAAGCAGTATTTAAAGAAATGATGCCCTGTATTTTAAGGAGTGTATCCTGAAGTTCTTGGTTTTCATCTCAAGTAAATATTCTTGCATTTTAATACAGAAAGAATTTAATAGTATCAATTTATGCTTTTGGTCATTTTATCTGCTTTATTTTGAAAATTGTTAGAATGAGTGAAAAAATGGAATTTAAACAATGTATTAGTTTCTCCTGCTGGTTTAAGAAGTGGCAAAGTCATGGTTTCACAAAAATGATATCAAATATTCCTGTGGCCAATTTTAAAAAGGAATTTAAATGAGCTTTTCCTTATGAATTCTGAAATAACTGTAGCAAAGGAGATGAAGAATTGAGGATCATTTTGCTTTTGCTTAAAATACTGTTCTCATCGTTTATTAACATGACAAATAATAAGACTGAAACACAGAACAAGCTTTGGTGTAGCTGATTTAATTCAAAAAATTAACGTTAAAAGGACTGTGCAATCTGTGAGCTGAGTGTCTTTAATGACTTTTTCTCAGCACCCGATAACAACATAAAAATAAAACTTTAGGTTTTTTGGCACAGACTTGTCAAATTCACAGAGGCATATTTTAGTTGTGAAAACTAAAGGTATGCCTTAATGCTCCTGCTTTAAGCATCTATATCAAGTTCTCTGCATGCTTATTTTTCTCTGTAGGTTTAGATGTGTGGGAGCATTTGATCGCTGTCCTTTTTATATTCAAAATGAGCCAGCTTCTGTCTCAAAAGTGTCTTATTGTCATGATGTCACGGCGTCTCAAGATTTGTGACCTTTGCTCCATATGGATTCATGGTAGACCACGTTGTGTTTTTGCAGACTAGATTGCTTTTGTCCCCCCGCTAGGGGGTATCAAAGCCTTTTGGACTAAAGTTTTACATACTGGAAGGGTTAGAATTAAATAAATAAATATATGAAATAAAAATAATATTCTAAAAGTACCCAACAAAAGCTAAAAATACCCCCAAGAAAGCAACAAATATGAAGTTTATATATAATAGGTACCGCCAGATGTCGCAAAGGCATCGTTGATGAAGCATTTATTTATCCAAAATATGGCACTTATATGAGGAATAGTAGTATTGTGTCTGAGAGTTGCAGAGGCCATAACAGGTCAGTGAAATGTCCTTCAAACATTTGATTTTTACATTTGAGAATAGGCCTAGATGAAAAGATAACCACATATCTGACATTGATGTTACTACCATTTAGACAACCGATGCAATTGCCTTAGTCAGTGGGATCAATCAGACCTTTATTACTTTGAAAACCACATAAAAGATTATTTTGTTATTTTCTTTGAAAATAAAGGTTCTGAACTTCATCAGATCACAAACTTCTAAATGTAAAATTATTATAATGCATATAAAAAATTGTCTTCTCCTTGCTCCTTTAAAACTTGAATGCTATAGAAAACATTAAAAAGAATAAGATGTAGTCTTAGAAGAGTTTGAGCTGAGTTGAACAGTATGCATAAATTGGCAGTTTAACAAGTAGAACTTGGAAACAAGCATTTGATGATTGATTTTTTATTGAGACAGAATGAGAATGATAGTGGATAAAGCGATTTTCCTTATTGAGAGAAAATATAATGTTTTTCAACATGTCTTCAGTATGAATGGAAGGCCTGTCAAAAAAACTGAGCAACACATAATATCTTTTAAAAGGTAAATTAACATAAGTATATCACTTAGTTTATGGATCAAATTTTACACTTGTCAGTTTTATTCAGAATGTCATAAAGTTTATATTATACAGATAGTGTTATTACCTTTGTTGTGTCCTGGAAAAGCCTAATATTAACTGAGTTCATTGTAGAATTTAAAGTGTATTCAGCTGAAGAAATGCCAGTGCAGAAAATTAAGTCCAAAATATGTATTCATGTGTAGATCTTAGTCAAATCCCTAGTAATTTTAAGTACTTGAAATACATTATTCAACAAGTAACCTGCTGTATGTTTGCGTTTAATGGGCTCTGCTTGAGTATACAGAAGCTGTCAAGATAAAACATGGAACATGCATCATTCTAATTTAATTATGATTCTGCTTAAAAAAAGAAAATAAATGCATGTTGGTGTGTGCAGGGGTTGTTCCTTCAAATTTGCAATCTTTATTTCTAAGATTGGATTTGAATTAATTTAGTAGGATTCTAGTTAATAGCTCTGTTCCTCGAATGTATGTATGTGCCACATACATACACATGCGATGTATAAATATATGTAGATTCTGTCTATTCAAATGTTGAAGATGTTCAAAATGGTAAATGAATTTACAGTGAATGTGTATATGTATGCCTACCTACATTTCTGCTTCCCCATCTTATATATACAGATTGATGATATAGTGATATACATAGGTATATGCGTAAGTGTTATTAGAAATGCTAAATAGGGCCTGGACTTTTCCCTAACTTGACGTAGGACGCTTGTTGACGACTGATGAATGGGAGCAAATGTGCCTTTATCTCTAATTATGATTTTCTTGACATTTGTCTTTTATAATGGTGATGTCATTTGAGTTCTTACCTTAATAGGTAGGGCACAGTTGCATAATATTCCACAGATACCATACACTTTAACTCTCTTTGAAGTTCTTGCACTGTATTTGGGAGGAAAATTGGCCTGGGGTTTTTAAACGGAGATAATTGGTATATGTGTGTGTACTGTGCTTATGAGCAACATACATATGGAATACTTTTGTGTTGTGTTCTAAGACTTTATGTATATTTAACCTTTAATTTAACTAGCAGGTTGTAAGATTTCCATAAAATATAGATGAGCTTTGAACTCACTGAATGTTATTGGTGTAGCATGATCAATCATTTCTAAAGGTTAATGGTGTTAAAAACAATGAGAACATATGTCTTATTTTTAATACTGTTATATTAGTAAAATTATTTAGCATAGATAAAGAATTTGTACCTCCTCTTTCTGTTTAATCAGTATTTACAGGTTTTGAATATCAGATTATAGGTTTTATTATCAAAGTTGATGGGAGAAAAAGACAAATATGTACTTATGCAAACTTTTTTTTTACTAGGAATAAGATAATTGGTGATATGATAAACAGGTCAGCTAAGTAAGTCTGGAATATATTACAATTTTTTTAAATGTTTTTACTTTTTCTCCATCTTGTTCTGCTATCTTTTAATAAGGTGTTATCCTAATTACATCATAGGCACAATTCTTCAATGAAATAAAAAGTCAATATTTGAATGACAGTGGCGGGTGGGGAACATAGTATTTCAAATGGTAAAAACCTGCTGTGGTAACAAAGACCGAATCAATCCTTATGTTGCATAGCTTCCTGATCATATCTTTAAACCTGATAGTAACAGAGAATATTTATTTGTTGCCAAGCTATTGTAGGATTTATTTCTGAACTCAAATCCCAATTATCAAGAAAATTGCGTCCGCTTTATCTTGCTGAAGGGTATATTGCATCACAGCATATTTGGTTATTTGGTGCTATAATATTGTTACCTTGCTTGAAACACATGGTCTCTCTTGATATACAAGGAAAAAAAACTGAATCCATTTCAATAAATTAATAGGGATGAGAATCCCAATCCATCGTTCTTTTCAGAGGTTCGCATACATTGTAATGAAATGCATTAGGAGTTTTCTTCGCTTGAAATCCAAATGAGACCCATTTTGGCTCACACCCTTGACAGTCTCTTTTATAAGCACTGCTGTCTCCTGTTCATGTGTGGGCTTAGTAAAATGCTTCCTTTGTAAGATGCACAGAGACAATATAATGCCATGAAAGACGAAGGTGTCAAAACACAAAGTTAGAGGCAATCTAATCAATGCCTCCTGATTTAGCCTTTGAAGGCTCTCTTCATTAAAACTCTTTAATTGTGAGGCTTATCTTGAGGTAGAGCTGTTACTTAATATTTTTCAGTGTCATTCTTTGGACAGTCATTTGTACCTTTTAAATGTAATTTCAATATTCATTGTTTAGTAAATTGGATGCCTTGTTAGCAATAGTGGTGGTATGAATGACTTGCATTCAAGTGATTGAAGGTAATAGTGTATAAATGCTTGGTTCTCTCCCCCCAAAGTTTAATGTGTTTTATTTCTATGTATGTCATTATAAAATATATGTTTTTCATTATGAGCCTTTTTATTTTTATGCATAGGAATGCAGGTTAGGCTATTTAAAGCTGTGAGAAAAAAAAAAGTGTTCTCTCTGATTTTTTTTTAAGATTTTTAAAATTGTCATGTTCAGTGCAAGCATTGTGAGTTTTAGGTAAGCAGTGAAAAATGTGATCTCAGATTACACTATTCTGAATAAATTCTGGAAAGATGTGAGATTAAAAAAATGCACATAGACTTTCCTTCACAAATGTTTGTAAAGTTTATAGTGGTTTCTAGAAAGCAATGGAAAACAAAGTGTGTCTGAAAGCACATAATTTGGGGAGTGCTTTTGAAAGAAATATTTAGTTTTTACCTGAAAACTGCCAACATAAAAATAAGTGAAAGCCTACAGTACAACTCGTCTTTCTTTGTTGGTAATATGTATATATTGTGGTGAATTGGACTGCAGGACCACGTGTTTGATGTAATACATCAGTAAATTTTTTTCTGCATTCCAGTATATGTTTGAAATATTTACTGGAAAATAAACATTGCATATTTTTATAGTCTCTCATAAAACTAAGATCTATTTTAACTCTCTGAAGTACTTGGAAAGCTAAAGCTATCTGATGTCCTCTGTATAATTATTAACAATAAAATAATATGAACATGTAGAAAAATAAAAAGGTGAAGGCTATAGAATTTATTTGCAGAAATCCTTGAAATCTTCAGAAGAATTCAGAAACTTTGACCTGATTTTTTTTTTAAATGACTGGTGTGGTGAGTACAGCTGCTCTAGCTTAGTAATTATTTGTGATAGGTTGTTTTTGAATCCCATATGTATAGAAGCTCCAGGCCCAACTACCTCATTTGCTGGCACACAAACAGATTCTTCCAGGTGCTGAAAATTAAATTTTAATATATTATTTAAATATTAAGAGAATTACAGTTTCAGTAATTTTACTGCTACAGCTGGAGTGCAAAAGTGTGGCTCCATGCTCTAGACATTTTTGCGTAGTCTGCTAAAAAAAAAAAATTCACATTAGTTTTAAATTCTTTAAAGTAAGTAAATGTTTGGTGCCATATTAAAAACATCTGCTATGCAATATTGCTTTTAAAATATATTGTGTGAATCTCATTCTATTTTTAGAATAAGGTTTTAAAATGTTAACCTGTAATTTATATAATTTGCATTATAAAATAGGTAAAAGTTCAGAAAGTCTTAAAGGAAACCTCAGTTATCGTTGTGCTGAGGGCTTGAGTAAGGCAACAGTTCCAGAATGCTGTTAAGCAGATGGTTAATCTAAAATCATGTGTTTAATTACATTGATATCAACTTAATATATTTTCTGGATTAAAATTCATGCATGTAACTTTATTGCATTCAATTGTATGTGTAAGCACTTGGCTGAATTACAGATATTAACCTAGTTTCAGAGTTGCAAGAGAATGCTTTGTGCCAGTTGTCCACCTCACACCGTCATTTTATCCTTAAAAATATTAGAAAGAACATTTGAAGGTAAAGTTTTAGATAAACTGCAAGAACGCAAAATTGCAGTAGTTGAAAATACACTGTAATGTATTTTAAATTATAAGATTTTTTTCTATGATGCCCATGCCTTCTGTTTTATGATTTTGGAGTACTTTTAATTATTCTTGGAACTCTTCTTGGAATGATCAACTGCAAGTGCATGTATGTATTAAGCACGCAAATGTTTTTTTTTTCTCGGTTTAAAAAATTATTGTAGCTGAATGTAAACCATGTTCTGAAAACACTGCTAATTTGCCTAGATAAGCAGTTAGCAGGCCAGTCATCTAAAAGCAATATCCCATGTAGTTCTCTGGTCTTCCTACAAATAACACAATCCAGAGTATTTAGGCTGTGACAGTTAATTCATTGAATTTTCACAGGCGTAAGTGTTAATCACTGGCTCACTGGAATTCGGTACTGCAAAATGCTTAGTTTTACCCAGTGAAATTTATTTTTACTGCTTTTACTGATTATTTTTAATGTTTTAAATCTCTCTTTTTTAAAAGGAACTTAAGTAGGACTGTGTTGTCAGCGATCTGCACTCAAAGCGTCATTTAATGTTGTTCTTACTGCCTGAATTTTGAAAGGTTGTTTAGGTGAAATTAATTCAGGTATGGATTCTCTGCTTGTAAAGAGAAGGATTTTCGCCTTGTAAAGGGAAATTTCTTCCCGTTTGTTTGGATTATAGCACTGAACATTTTGGGGGATTCATTTTAATAGTGAATGGACTCTATTGTGTCAGGATCATCACCCCGGCTCTTGTCCATGGTCTCTCTCACTAAATCCATTGGATTTAGTGGATTAGGTGATTTTTCTGAAGATAAGAAATAGGCAATATAGCCTTACTGCAAGGTCCTGTTTAAAGCAAAAGCTCTAGCCACTTTTAAATCCTCAGAAAATCTATTTGGGAAAAAAAAGTAAATTGCAAAGTTTTTGTCTTAATTATGGAGTTGTATTTCAGCATGAATAGTTCCTAGTTCCTATTACAATAATATCTTCTACTATTTTTTGTAACTATGGAACTTCTTTAGATCGAAAGTACAAGATGGATCTGATTTAAAATAAAGCAGCAATATAAAATTAGAGAAATCGAATCCAGAAAACTGAATCATCACCACATGTCCTATAATCTTATACTATCTATAAATCTAAATTTCTCCATCTAAGCAGAGCGTTACATTTTTCCTCACGTCTGTTTTTATTTTAACTTTTGCTAAGTTTTAAATATTTAAATATTTTTAATATTTGCTAAATGAAATAAGTGTATTTTTGGTTTATGAATAATTAAGCATCCATGTTTCCTGTAGTTTGCACATTGATTTGTATTGATATAGGATCAGTTTAAGGTTTATAATCTTCTATTCTATTTGAAATGTAATGAACTATAGCTGTTAATTTTCAGCATAAAGGATTTTTGAGTAGAAAGGGATATCTTCTGCTATGGATTCCTTTTCTTGAAAAGGAGGAGTATGTGATTCAGCCTGACAAAATATATCATCAGGTTTATTTTTATGCAATAAATTATGACCTGATGTTCCTATTCAGATCCTGTCTTTTTACTAGTAATGTCACTGTTAGACTCTGTGCCAGGACAAGATAAATTTACCTGCTTTTCAAAATTGCCTTATTAAGGACTGTGCTGGTGGGTTACAGCAAAGCTCAGGGGGACGTGGACCGTAGTGTTGTGTGGGGGAAGGTCTACTCCGAGGCTGCTGGCAGCAAAGTTCTCACTTGCCTGCATAACTCTGCAGCCTACAGCTACCCAATATCCAGGCTGCACCTAGCCCTGGTGATGGGCTCTGGTCATTATCCAATCAGATGGATGAACCCTGCAATTTGATTAGCCTGACTAATGGAGATGTTATAAATTACGTTTTCTCTTCCACACTGTTAACTGTTATTAATGTTTACATTTACCAAAAATTAGTTGTCTTAACTAATTTTTTTAAGTTTGTTCTTATAAGTGATGCTGTGAAAGGTAGGTCTGTAGGTGATTGCCTCATGCTGCTTGATGTTTTTCAGAATATTCTTGTTTGTTGAGATAAAGCAAGGTCTGTTTAATTAAAAATACAGAATCTGTAATTCAATGTTATCGGCAGATTTTATTTCTAAATATAGAAATATAAAGATGAAATTCACTATGCTTGGATGCCTAACACTAGATTTTCATAAAACAAGCACCACTTTAATAAACTAATGCAAAGTGATTTATAAATGTCATTTTTAAGACAATAACTAAAAAAGAAAAAGGTGCATTAGGAATCTGTTTCAAAAACTGGAATTAAGTTATTCCAGAGCTTGATTTTTATAATCTTACCACCAGAAGACAATGAACTCACAAAGCAGAAACTTCTGTTCCTAAAAGCACTTTTGCAGTAGCCAGAGACATTTTTCTTTCCCTCCTCTGCCTAATTTACTGGGAGGTACTCCTGGACTGAGAACATGGGTCCATGGTTTCAATAAGGGCAAAATTTCATCTAGGGTGAGAGGTGTGATAGAAGTTGACCATTTAAAATATGGTTAAAAATTGTATTTAAAACTATAGTGGGCACTTAGAATATTATATTCCTTACCTGATTAAGCAGAATAGCTCTTTACAGGAAAAAAAGCAGAAAATGGGAAAATGAAGTTTAAGACAAAATTATTATTTAAATTATTTTCTTTTGCTTGCTTTCATGCACCAGTAAATAGCATCTCGGGATCATAAATCTGTAGTTAAGAATGTTAGTGTAACAGAAGAGGTTTTCTGAAGTTTCTATTCACTATGTTGCGACATGTTCTGTGTGATCACAACCGTAGCCTTCTTAAAACTATCTCCCTTCATGAAGACTGCAGCTATACTGTAGATTGAAGAGAAGTTCTTAAATATAACCTCATTTCAGATGGAGATTCTTACATTTTAACATGTAACTGAATGCTGAGGTATAGGGGATTGACCCCTCAAGATTGAACAAGTCTAATTGGAAGTAGCATAAAAGATGATAATATCAATGGATTTCAATGTAGTGTAATTATATGTTGAAGCAGAAGCCTGAAACTCTATTAGCGCACATTGACAGGCAATATCTTAAAAGACGAAGTCAGGAAGCTAATTTCCAGGGGAAAAAAATAGCAGCAGATTAATACAAAATATGTATTTTAATTACAAATCATCATAGCCTAATCATATGTTTCTTTTTTTCTTTCTTTCTTTTGGTTAGATATTTTCTTGTCATTATTCACTTGCATTTTAAATGATATCTTAAGACCTCAAATTCTGGCGGTGGGAGATTGCCAGGGCCTACTAAACTTGGGTTCGCCAGCCCGCCTTTCTCCATGCTCAGTAATTAAAAATGGCTATGGGCATTTTTCATCCTTGGAGATTTACCAACTGCTGTAGCGTTTGCAGAAGGATTCCTTCACCTGCTTTTATGCGGAGTAACCAAACTGCAGAGCAGTGTAAAGTAAGGAAAAAAAAAAAAAAAGTTTATCTCTAGGCTTCTCTTCAGCACATAGGAGGCTATAGGCCTATTCCACCCTTCTGTAAATTTTGATATAGGAAGAATAAAAGTCATTATAGTCTTTTGTAATGAATTAAAAAAAGAGAAGATTCCCTTTTAGTATTTGTGTGTCATCATGGCAAGCCTGGAAAATTAGCCTAATTTATTATTTAAAACACTGGTGGGATTCCTAATTGCATTCATCATTAGCTATGACACACTCAGAATGGAGCACTGTACCCAGTGAGAATTTTCCAGTTTGAATTTTGAAATAAAAATATTTTTCGAGCGATCCCTAGCTATCGCCCGTCGCCATGGCGACGGTGCTATTTGTCTGCGAGCTCCTGCCCGCCGCCAATGAGGGAGCGAGCGGCGTCAACTAAACACACGAATACATCAAAGGCAAATTCATATGCTCAATCTGATCAGCTCAATTAATGGAAGAACAGAAGCTGAAGAGGGTTAAAAGAGGGCATCCATTCAGGATAGCTGCGGCCCCTTTTAGCAGAATCTATACGCCGGCCTTTTGGGGGAGGAATTTAGCACACTGTCAAAAACATTATCAGAAAAGGAAAGTACTAGTCCTCCTACATCTAACAGATATGAAACTGGCAGACAAAGAATAGCACTATTCATTAAATGACACTTATTTTCTCCCACTTTACAAGAATACAGTGAACAAAACAAGCAGGGGAGCAGCTGAGAGAGACATTTTTTTCTTTTCCTGGTGATGACAGACATGCGGCAATTATGGTGATAACTAAGGAATACTAAACAAGAAGCCAGGCTCGGCTCTGTTTATCACCTAAAATTTTATGTTGCGAAATTTGCATGCAACTCTTGTTTTGTTTTATTATTTATGGCTAGGACAAATTAGATCCCTTTGTTTTTAACATGGCGCTTTCAGCGCTCTGAAGAGCGCCTCTAAACTATACACGCTCGCTCCTTCTCCTCGCTAAATGGCCATATCAAGTTGAAGGGCTTTTGAAGTAAGAGACTTTCAAAGCACAACAAAACTGCTGCTACCGAGGGGGAAGAAGGAGCATGAGTGTAATGGCAGGTATTGTACAGTATTTCTGCTGTACCTCCTGTAAAAGTGCGCAAAAAGTTTGATTAATGCCTACCTTTGCCTTTCAGCTCGCGGTACGCACCATGTGGTAAGGCTTTACTGCTTTTTTTTTTTTTTATTCTTATTACCCACGCAGATGTAGGAAGTTTGTGGGCGTTCTTCAAGTTTTGTCTTGCGGCAGGCAGAAGTGAGGAGGGAGGACCCCAAGGTTACTGACATCTTGTACTTCAACCCCAGCCATGTGATTTGTGGCCTATTATCAATCGCCCGCTACTTTTATCTGCATGATGGTGGCCTGATTGATAGTGACTCCGGAGCCATGTACTCCATAATGCGCTGTCAGGGGCTGCTGACAGCCGCAATGAGAGAACAATAAGTGTGGGGCAGCAGTAATGTAAAGGTCCAGGCGGGTTCTATGAAAACTGATAGCTAAGATATTGGCTCCTATGTTGCCATATATATCTGTCCCTTGGAGAATTTATTTGGCGAGTGAATTAAACTGGTTTCTCCTGTTACGTGGTGGGGAGGGGAGGAGGAGGAGGCCTTCACTGGGGAAACCTGCAGATGGCGAAAACCGTGCGTTACCCTCGAGGTGTGGGGGTAAAATTACCCTTATGAAAAATCAAGAGATGCGAAATGGATGCACAAGGGCTACCATATGAGACATATATATATATATTTAGTGCATACACACGTATGTGTGTGTAATTATATGCACACTACTACGCAAAAGTACATAATGTAACTAAATGTAATGGGACATCTTAAACTTTGTCACATGACATCTGCTTTTCTGAAACCCTAGGTAAGATTTTAAGGGAACCTTTTTCTTTTTCCCCGTCATTGCTGAATGATTTGATTACACGATTTGATACATGGTTTGATTATAATGAAGCGAGGAGGTTTTGGTTGGCAGTGTAATTAAATTCGAAACCTGGAGTCTTCTAATTCTCAGTCAAAGGCAACTTAGAATGAGTTGATGTGTGTTCCCTGCTAAACTAAAGAAAAAAAAAAAGGTAACAATTTCCCAAATTCAAAATATATTATGTTTCTATGATCTTAAGTTACAGTATTTTGAGATGTTAATGACTTCAAGAAATTATAGGCCTCCACAGCAGAATATCTGTCCTTCAAAGAAGTCAGAAAAGTGACGTTTCTTGCAGTCTCTGCTCTTATACCAAATAACTGAATAAACCATGGGTGTATGAATTGAATTAGACAGGTACATGGCATTTTTTAATTATTTTATTGTTTAAGAATACACATTTTATTAAGAACTTAGCTTGCACTAGTTTCAAATCCCAGTTTTATGAAAGATAAAAAATAGATTCCTTGCCGCGGAGAGTCGATAGCCCATCTTATAAGTAGGTATTTTGGTAAGGAATGTATAAGTGAACAACAGTACTTGACAGAGCTTCTTAGTTATTTTAATGTCTTTTCACTCTAGTTGAGCTCCAAAGACATCTCTTTCACCAGACAAATAAAAATAAAGTTTGAGGTTACAGTTTCATATTACAACTACCAGTAAATCTGTTCTTCTTTGAGGAAGAAAAAGGAAAAAAAGGAAAAAAGAACAAAGGAAAACCATCCCCATATGCTGTAATCCAAATCTGCAGTTATCTTGATATGATACAGTGAACAGTTATTACTTTTATTAAAATCTAAAGCCTCATTACGTGAGGCAATTTATGTGTAGTAATCTCTGAGGCAAATTCACAAAACAGCAGCTAATTCCACACCAGTGCTTTGGGTGGACACTTTTAGTTTGTAAAAAACCCTCTTTGCTGTCACAATCTTGTGCTGAGTATGCAATGAAGACAACGTGCACGCTTGATGCTAGTGAGCGATGGTTAGTATGCTGTTATCAAAGTCCGGAGTTCACGACAAACAGCTTTTTATTAAAGAGATGCTTGTAGGTTGAGGCTTTTTGAAGATGCTCTTTGTGAACATGGTAAAGCGTAGGGCTTGTGGTATATTGAGATATAATGTTTAGGCACTCCTGAAGAAGTGCAAAGAAACTTAATGTGACAGTGTACAAGAAGTTTGAAGGAAAACTAGAGTGCAAAGTATTTCCAAGACTACTTACAAACATGTAATCTGCTGATCAATGAAACCATAAGGCCAAGTCCCTCCATCCTTAATCATGAAATTGAGTTCTTTGTCTTTAGGGTGATTTAGTGAATAAGGAAGGCAAATTAAATAATTTGACTTAAATGCTGCACTGGTGGTCTTTCTTGTGCATTTGAATAATCAGTGTGCAGCATTCAAGTTTCAAAAACAATAAGCTGCTTTTATGTTACTGTCAAAAGAGTGTGCACCTACTAATTCTTTCCATAGCTATAGCTTAAACTCTGTAAACCTGAAATTCTTAAAATTATTTTAAAAGGAGAGAATGAGTTCCAGCCCAATACTTTGCACAATATGCCAGAAATCAGCCTGAAGCAAATTTTAACATTCACATTATAACCCTCTGAAAGTAGGGATATATAATGGGAACACTGACAGACCCTGAATGACACTTACGTTGACAGACAGTAGCACCACTAGGCACCCGTAATTAGATCTTTTGTGTGCTTGCAGATAGCTAAAAAATACTCCCCATTCTATTAGCAAATTATTTGAAAAAATGATCACCAAAAGGTAAATTGAGTACTGACGATGGAAATAAAAAGGAATATGAAAATAATTTCCCTACTTTTGAATTCATTCTGATGATGTCTATTATAGCTTCGTTTAAAGATGCTTGGTTGACAAAGTGATTCATTCTAAGATATCCATCTGACACAACTTATCAATATAGTGAATTTACCTTTCAGAAACATTAATTTAATTTTTTCATGCATAGGTTATGTTCAGTGTAAGTTATGGGTTTTACTATATACTGTACCAAATAGCTTACTGAGATATGTGTGTATTTTTGGATAAGTGGAGTTATGATAGTTTGACTTCAAATTCCTGAATATTTTCAGTTTTGTACCTAAATAAAATGCATGCAAGTAAAACTGTGAGTGACAGTATTTCATATGTAGTGCTTGCCATATGAATCAGTAATGCTGTTGCATTCTTAATAGAAAAACCTTTGCAATGTATTTATTAGTGTTAATATTTTTGTTCTAAAAGGACATATCAGACAGTGACCATCTGCATTTGGATAGGATTTTTTTTTCCTGTTTTTCTGTTTATCCTATATATATATATATATATATATATTATATATATATATATATGTATATAAAATACACAGGTGTGTATGTATATATTTAAATATATATAATAGAGAAGCCAAATGTTAACTTAAAATTACAAGTTGAAGTAGAAAGTAATGTATTGTGTACAAGAAACTAAGTAAATATTTTTCATAGGATGATCAAAATTAATAGCCAACAAAGTAATTTGTTGCATTTAAGATGCAATGACATAAACTTATTGCACACTGGAGGTCACCCTTGCTACTCCAAATTTTTTTATATTTTTTTAGGGAAAAATAGAAAGGGGAGTCTGTGTATCTTTTAGTATGCATTTGAGCTTTTTATAATACTTCATGCAACAGACAAAATTTATGTTTAGGATTGTGCAAATGTCTTAATTAGTTGACCAATGTACGGTATAGGGAAGTTACCTTTGGAAAATTTTCCCAAGTGCCCATTTCCCGTAAGTGCTATGATGAATCCGTGTCTTGCTTTGAAATCGCTGCCACGCTGCTACCAGCAACTGCTTTTATCACTGTCCAGGGAAGCTAGTTTAAAGCTAGTGTGGGTATATTTAGCTAGATTGCTGTTACTTTGGTGGATTACAATGAAGACCCTCTCACAGTCGAATAGAAGTATTAAATTACCATCAAAATAACTGTTAGATTCTTAGATAGCTATAATTAAATGGTTTATTCAGTTGATAAGCAACTTGCAAGTTTTTAGTGTTGGTTAGCATAAGAACAGAGCTGAAAGGTCTTGAAAAAGCCTGTCCATGATAGCCCTGGGAGCCCTAAGGGCTAACTGTGAAATGAAATCAATATATGTTCAGTGCTTTCCATGTCAGAAAACCTTTTCACATACCTGGAGGAAAATAGTACATTCTGTTGCCCATCAAGATCTCAGATTGAGAATCTGTGTTCTACAACTGTTAGGAAAATAAAAAAATCAAAGCAAAATATTCACCTCAGAGTCATGTGAGTGAGAAGCTTATCATTCACAGAAAAATCTGAAACTATGGAAAGTCCAGCTTACTCATTTCTAAAAAATCGAATAGGAATATTTACTACTGCTACTTTGTATAGGATCTTCCGGTGGAGGAGTAAGGAGTATGAATTGACAAAGTCCTGTAAAACTTTGTGGCACTATTTTCCATCTGGAAAGTGGGAAAAAGAAATTTAGGTCAATGCAAAGGCCAATTACTTCATGATCAGGTTGTAAAGACTATGAGCTAAAAGGTTACATAAATCTGCAAAGGTTGCAAAAATCTGCTACAGTGACCAGAACTAATTAGAGAATGAATATCCCAGGAATTTTGTGTCTGGCTGTGCAAAGTCAGGAACCGCTTTCATCAATTAGATCTCTGGTGCTGTAGTAACACTATCTTGTCTCTACCAGTATCTTATTCCAGTGACTTCAGAAGAAACACTGATTTTGTAATAACCCAATACTAACCATGCTTTAACTGTTGTGATGTTCAGGATTATGACCTAGGCTTTGAAACTTATTGGACACGGTGCTCTTGACCAGGAGCGACTGATTTTATCCAGTTTTAAAACTGGTTGTGTTGGTAGAAAAAAAAATGCTTGTCATAATAAAAAAGTATACATTGGAAAATATATTGCTAGTATACTAGAAAATGTATTCTATGGAAAAATCTTGTGGTTTTTTAAGAGAAGTGTCTGCATCAGTCTTGGCCTCTGGGTTGGGAAGCAGAGACAGTCTCCCTGCCTTTCCCTAAATACAGTGTAGATTGGAAGCACTCGAGGAAGTAGCTGTTTGTTTCCTACTCTAGTGCGTTAGCAGCTCCCCCAGTGCCCATTATATAGTTGCTGTGAGTACATGTAGCATCACTCCTTGCCAGGGTTTAAAGTTTCAGAGAGCACGTTATAATCTTTACTGACTTCTTGAGCTTCTGGGAGGGCTAGCCAAGAACAAAATATTCCCTTCTCTCATTTGTACTCATGCAAAGTCTTTTCTGTTGTTTTTCAGAAGCAGCAAAAAACTAGTACCACCAGTCAATATTCTCTAGACTGCGATCCAAATTTAAGAAATACTTGCCCACAAAGAACTTACAGTATAAACAAAGCATGCCTTAGAAATTAATCTACAATAAAGACAGTCATTTTTCTTTCCTAGCACATGTTAGCTCAGGATCCTGTGGATTTTCCAGCTGGAGATGTTTAATCACTCAACACCTGTCATCCAGACTTTTCATGCTGCTCTACATGATGCTTCCACTTTGTGCTATGCTCTGTGTAAAGGGATGTATCCCAGTTGCACGCTCTTACTTAAGCGTGAGACGAATCCGAGCTGGGGTCTTACTGGTCCCCTCTACTGGGGAGGCCAAATACAGAAAAATATCTTAAATAAGTATTTCAAAATAGACCCAGGTATTGATCTGCTGTTATTTAAAATAGCTTGAATCATTACTTTAAACATCTAAAGGTAGATGTAGGAATGCAGAACATAAAGTGTTATTTCCTAATAAATCAGATAATTATTTTTGCCTTAGTGATTACTTTGTTACCCATTTTCTTCTGCTATGTATTTCAAATTGTGTTTCATATGTTGTTTGCCAAAATGCAATTGTAATAGATCATACTATTTTTTCATACTTTCTAAAATGATTGCTTGAAATCTTGAATCGTTTTCTTTCCTCACCAAAATGTTATTTTTCTTTATTCTCTACCAAATTCAGATAGTGATTTAGTACTTAACTTCATGCTGATGGTTATGGGTAGCAGCGTTGCTACCCTGAATGATCTAGTTTATATATTAGTAGCAATCTGCATCTCTGTTGAGTAATAAACTGGCCCCTCTTGTGCCAGGGAATACTGGAGTCACTCCCATTCAGGGGGCTGAAACCTTCATTGTTAGCTAAGATACTGACAGGATAATTCGAATAAACTGAGGAAAAGGTGTGACCAGACCCCCTCAATACACCTAGCTGGAAACTGGAATTGTAGCTGAGACAACAAACATTTGGTAAAATTAGTTTCTCTATTTAATTATCTGTAACTGTCTATATGCAAGTAGTGTAAACAACAACAAAAATCGTGGTTTTTTTTCATGCTGCTAGCTTTCCATAACTCACAATTACATGTAGTAATGTGTGTAAGCATACATACTAAGAATATAAATATGATATCAAGTTAAATTTGTACTTGAAACAACGTGATTTCTGATCATCTGTAACTTCTGTGGGAACTCATTTCACAATTTCAGACTAACCCCAGGAGAGCATCTTTCCCTTTCATTAGGATTTCTTTGGGTCAGAGGACTTTTATAGAAGATGTTGATATTTTGTAAATAGCAGAACAGAATTGGAACATCATTTAAAGCTGTAGGAGAAGCTGCTGTAGAGGGGGGAGATGTTCAGTGTTAAAAACACTACCTAAGAACCTCAATGTTAAGAATACACATCTCATTAAGAAAATATGTGCTATATTATTCAGTTTTGAAAATGAAAATGTTGCATCCAATTATTACATTCAGTCCAGCCAAGAAATATGTGTAATAACGCTAGGCCATCATTCATTCAACCATTTTTGGACAATCCTGGTCTGATCTTATAACTGACCCTACTTTGAACCAAAAGTTGGACTAGAGACCTCCTGAGGTCCCTTCCAACCTGAATTTTCCCACAATCTTATGATCATCCACTGGGATAGGAAGAGTTTCCTAGCAACAAGAACTGAAGGCATTAGTAATGGATGAAACTAGGTATCCAGGAAGAATCCAAGAGTATTTCCAATCTATGAATTGAATTGACCAGTATTACATATGCATCCCTTCAAGCAAAGCAATCTGCACTATTTGCAAGCTCTTTGATATGCTTTTCTCAGCTCACCTGTCATGCTCTTCATCACCTTTCACACATCCGTCTCTCTCTGTTTCTGATCTGGTTTCATCCATTGACTGACTGGCAGGTGATATTGATGCATAGCTCTAGGTGGTGATGGGGATAGGTAGCACTGGGAATCAGCAGTGTACTTCCAGCCCTTCTTCTGTGGTGTTTCTTCAAGATATTTTAGTGGGTGCATGCAGAGACAAAAAGAGGCATAGAAGGCTGTAGGCCTTCTTTCAATAATCTGGTAACAGAAGGAAGTACCTCAAGGAATGGCTTATTCCATTTTGGAAAGTTAACTGGAAATGCTTCCATCTCTTTTAGAAGGGATAGCCATTATTTATAGTCCATAACTTTATGACCTATGATCAATAGGTTTAATGCTTCAGAGTCATCCAAAGATTAAAATGAATGTCAACCTCCCTTCACAGGTAAGACAAATTATACAGCAGTACATTTTCAGTTTCATACCCAGACCAATTTGAGCTGATCCTAAAATAATATTGATTAGATATTTTGTTAGCCTTGCGCTAAGTTTATTCTGGCCTTTTGAGAAGTTTGTACTAGAAAAGGAAAGTGAATGGTGAGCAGCACTTAAAAAAATAGAATACTCCTAATTAACAAGAACAAGTCTAATTTTCATTCTCTTCTCATGAGTTTTTATTTTCAACATTCCTTTATTTTTGAAGAGAAAGGGAAACCTTCTTCCTGAAGCAGTATATTTGCTATTCCTGCCAGTACTGGAAACAGATATTTATTGTTTGGATGCAAAGCAGGAAGGCTGTAGTGGGATTCATAATTATTGGACTGAAACCTTTTTGTTGTCTAATATTACCTGAACAGTAAATGCAGTGAAGTGTGGAAATGCAGTGAATGTGTTAGATGGTAGGAAAACATGTGAGCAGCCTTCCTCGATACACTTGTGTACGCTACTTAGAGCAGAATAACAGTTTCGCATAATGGTGTCTGTTTGGCTCTGGTGAAAGCTGAAGGTTCTCATGACTACTTAAAAGAATTATTGCGAGTAATTTCTCAAGATAGATTTTAGCTCATGCAGTAGAGGCTAATTAAAAATAATAATAAATCCTATAATGAGACTTTAACATAGTCTTTGAGCAAAGTACTGTACTTTTCTTTTTTTACTTTTTATGCACAAATTTACCACATTCTCTCTTCAATATACAATATCAGTAAATAAAAAATATCTACTTATGAAATGCACAGAAGTAGCAGTACAAAATGGTTACTATAATGATAGTGGAGGCTGATGTACAAGAATAAACTATTCAGTATGTCTTTGCTTCTCATTTTATGGTATAACGTTTTTATCTAGCAGGGGAGGAAATTTGAAGTTTTTTACAGGAGTAAAATAACATATTTTTGTTATACCCAGTCAAAGGAATAAGAGGAAAGAATAGACTAATTGTATCAACTTGAATGCTTTTAAGAAAATTCCAGACCAAAAAGGTGTTTGGCCATAAAGGCCAAATATTTTGTTCTGAATTACCAAATTTTAACACATTTGTTAACACAAACTCTTCCTGGAGCCTCAAATCCTGCTGCAGGTTTTGAAACATCCCTCCTGTAGACTTCATGTGTATTCAGATTTACATTCTAACTTGTGATGTTGTCTGTTGATTACAGATTTAAGTATGTTGGGGGCAGAAATAATTTTTTCTACCCACAGTGCAACTAATCAATCTTTCAGTTTTAAGAGTTATCTGTATCTTGCTGTCAGTACCAAATAAAGAAATGAATGGTGTCCTAATTTGTTACGGAGTAGGCTTCAGATGATTTAATTGTTCTTCAAGCATTCTATTGTTAGATTATGCCCATCAAGTCAGAAATGTCAGGGGAACAGGCATCTGCAAATTGTTATTATTTACTTGCCTGCATAGTGCAGAAATATTTTGGAATGGATAAGGCTGTTTTGAATCATGATAAAGTGTCCTCCACAGCCTCCACAGCCACAGCCTCCACAGAAAACAGCAACTTTAAATAACTCTAATTTTAACTTGAAAGGAGAAACTTGCCATGAAGCTGACTTCCATAAAAATCATACTTCTTATATATCCTATAAAATAAAATGTCCTATATGCTGTGGACAAAAGACCTATATAATTGCTAGTTTTTTCTGTTTGAATGGGGTTAATGATGTGTCAAAATTTTGTACGTTATTGAAACATAGAAAAAATGTAGAAACTCTCCTATACAGTTATAGATGAATTGATTTTAAAATATGCATTTATAATGGAAACTGTTGGAAGGTAAGCAGCAATATCTTTGGGATCAAAGAGAATGAGTGAGAAAAAAAGTTTAATAAAATTGTTGTTAATAACATTAATGACGCTGGCATATGGTGTCCCATCGTGTTGCACATATCTGGCTCACAACTGCTTATATTATCTGGACAGCTGATGTAAGATTTTTTGTTGTTGTTGGGAAACCAGGTGAATTCAGTGAAAAAGGACACACAGACAGTACAGGTTCAATGCTGCAGTTACTATAACAAGGTGACCTTTTGAATCTCTTCATCTGCATTTTGTTATGTGTAGGAAATTTTTGTTATGTGTAGGAAAGCTTTTCACACTTGCATAAAAACAAGGCCATGCACTTCAGATGTTTATGCCCCTGATGTTCTGATATGTGTAGTTCTCCAGTTCAGGCTCATTTCTAATGAGAGTTTATGTAAGAATGAATTGTAAACTGTCTTCTCTCTTCCCAGACTGATTTTCTTCAATTGATCCTTTTTCTCCCACTGAAGTTTCTGTGGCTTTAGTTGTATTATGTTCAGACATTTTGAAACAGTTAGAATATTTTCTCTCAAACTGTTTTGACTAGTGTTTACTTTTGTTTCTTATCCATAAAGCATATTGTCTGATTGCCCTGGTCTCTGCAGAGCTATTTGTTGTATAGCTTGCGCCTTTTACTTCAGGAAAGACAGAAAATGTGTTACTTCTCAGTAGGAAGCACTGACTATGTTAGACATACAAAAATGGGTATATAGCAAAAATTCATGGAAGACAGCTGCAAGCTAAGACATGTTACTCTCAGATCAAAAGTTTCTTGATTACATCACTGTAGCCAAAAGATCAAAAATAATGTGATTTAATTTGATCACGGAGTCATCCAAATAAGCATGGAGCTCTATTGACAGTTTTTGTGAGGTTTCAGATTGCGGTTGGTATTTAATCAGGAAAAGGATTTTAAAATAATGTCCATAATAACATTTTTTTAAGTATTAAAACGAACTCTGTAATTTCATAGGATTTGGTGCAGTTTAACCATTGGCATAATGATTTTTTACTTAAGCTGCTTCTAAGCTATCTGTAAGCATCTCACTGAAGGGTGTAGGTGTGGTGAGTCATCCATTTAGAATGGGTTCCTTTCATTCATAGCCGCCTTGTCGCAGTCCTGATTTTACATAACCTATGCAATCTTCCGTTGTCAATCATCTCATTTTTGTGCAGCAAACTCTCCACTTCTCGTTTGCTTTGGATGAATGGTGCCATTCATTCACATCACACTCTTCTGTTGACACCATTCAAAAATGAGGATCAAGCAGTTGGCTTTTAACGAGTAAAGACTGCAAGATTCTTTGGGCGTTAGACTCAAAGAATTTGGCGTGCCTACGCAAATTGAGTAAGAGGTGGAAAGGAAGAACGGAGATGACTAGTTGATTTACCCCTGCTACTACAGCTGGAAGCAATGAATTTTGCACCAGGGCGCATAAGAAAAGAGAAGGCAGAGTCAGCACAATCCTAGTTATCTGCCACTTCCTCGCGTCATGCTCCCCTGTAGGGGAGGCAATCCTGACTTCTTTCTGGCATTCAAAAGTATGAAAACATTGCCCTAAAAGTTTATAGGATTTTTTTTTTTGATTTTTCCTGGGAGGTGCTGGAAGAAATGAAGATTGAAGCTCTTAGCTCTAGTAATTCTTCAAATCGTTAGGTATCTCTTGTTTTTGCAACAGCTATTACCCCACTTAGACACGCTTGGCATACCCAGATACAGAATGAAATCCTCAGGCAGTGCAAATGAGAGTGAGAGACATTTTTCTGTGCCCTAGCCAAGGAGGAGGAGGGCTGGCAGAAGACAAGACCTGCTCAAGGTGTATTAGAGAAGAATAAATGGAGAATTCTTGCGTGCAGTTATTTGTGGCCTGGAAAGAATGTCGAATATTAAAAAGGAGAAGACTGTAAAATGAGGTGGTTCTCCTTTCCTACCAGACAGAGAAAAACATTTCCCGTTAATCCCACAGAGTTCACTGTTCAAAGTCTAGTATTTTCCATAAAATTTACCTGATTTTTAAGCCCAAACCCGTCTTTATCATGTACTATGGCAATGTACAGTATTATCTGCAAGCTGATGGAAAGATCTTGAGATCTGTGAATTCCTTTTCTGATGGCTTCTTAAGGTATCATCTTCAGCATCATCCAGTTTATCCTTTTTTGAAACATATCTCTTTATTGAAATTTATTTTTAACTAAAGCATAAGGTAAGGTATAGTTTACTGTACTTCACTGATTGGCTATATTTATTTTTTTAATCCTTGGGATTCTTAGTAATTACTTGAAGCTTATGTCTGGTGGTACCTGAGAATGCGATGAAAAAAGTTTTAAAATGTTGGGAATTTATTATTTGTAAGTTTGATATTTTTGCATGTTTTTAATGGGAACATTTACCCAAAATTCATTGGTATCTACCAATTCAAAAACTTGTTTCTCCCATTCCCTTAGCATTATAATTGTATAACATATTTTTTAAAGATTATTTTTAAAAGAGGGTAAAAGAACCTCTACAGCATTAGACAAGGTTTAGGTACTGTGAGGAACATCTGAGAGATGACCTTAATATGGTTATGTTTCACGACACTTCAGTATGGTGATGCAAATATACTACGCAGCAAATATCCCATACAAAAACTTCAATTTTTCATTCTGTGTTTCTGTATGATTACTGAAAAGAAGGAATTTTTAAAATGTATTCATTTAAATTTAAATAGATTTTTTTGTAGAGCAATTATATTGCCATAGGCTGTTTTACTTATCTCTGAAGATACTTAAATTTGATTAGAAAGATTTTAATCTCCTTTCAACTACTCAGCAGCTCAGCAGCTAATTCATGGATTACTTATTAAGGACTATAAAATAGAAATTTTATGGGTATCTTAGGTTTCATTGACTATTTTTTTCAGTGTACTTCAAATTTATTTTGTATTAAATGAAAAATCAATTGTGTAATTATTTGTACATCAAAATACACTTCCTTATTAAATGGAAACCAAATTATGGATTTTTTTCACCCATATATCTTTTAAAATTTAAATTCTTCTTAATGATTTTAATTTTTAAATACCTTTTTTATTACACACATATATACACTCACATCTATAGTATTTTTATGTTGTGCTATGTAATATGTAAACTATGAACTTTGATACATTGTTAAACAGTTGTCAACAAGAGAATGGTTTTAATATGCTTTATTTAAAAATATTCATATCTGTTGTTGAATGAGACAGTCTATTCAATCTTATAAATATCATATTTAATAAAGAACAATCTCCAACAAAGAGAAAAAAATGTCTCTATCCATAAGCAACCAAATGAGAAATGGATTTTTATTCCGTCAAATCCTTTTAGTCAATGAAACAGCACTTTCATGCATACTGCACTCAAGTGATAATTAATATAGTCTAATTCTGGACATGATGCCTGAATTGATGTAGTGTCATCAATACCCCATGTTAAAATCAAACCTTGACAGGGACTTAACACTCTGGAACAGGTCATCATATGATAATACTCTTTTTTTCCTTTCTGTATTTGTCTTCAACCAAGCAAAGTATTACAAGATGTGGGGGGAGAAAAAGGGAAATAATTACAAATGAAGAGTGACGCAGGCTGTGAATAGAACATATGTTAGGCTAGGCAGAGGTATCAGTGAATTATATCATTTCATGATGAAGCGGCAGTGGGGCTGAACGGACCTATTTTAAACCTTGATGTATTTTATCTCTACTGTATTTGGACTGTCATCTTTGGAGAAAGACTTTGTGTAATTGAGAGTCAGCTCCAATCTGCATGACTTGAGCATGAAGTGTAGGCTAGATGAACAGTGTTATGGAAGAAAGAGAAGCATCTAATAAGGTATAAATGAGTAATAACCTTTATAACTCAGACATTTAAATGTGCTTTATAAAATATGGTGTTCAAAGGTATTCTAAGGTTCTGTTAATAATACAAACGAAGTTGGAAAAATAGTTCAACTGTATTTAATTTTGTTTTGCTATTTTAATCTACATGTTGTCATTTAATACATCCTCGATAAAATTGAAACAATTTTCACATTGATATAGGTAATGATGTCAGAGTCAATTTTTCTTCATGTTGTTTATATGATTTTAGTATATTTTTATTCTTCAGTTCAATTTCCTCTTCATAGGCCATGATTATTCTTATTTGTTATTTTTGAGAAGAATTTGTTTGCTTTGATAATTTTAAAAATTGTAATACCACAAATAGAAATCTAAAAGAGCTCTTAGGGAGTCTGTATTTGTATATGCTGTCCTTTTAGTGGTGTAAAAGTGTATATTTATAAGAAAAGATAAGCTATTTCAGCTATTATGAAGCAAGCATTTTGACATATTAGTAGTGTAGGATACATAAATATTTCTTATTGGAGATAATTTAGGAAGATTTTATGGTAGTTTTAGTAAGACCTTAATAAGGTAAGTCCTTATTTGAGCAAGTCCTGCTTTTTTGATATAAAAGAAAGAGCCTGTAGATACCCCATGGTACATCCAACACAGCAAAGGAAGCATATTGATGACTTATTCATTTGAATGGTTAACCATATTCTGGTTATCTTTGTTGTTGTTAGTAGAAAGATTCATAGTACTATGTTTTTCTCTCAAGTGATAAAAATGATAATGCTGTCGTAGTCCAAAGATATAGTGTTCAAGTAATTGTCTTTCTCCAAAAACTAAAGGCATATTCATAATGTTGATTACTAAAGATATATTTTTGATCAGTTCATCTCTGAATTTTTTTTGTTCCTTCAGCTATGGATGAGGACAAGTTTTAATTTTTGTACAAAACCTGTTTATTCCATATAAATCATATTCTTCCTACACTGCATAGTTAGCCAACAGTTTTAATCTTTTCTTCAGTTTTCAATCTTCAGTTTCCTTCTTCATAGAGAAAAGTTTCTTTGTGCATATAGCTCTAATATGTTAGAGGAAATAATTGAGTTAAATGTGTGTGACATCACTCCAAAAATGCTAATGGAGTCATACTATCTTTTCTTTAGTCTTGCTTTTAAGATGTTTCATACCTTATTTTTATCCCTCACAGTTTGAGCTCTGTACAGTTAATTTCTTTTAGTGGTCTAGATAGTGTGTCTATTTAACATTGTCATACTATATTAGGTATGAATAAGTAGTTTCTTGTGGGAAAAAAAAGCTGTATGGCACAAGAACATTAACATCTTCACATTTATTTATAGGAATAAGTTGTGCAGTGATTTACCAAGAGTAAAAATGGGTAATTGTGTGTTTCAGAACACATAGAAGATACTGGCTGTAAAATTAGATCGATGTAAAAAGAAGAAGCTTGCTTAAAAACAGAGCATAAGACTCAAAATCAATAGCAGAAATTAAATCTGAGAAGCTCTGGTGAAAGTCATCCAGGCAACCTAAAGTTTAAGACTTTTTTTTTTAACATGAGTTCATTCTGCCTTATGTACCAATTATATTGCACATATCAAGGATGTTTATGATTGCTTTATTTCGAATGTTTGCCCTCACTTTTTGGTATTTACACATTGTATAGAACTCTTGATTTGCTTTTTTATGACTTTAAAATATATTTAAGTTCTTCCTCTCCTGCACACACATATTTAATGGACATCAGCAGTCATAAAAGTTACCTGTGTTATCCAGTGAGCAGATGTGTTGGTGCTGAACTGTGTCTCCTAATGATTTGGCTGTGTTAATTCAATAGAATCTGATGTTATTTTTGGACAAAGGGAAAAAAGCAAAATTAGCACAGTCTGTGAACTACCGTATGAGCATGGTATGGAGACTAAGCAACTGAAAAATGTGATTCTACTTTAAAACACCAATAAGCTTTTGTACATGCAGAGTTGAGAAACTTTGCAGAACTACTGTTTGACAGTAGACAAAGAAGAAAATAGCATCAATATAGCTGTAATAAGATGACTTTTTCACAAATAAACTCAGACTAATGTAGCATAAATAGTACCTGATCACATTTATAAAACATTTATTTATGGCTTTGAAATGAAATGCAATTGCAATTGTCTGTTGGTAAAAATCTGTTACATCTTTGCCAATGCACGAATGATTCTTGGTGGAGTTTTTTTTCTCAATGTGTTTTGCTTTAGGCTCTTTTGGCTTAGTGTCTCATGTGAAACACAGTGTGTCCCTATAGGTTCCTCCCCATTCTGCTGTAAGACCTGGTGAATTTGATATGTGTCTTTGCTCTTCTGGCTGAAGATGCCCCTCCAGGGCAGCTCTGGCCATCATGTTCTCAAATGCATTATTATTTTGCTGTATGAGTTCATTTTCTGTTTTAGGAAACTTAGTTTATAGAATTGTAAGTATTATATGGGGGCATTGTAGCCCACTAGGGATTTCATAAATTAGACTACTCCCCCAAAAATTGGCTGAATTGATGGGTGTATACTTGGAGAGGACAGAATATAATACCAATTTCGAAGTGTATATTAAAATATAGAAATATAGCTTTTTTCTCCTTTTTTTTTTTTTTTTTTATTAAGAAAGAATACAGGTGACACATCTTTCCTACCAAGCTTTGTATACTACAGTTGTATTATTTGTACTACTAGTAACTTTAAAATAAGACAAGGGGCAAATAAAAGCTCATTAATGCAGAATGTTTAGCTTGTGAATGTAGCTCGTTTCTAACCAGTCCAAAAATGTTAATATTAGTAGTTATCTGGAAATTATTTTAAAAATATACTTTTCTCACTTTTTACAGAGTTTTTTTATGTGATAAAAATTAGAGAAGTTATTTTATAAAGATCTCTATTTGATATGTGTTTTACAGCATTACAAATAACTGATAGCAGCAGAGTTTTAAAACGATCTTTGTGTTTTTAGTATTTTTATTTTAAAGCTTTAGTCAATTAGTTTATATATTAGTCTTTTTGGA
>VWPW01027493.1:0-201247 GCA_013389825.1 Crypturellus undulatus
CCGTCCGCCGCGCGCTGGGAGCGCCGGGTTCGTGGCTGAGCCTCAGCAGGGACCGGGCTGCGCGAGGCCGAGCCCTGGGCAGGCTCGTAGGGCTGCCCACGCTTCCAAAAATACACGGTTCCTATAAAACCCCGTCTGTGACAGTTCATTTGATGCAGGAGGGAGATACCAGCCTTTAGGAATCTCCCCAGTATTCGCCTCAATTGATTTGTGCTGTTTATGGTCGTTTCTGACAACTGTTATTTTTAATGAACCTAGTAAAAAAGCTTCTCGTTGAACTCCTCCGATGCGCATATTTTGGGTGGGATAGAAGAAGAGGTTTGCAGTCTTATGATGTGAATAGACCTGTCTAGATCTATATAATCCGAGCAGATTTATATGGTGTCGTGTTATGGCCTTAAGGTTGGCTTTGCCTTCCTGCTGATAAGCTCTGCACTTAGCAGGGCTTGTACATCTACAGGAATGTGCTGCTTAGGTTTTTAAAAATGATCAAAATTAGTTTATTGTTCATGTCAGCCTGATTTAACATGAAAAAGCAGATGAACTATGGAGCTCAGGAGAGCAGTGGGTAAAATTAGTGATATTGTGAGGACCATGCTTTGGAAATGGAAACTGAGGAGCTTGGGAAAATGAACTTTCACAGTGGAAAAACTTCCAGCATTGTCAGCATTTGGATTTCTGTTCATATTCAATAGGCTTAGCAGTAAAGCAATGCAGTGTTCATTATCTACAGATATTTTTTCAGCATGTCCAGTCAAAGGCTGGACCTGAAATACTGTGCAATGAGCACAGGGAGGAAGCGTCTGCCGGGATAATTACGTGTCTTGGCCATTAATTATGTTTACAAAACACAGGACTAACCTGAAACTGGTCACAGTTCCTCGGGTGGTGTTTGCGTGTGCTGGTTGGGGTCTCCTACCCCAAATCGCTGCCTTATTAAACACCCCATAGAGCACGTTGCTGCCTCAGAGCATGTCTCTGCCTTGCTAAAATATTTGGTAATTCCTTCACTGGCATTGAGGTAGCTGAGAAGTTGGATGGTGCTGGCAGATGCTGGTTATTAATTCTGCTTGTCAGACGGAAGAATCTCAAGATACCAAAGCGGTTGCAGGTCAGACCCACTTCCTGTAGTGTGCTTTAGTTCCTGCTTGCATTTTGTTGTGGTTTCTTGACTTCGTGTTTGTGAAGAGCTGATTTCACGTACCTGACTTTCTTTCTCTGGTAGCAGATTCAACCTATTCCCTGTTACTTTTCAGTCTGAAAACATGCTTAAGCATGTTCCAGCTGGTGCAGATACAATATGTTCTATGAAGTCCACAACAAAACTTTGGACCACATCAGTTTGACTATCTGAGATATGTAAATAGTTGCGACACAGAGTACCAGGAGAAGCTGTACTCTGGAATAACCAGACTTTGCTTTGTTGGAGGTTTTGTTTTCTTTTTTCTTTTTTTTTTCTTTTTTTTCTCGTTTTAATGTGAAATGCTTCATTTATTGTATGTGTGTATTTGGGAGGAACTTTTTTGGGAATTGACATACTGAACTTCTACACCCACCCAGGTATACTTGCAACTGCTGAAAATGGGTCTAAAAGCACCGACCTGAAGAGTTAGCAGTTAAGAGGCTGGTAGTTCTGCTTATTGCTTATATCTCTACATGTCTGTTTTACAAGATCACAATAAGCAAAAATATTCATGTTTATATGTGGGTAACAGAATATACATGGCAAGGTTTTGCTGGGCAACATTTGGGTTGGATCTCTTGTTCCTGTCCAGGAACAGTTCATTTTGAAACTGTGTAGATTAGATTTCTGATATGAAGATGGTTTTTATATTTTTAATTACTCGTGTTGGATCTATTCTCAGAGAGATACTGTGTAAGCTCTTTCTACCACAAGAAGAGATGAACTGTAGTTAGAACAGCCAAATTTCAAAGAAAAACGATGATCAGACTCTGTTTTTATGGATGTTGGACTGAGGCATAGGGTGACTAGGTGATATCCTTAGGGTCTTGCAGGAGATGTGTGAAAGAGTCATTAAGCAAAAGAGCAGCATAGGAAAAATACAGCTCTTAGCTATTCAAGTTATCCAGTATAATCCAATAATAAGAATGGACAAGTAAGTTATCCCACGTTTGAGTTTTAATGAGTGCTGTGTTGGACTCTTCTTAATTGTGTTCAGATGTTCGTGGGCCCTATTTCCAGGGCTATGTTTACAATGTCAGACCATAGACTCTTTTCTTCCTCCTAATGAAAGCTTGACGTTCCTTTTGTTCCAACAAATTTCAGAACACAGAGGATGATGCCAAATTATCACATGCCTCGAGCAAAAAAAAGATCTGGCAGCATTGCCTTTCCTGGGAGACTGTGGAGATGCCCCTGCCTCACTCCAGCCAGACTCTTTGGTTTGAGGTGTGCTGCTCTGTGAATGTCATCCCCGCTCGCATCGCACGCGCACAGCAGGACTGCTGAGACAGCAGGGGGAGAGTCCACTGGGTGCTGGGCACCCCAGGACCTGCAGGGAGTGACAACTGGTCAACCTGCCCTCAGAGGAGAGCAGCGGGTGGCTGGGGTGGGACTTGTCCGTGCCCTCCACTCAGGACATGCAGTTTCACGAAGCACCCGTGGATGCAGTCACCCCAGCTCCAGGCGAGCGGAGGTTACCAGAGCTCTGCTAGCACCTTTCAGAGAAGTTCTTTGCAAAACTCAGAGGTTTCACTGTTTACCCTCAAGTTTCATTTTGAATCTCGGCTCCGTCCTGAGTGATGCTAAAGCTGAAGCTCAGCAAGCTCTGTGGGGCTTTGAACGGTTACCAAAAGAAGTCCCTTAAATTCCAGAGGGCTTCCATGCAAAGCATTAGTCTCAGAAAGACAGATTAACTATTCTTGTTCTTGAGAATTATCATACCGAGGGTTACAGTTCTGCAAGAGCGAAATGTCCCTGTTATATATTCCACTGTTGCTATCTGGATATTTTAATCCAAGATTCTTATTTATGTTTACTGAAGGTGAGATCTGCTTACTGTTTCTCTCGTAAAACATTTTTTTTGGCAATTAGGAAATAAAAAGAATACTCTACATCCGTGTTTGGGATTTAGTGCTAATAGTGACAGAGAACTGTTCCTTCCACTACAACCCAACTGCATTACTATTTTATTTAAAATACTTACATCTTCTACATGCAAGTAATTTACTGTACTCTACCACCAGAAAAGCTGCAGTAATTTAAACTGAATAAAGGAAGCAAACATAAAGGTTTTAGTGCCCCTTTCTATCACGTTGCTGTGGACACCAACACCCCGTCTGCCTAAAGGACCGGGTGGCAAGGCTGAGCGTGTCCCTTGGGTTTGCTGCTCCTTGTGCGCATGTGAAACCAGAGCGGGCAGCGAACGAGTGTGGCCACCACATCGACCCCAGGGAAACAGCCGCGTCCTGAGCACACGCAGGCTCACACAGCTCCGGCTCTGCAGATTGTTTGTGTGTGTGACCTACCAGTCACCTTTCCCATGGCTCAAAGCTCCAGCCATCAACAGTCTTCCAGTGAAAGCTGAATGTGAATAGAGAATGGCTTCATAAGTTGCCTGGCTAATTCTGGTTTTGAGTTTGGCCCCTGAAGCAGTTTCATGTGGTGTTAGGCTCAAAAATTGAAGATCATGACACTCACGCCCGTTTATTTAGCTACAGTGGAGAGTATGAATTCTTCTGGGCTTTTTTTCCTCCTTATAACCTCTCAACAAAGGCAAACCTTAAGCTGCCACACACAGCTGGTGTTTCTAATAAGACACAGATGTGCACTGGGATCTCTCCCATCTCCTGCAACATTTAAATGTAGATAAATAGAGCTTAATCAGCTATAAATAACAGCGTGTCATGCCTGTGGATCACAAGCCCTCTGTGGGACTCCCACCGGGCCAGGGTTAAGCTTAATTACTTCAGCCTCCTGCAAACAACAGAATAATCAGGGTTGGATGTTGCCCGGGTGCGGGTGGAGGCAGCACAAGGAAGCGAGCTCAGCCCCGCAGCCAGGGCGCCGCGGACCAGGCGCTCGGTGCAAGGTGCGCGCTGGGTTTCGGCGCTGCGGGATCCCTTTATTGCCTCTTTTGGATTAGGACGCTGGGAGGTTTTAGTGTCACTCCTTGATCTGAGAGTACTGTTAAAACAAACAAAATATTAAGGCGAAGCAAAACAAAATCTCAGGAGGCATCTATGAGCACACTCTTTCCTACTTATGGGTGTATAACTGCTCAGATTTGCTGGAATAAAATGCTGGTGGTTGTGGCTGTTGGAGGTGATGGAAAGTTAGTCCTCTGCAGTCATTGCACATTATGAATTTCAGAAAGTAAATGGTGTGTCTGGGCTGCAACGTGAGGACCGTCACCCCTGGGCTAGGGGGACAGACGTCTGTCTGCTCCTGGCCCTGGGGTTTGGTGATGACAGGGCTGATCCACAGGGGAGCAACACAACGGGCTACTCTCCAGGCACTTTCTGCAGAAGCCGTTGGGAACCAGGCTTTCCTGAAGCCCCTTGAGCCTCCGCCTGGCAGCCAGGGCACGAATCTGTTCTTCATGTCCTGGTGAGACTCAGAACAGGACCACGTTAACGTACAGAAGTTGCCTTTTCTCCTCTAGGACTCAGTGCGTGAGCTCTAGATGACTGTCCCGTGTTAGATGGCTTCACCATCATCTTTTGACTCTTAACAAGCCAATGCTGGGTCCCTTTTTTGCTCTCCATACGCTGCTGGACATTTGAGTGACAACACACNTCTTTTCTGCCCTCCATAGGCTGTCACAGCCCTGGTGCTGCTGGACATTTGAGTGACAACACACACTGGAGGTTTATGATTTGCCAAAGGCAAATCTGAGCCTACAGCTTTGTGCCTTTCTGTGAGAACTCCCGCAGAATTCCCGCAGGCCTGTCCTCGCTTGCCACGCTGCCCTGGCTGTGCACCGTGCTGCGAGCGTCCTGCNACAACACACTGGAGGTTTATGATTTGCCTAAGGCAAATCTGGGCCTACAGCTTTGTGCCTTTCTGCGAGAACTGCATTCCCGCAGGCCTGTCCTCGCTTGCCACGCTGCCCTGGCTGTGCACCGTGCTGCGAGCGTCCTGCAAGGAAACCTGCGCGAAGCCTTGGGCGGCGTGTCAGGGGCTGAGGGCAGCCTCGGCAGCTTGCCCTCTCCAAGATGTGCTCGTAAGGGCTCTCAGGAGAAACACGGCCGTGTGCTGGGCTTGGGGCCGTGGTGTAGATCACCGGCAGTTCGCTTGCAGCTTGGGGCTCCTCATGCACCCCTTTTCCTTAAAAAATGAGTGTGGGTCCCAGGGAGTGCTGGCAGGAGGGTGGCCTTGGTCTGCAGGGAGCGGTGCTGCTTCTGACACGTGCAGGGAGGGAGGGCAGATGGGCTGCCCCGACGGAGGCGTCTGTCTCCCCAAAGGGACCCTGGGAGGAGCAGCACAAGGTCGTTTTGGAGAGGGCAGAGGTGGCTCCTGCCAGCCTCTGTGAGTGCCAGGAGCCCGTGGGCTTTACAATTAACACACGACTTCACATTCACCCTCTTTTTTTAGCCTTTGGTTGCTCCCTGCAAGCTGCCTTCGCTCTGTGGGAGCGCAGTGGGATTTCATGGTGTGCCCGCGGGCCCCTCGGCACCCCTGCAGCTGGGGGAGGCAGGGGGATATTTGTTTATCGGCAGCAGTGCAGATGTTTTGGTTGCGGTTTGCGGTGCATTGGTGCCACTTAGCGGGGGGAGAATTGAATTGACGGCTTTGACTGTGCAGGGGAGAAAGAAAAGAGGCAGCTTTGCTCCGAGCTCGGCTCCCCCTCTCCCCGCCAACTCCTGGTATAAATGGAAATCTCCTGCTATCCCACAGAGTTGCTGTCGGGTGCAGGACGTGGCTTTCAGCACCACAGTTCTGGCTGGTGGGGCTGGCACTGACTCTAGTTCCAGCAGAAGGAAAGTCAACCTTGAGAGTACTGCTGAATTTGAGGCTAAATAGTGTGATTTGTTGATCGAGAAACGGACTCAGTGTGCCGTGCTGAGCACAGTGCTGTGAGGGTGCCGAAACACGATTCTCCATCTGGGCTACGATTGCCGCTGTTTTAAATACAATGAAAGAGGGATGGGGGAGTGAAATGGTTTTAGCTTAGATTCCAGTTTTGGAGAAGCCACTCCATACAAAATGCTAGCAGCATTGATTCAAACTTTTATTTATATTTTCTATTGATTTTTTTTTTTAATTAAGAAAAGACTGTTGGAGAAGGAATCCTCTGCTGTGATATTTGCAGGCGCTCTCTCCATACCGCCCTCCCCCAGGAGAAGGCTCGTGTCGAGCTCATGGTAGCTGGGAAGAGGCTGCCTTGTGCCTGGAGACGGAGCCTCCCGGGCAGACGGCACCGTCCGTTTGCGCCTGGCCTTTCCCGGCAGTGCTGTAGCGGGCACAGAGCGCCGGCGGGCCCCCAACATCCCCAGTTTGCAGGGGTTATGCAATAGCAGGGCGAAATTCTGTTTCGTCGAGGTACTTGAGAACCTCTTGTGGTTGATTCATATCTGTGTATTTTCCTCTTCACGAAGGAAAGGGCATTTCAGGAAGGTTTTGCTGCAAAGCGGCTGCATTTCCTTTTGCACAAGGTCTCCTGCCCTTGTTGGGTTCTTCTGCGCAGCCCTTGGTGAGTCGCGGGGCACCCTGTGGCTGGAACGCTGGGCGCCTCGAGGCAGCCCTTGCTCGTGAGGAGCTGTTTGGGTTTCAGTGCCGTTCCCAGGACGCGGCACGGCTTCTCCATCCTTATGGCAACGTGTAGTGTGCCTGGGATGGTGCCTTGCCCGTGAAACTGCGCAACAGCAGCACCGATGGTTCCTCCCATCAGTGGTGGCCGAGATGGAGGAACCACTCGGTCCTCCCATCCGTGACGGCTGAGATGGCGATGCGGGGCCGGGCCAGTCGAGTTGGCGAGGCCTGGGCACCGCTCGCGCCCTCGCCAGAGGGCTCTCCACGACGGCCGAGATGGCGATGCGGGGCCGGGCCGGTCGTGGAGGCCTGGGCACCGCTCGCGCCCTCGCCAGAGGGCACTGCGCAACCTGTTGCGCTCCAATCCGTAACCCCTGAACCCGCCACGCTGCCGCCTGCTCCGCGGTGTTTTACAGCGTTACCTGGAGTCCTTGAGTGCTCGTTCCCATGGCAACCCGATATAGCATTTTTATTCTTTATTACTATCACTGTTTTATTGCTGCCTTGTTCAAGTGTGCTGTCATCTTTATTTTGCCTTGGTGTGTGCGCGTGTGTGAACCGCAAATCTGTTTCTAAAAATTATATTATTAAACACTTTGGTGGGTTTGGGGAAAAGATGATGGTCTGTCACTGTCAATTTAATTTTAAATGGGGAAGCATACCATAAATGGAAACAAACTAGAAAGAAAAAATAAGCTAGCAACCCAAATATAAATTAATACAGCTGGCTCAAGATGTTTGGTGCAGTTGTAGATACTCAGATAAAAGCAAATTAGTGACAGCAACAGTGCTTCTATGGAGGAAAGTTACGACTCTGGTTACCTTTGGAGGACATCCCCACAGTGCTCCGGGGGTCCTGAAGAGCAGCTTTGGGCCGAAGGCAGCAGTGGAGCAAGGACCTCCGCTGTTCTGAGGTGAAGCTTGACACATTCACGGAGGGAGCTGTGTGGCCCAGCAGAGAAAATCTTGAAGCCAGGAAGTTAAGCTGGAAATGTGAGACCATAGGCTTCTCCAAGGGGATTGGAATCAGGCTGTGGATTCCATGTTTGCACCGTGTTTGTGTTCAGTTAATGCCATACTTCAGGTGCCCCGCTGCTGCCAGGAAGGAGTCATGCTTCACGCTGGCGATGCTGGAGCTCCAGGAGCGCGGCAGGGGAAGCACCTCTCTGTGATGGCTGGAGATGCTGCAGCCAGGGATGGCTCCCTCCAACCCGGCTGTGAGGGTGCTCAGGATCAGCTGTTAAGTAGATTTGGGGTCGAGAAAGAATATTCCCGTGGGTGGGATTAGCAGGGACCCTGGGGAGAGGATTGCTTTTCCTTCTGCCATTGGGCACAGTCTGTTTCCTGCGGCTGCTCAGGGGGTTTCCCTGGCCACACTTTGCCGCTGGAGGCTGCGGAGGGAGGGCGGTTGGAGGAGGTGGAACACGATGCCCACGAGCCCGGCCCGGGGTGACGCTCCGGGTGGCCTGATCACAGGCACGACAGCGGCGGGGGTTTCTCCTTCAGGGCACAGCCCGCATTTCGGGAATGGTGAAGCAAGCAGAGCTAAGGGCGCTGTGATCGGGAGCGTGCGGGAGGCAGCTGGCAAGGCCCAGATAACAGGTATCTGCCCGAGCACATGCTGGGAGCAGCGCTGCTTTCTGTGGCTCCCTCATACTCTCGCTCGCCTTCCTTCCCCACGCCAAATATTAGGGGGCTGCTAGAAAAATGTTTGTTCTTTTTTAGCGCCTCTTAAGTCGCTCTTTGCTATTGACTGCTACTGTGTGGCTAAGCAGGGCGAGAGGATATAAGGATCCCGCGTGCTGAGGGAGGATGTTTACGGCCTGGGGTCAGGGCTGCCTCCTCGAGGGTGATCTCTTGCGCTTAGGGAACAGAGAGGCATCGTGTGGAAAGGTATAAATTATCTAGGACAGCACACAGATTTTCACAACCTGCACTTAAATCCTTCATTATATCTTGTGCCAGCAGCAAGGAGGATTCTGCAGTTTTGTCTAAGGACACTAGCAGCAAGGTAGATGCTTTGAAGGATATGTGTCTGCTTCCAGAAGCATCTGAGAGGGTTTTTTTTTTCCCCTTATTTTGTGAAAATTCCTCTATACTCAAAGTCAAAACCTGCTTGTTCATCCATAGTCCCCAAAGCCTCACCCAAGCAAATGCAAAATGATCAGCAATTGGAATTCAATCCTTAATAGGAAGTCGAGGCAATGATGCTAGCTGGGCAGAATAGCTTTTCTAGAAAGAAAACAGCAAGTAGAGATTGCCAGAGCACTGTTTATTAGGGAAAGGAAAAAAAAAGTAAGGGAGAGCAGCATGGCAAAGATAATATGCTTCAAAAAAGCAGATTCAAGTCAATTAAGAGGTACAATCTTATGACAAGCTGATCTATGTGAAAAGCAAGTTGAAAGAGTTGAAATCTTCTTAGAGAAGCAAATTCAAGGGCACAAGTGTGAACCCTCTTAATAGAGGAGACAGATGGGAAATGTAGTAGGAGATCGCCTTAGCTAAATCATGGGCTCCTTAATGACCTGGAATTTAAAAGAAACATAAAGAAAATGGAGAGTAGGTTGAACTATGGAGGACAATTTTATTGTGAGCATGCAGAGAAAAATGAAGGCTGGAGTCCAAAATGAGATACAATTGGCAAAAGACATAAAGGGCAGCCAGAGAGATTTCTATAAATATATTAGTAGCAAGAGATGGGCCAGGGAAGAGGCAGTCCACTGCTCAATGGAAAGAAATAGCTCTCAAAAGATGCAAGTGAGAAAGAAAAGTGCTTAATGACTTTTTTCCTTATCCTTTCTATTCCTCCTGAGAGGGTCAGCTGCAGTCACGCAGCCAACACACCAGCAGGGAATGGGAAAAGAAAAGGTTTGAATACTTAGGTTAGCAGAACCTTGTGGAATTCAGTTCTGGGCACTTAGAAAACTGGCTTGAGTGATTCAGTGCCATTAGTGATAATCTTTGAAAATTTGTGGAGGACAAATGAGGCTTGAGAAGCCTGGAGAAAAGAAAATTAAAAAGGGGAGAAAGGGAGGAGCTGCAAGCAAGGAAGCCTGCAGTGCCCCCCGGATCTTTTTTTTTTTTTTTTTTTTTTTAAAAAAAAAAAAACAACTTGTTTTGGAGGAAAAACTTCCAGTCGTTGTCAAGATATAGAAATATGGTTTACTATAAAACATGCAAGGCATTCTGATCTTTTTATTTGGTTCTGGTGATGGCTTCAATGTGTTTCCTTCTGACAGTTCAAGAATATTGGTCATCCAAAGAGACATTTGGGACAAAATGCAATAGTGAAATCAACTAAGCCCAGGGACTGGCTTCCCTGCAGAGGCTAGGGAATGTTCTAGGGGATGTTAGGCCAATGCCTGTTCAAGGTCATTAACCTGTTTCTGAGGGTCAGCTGCACTACGTGGCTCCCTCAGGAACCCTCTCTCCTGGTCTGGACAGAGCTGAAAACTGTCCAGCAAAGCCGCCAGTTGCAGAGGAGATGGCTGCTGAAATCCATATTCCGTGTTTAAAACCTGGGCAAAATTAAAGTCCTCTACCTGGGTACTTGAAAGTTAATTTTTCTAATTTTATTGAGAGGGTTGAATGTTCAACGAGACGCATTCCTAACGCTGTTTCTCAGGAAAAGGTAAAGTAGAGGGCTGGAATTCCTTGGTCCGTTGTTGATTTTTCTTATCTCCTGTCTAGCTGTAAGGGTGCCTGCAGACCTATAAAAAAAGAAGAATAGACAGAAAATAATACCAAGCTCCTCAAAAGGGAAATGGAGAATATAAGTGGTGTCTGGGGTGACATCAACATTTGGATCCTCCTCTTTCAGTCTGAAATCAGACTTAGGTTGGAGATGAAATAGCGTCCAAGAGTTTTCATGACAGGAAGAGTCTTCAGACATCAGAAGACTCTTTAATTATGGGCAGAGTGATTCATTCAGTGGTCGCCATCTGTATCTCATTAAAATATGAAAACCTTCACTGTTTTTCCCTTAAATGTGAAGGTATCCCTGTTTTATCTTTTTTGGCTCAGCAGAGCCATATTTTATGTCAGCTCTTTGCAGTCTACCTTTCGAGTGAGGCTCTGAGTTATGTGCAGATTATTTAATGCTGAAAATGTTGAGCAAATGTAATTCACCTGTGTCGCTTCCACAAGACTCTTTTCTCCTTAAGCGACCAAGCACAACAGAAAAGCAGCTGGAAATGAAATTGAAGGATTAATTTGAAGTTATTTGGGGAATGGATGTAATCAATAAAAGTAAGATACACTTGTGTGTCTTTTCTTGTTGAACCCTAATCAACAAGGAGGCTTTTCCTTAAGAAAACCTCAACAGTCCCAACACAACCCCTGCTAAAATTGATGGGGAAAAAGGTCTCCCATGGACTTCAGTGGGCGCAGCCTGCTTTGAACTGACTTTTACTGTGGTGGAGAAATATGCTCTTTGTCTGCAAGAGGTTGCCCATAAATACATGTGCAGATGAATGTGTGTGCGGCTGGAGGCGGCAGTACGAGGCTACGGAGGGTTCAGGCAAGAGAACCACAGGCATAAGCAGAGACCTCTACTTTGTTTATGCCTTTATTTCTCCCCACCAAAAATGAACTCCGAGGTGTATTTTGGAACAGCAAGGAGGATTTGCAAATTTTCTAAAAGGGTCATTGCAGCTTGCTGAAGTCAGTCAGCCTATTTTTGTGTCGTCCTGATGAGCCTATTTGTTTTTTTGGAGTGGGAGACTCCTCTTGCTGTTACTTTCTGGTTTTGGAAAGGGAGAGTGTGCACACAACAGAATTTTGCAACAGATTAGACGCAATTAAGTGTTTTCAATTTTCCGATATCAGTTATGATTACTGTAGGGGCTTCTTACTCTGCTGCCCATTTCCAAGATGCATTATGGCTGTCAGATATAAATTGGGGGCATCAAAGCACTTTCTGCAAGGGGTTGCTAGCTGGTCTGTCGTGCAGATTGCTCTGAATTTTCTCAATGCATTCAGTGCCAAACACAAATTACATTTTAAAAGCAATATTTTATTTGGCCAGTGTGTATTGATCAGACTGCATTCAGCAGCTGTGAGGTTAAATTCTGGTTTGCCAGTTGGCTTTAGGGTTTGAAAGCGAAACAGCAGCAACAGGTTTTTCAGCTTTGCCAGAGCTTCAACAAAGTGACATTGGAAAGAGTAGGAAAGGAAGGATTTGGGGATACCTTAATTTATCAAGAGCCAGGCTTTAGCCATGCAGCAATTGTCCCTCTTTGGTGGGTGTTATGACTTGCCCAGCAGTATTGAAAAGGTGGGAACTAGGTGGAAAGTTGGGTCAGAAATATATAAGGGTCTGGAAAGAGGGCTGCCTGCCAAAAGCTGTGGTGTTACAGTTGGCCCCAGCTTTGCTCCTTGCTTGTCTTGGCGCTCGAGTTGCAAGACAAATACATTTGTTTTATTGTTGTTCGTGAAGTCTGGCCGACGGCAACGGCAGCGGTGCCGAGTGGCAGGGCGGCTGCGGCGCGGGGAGGTCGCGCCCGGGGCTGGGCACGGGGCTCAGCGGCCACGAGGTGAAGTCTTCTCCTGGCAGACCTGGAGGTCTGAGGCTGGTAAAGCAGAGAGAATCTGGGGTGAAGGCCAAGTGGTTTCCTGCTCTCCCAGGGAGGCAGATGTGGGAAAGGGAAGATTCTCTGCAGGTAACATCCCCATGAAGGAGATGTCCCCTTGAGGGAACGAAGACCCAAATTTGGATTCTGAGCCCTGTTCTCTGTCTGTGCAGCAGCAATAGTGGCAATGCCCAACACGCCGGAGTGCTGGGAGGATAAATCCACAGAGAGCACTGAGTGCTCGGATAAATAAATACCGTCGAGAGCGTGGGGAGGCATTTTCTTGTACGAGGGATAAGTGCTGTGTTAGTAATGACCCGGAAAGGACAGAGCTACTTGGAGGTATAGTAAGCGTAAGCAAGTGCCTCCTGTAGTTGACAGGCTCTTGAAATAAATCATTTGTGGAATAAATGACACAGGAGAATTCATGCTTCCTAGAGGAGAAGGAACGAAGTCTCTGCTGGGCTTAATAAAAATGAAAATTTGGTAATGGATAATATGAGTCTGGAAGGGCTCGCGGTCCGCTTGACAGGAGCTGTAAGGTCACAGATGAAGTCGGTGCCCAGGCTGGTTCTGGCAGCGCACGGGAGATGATCGAGCGGAAACGCTCCCTCCGAGCCTCCCCGGCGGAGCCGCGAGATCTGGGCCATCTCCAAGGCTGCACAGGGGAATCCAGGGCACTTCTTGTAGCAAACCCCAAACTCTGTGTTTGACGTTGTTTTTAAGCAGCCAGGGGTGTCTTCCAGGGTCCTCCCTTTGAACTGTGCAGAACAGGCCAGGGGTGCTGGCCCTGCTGGCCCGTCTCTCCAGTCCCTCGGAGCGGAGGCTGCGGCTCCAGGAGGGCCCTGGCGACGGCGCAGGGCCCTGTCCCGTCTCCTCCCGCACGCGGGTGTGTGTGCCCGGAACTGCTGCCGAGGGCTCCGCTGCCAAACACCAACACGAGGATAAAGAGAAATTATTTTCTTTTGAGCTCATTTCCTGAACTGTTTCCTCGCTTAGTCATAGCGGTCCTGGTGCAAGGGAGAGGTGGGAACATACGACGAGGGGAAGAGGAAAGAGTGGGAATCGATTCAGCATAAAACTCGCTGCTGTGGGACTGTCACATCTGGACTGTCTCAGCGCTGCCTCCTTCAGATGGGAGAAATCCCATCCCAATCCTGCTGAGGCCACGAGGGTGAGGCGCACGGGTCCCCTCCCACGTGTCAGCAGAGGAGCACTGCAGGTGCCGTTCTCTCCATTGCCCCACACTAAGGACTTCTGCCAGATTTCCGCTGAGGAATTGAGACAGAATTTTGCTTGGCACAGCATGGCACTTTATCATGGTGCCTACCCCTCTGTCTAGTTTGTCCCTTCTCATCTCCACCCCAGAGGACGATATTTACAAGATGTGTCCATCATGTCTGAGACACAAAGTCAAGACTTCTTGTGTTACTTTGTTGTGCTATTCCGCTGATAAAATGCTTGCTGGCCTGGTAATCTTGCAGCTAAATCCAAGGGCTTGCAAGTGAAAAAGGAACCTTTCACTATTACCCTGAAAACATAAGTATAGAAGGAATTTATTTGAAAGAGTTTCATGTGAAATTTATATACACCATTCTGCTGCCAAGATAACTTGCCAGTTGGGTGCTGGTCGTATCGTTTCAACTTCTCTGCCTGTACGCAAACGGAATGACTTTGCCTCTTCTTCTTTATCCCTGAACAAAAGAAAAAGCCGATGATTTGAACAGATGTTCTCCAAATTGGTATCTGGCCTGTGGTGCAATAGAAGAGCAACGTGGTTTTTCAGCAGAGCCTTTATATCATTTGCTCTTAGCTCGTCCTTTCGGCGTATGACCTGGGAAGGTCCCTTTTCCAAAGAGCAGAGCTCACTGAGAATCCCAGAGTGGGATGTTCCCAGAAGGAGGCTACTGCAGTGCTCCTTGCTCCAGACCAGCCCATTCCCTCGCTGGGGCAGGGAGAACCAGCAGCACAAGGCAAGACCTTTGCGACGGCAGATGGGGAACACGGCAGGGTAGTAAAGTAGGAAGGCAGTGACCAACAGACCTGAGCACTCAGATTGGTTTGAGCGGCTGATACAGATCAGATGTATTGGAACCCCCTAATCTGAGAGGGTCCGTACGAGGGGTTTTGTCTATTTTATATTTACATCTCCTTAAATCTTTGAGAAATGTTCTCCCAAAAATGTCAGTCCAACTCTCTGAGAGTTGGCAGGCAGGTTTCCTGTCATGTGAGATTAACGTACAAAATGAGGAATTAAGTATAATGCTTCTGCACACGAGTGTTTGACATCCCTCAAGGCTGTTATCGTGCCTAACTTAAGTTGTTTTTCTATGCAATATATTTCTCCTGCTTCCTACACTCGAGATATCTCCTCCCTTCCTCCCCTGCTCTCTGGTGTTACTGCGCTTCCCTGACTACAATTAAAATGTTGACACCTGGCTTGGCTCTGCAGATTAGGATTTGATTTTCTGTAATTATATGTTATCGCTCACATTCAGTAGCAATTTTACCTTCTGTACAGTATGATAACACTTATTAATTCAATAAAAGAAATCAATTCACAGGCAATTTCAAAATGTAACACCTTGGTAACTGAGTACTAACCAATCAGATTATGCATCTGACATTGTGCCTTGTCATTTAATCAGTAATGGGTGATTGCAAAAGCAGATATATGTCAGATGTTAATTAAGAGTAACACAGTTTGGGACCATAATGTTAACAGTGCCTGTTTTGTTATGATGCTGTGCTGAATATAGCTAATATTTGACTTGCACTTAAGTATTATTTACAGTGAATGGAACGATAAGGATATTTATTCTGTCTCTGTGTTCCGACAGATGTATTAAATTTTTTTTAATCAGTGGAACATACTGACTGTTAATGGACCACAGCACAGTGCATGTGTGCGTGGGATGTGGAGGTGGTTTTGTTTACAGTGAACACGCTCCGTCTTGTCTTCTAGAAAGTTATAGAGCCTTTAGAGTCTTGCATTCCCAGGGCTGCTTTTTTTCCTCCTTCCTGAAATATTTCCCTTGGTATCTGTCAGTCAGCTTTTTCTTCAGGTGGTTGCTATGATGCTGAGGAAGAAGCACGTAACCCCGTGTGCTCCTCACCTGCGAGTCTTCTGCAGTGCTGCCGTCTGCATTCTCCTCCCTGACGGAACGTGCCCCAAGCAGTGCTGGCCGTGACCACCGTGTCCCCGCGCCGCTCGGGGTCCGTCTCTCTGCCAGGGCCGCGCTGCCGACGCTCCCAGGGTTGCAGGTCACTTCCAAGGGCCCCCGGCAGCGGGAGGGAACTCGGCTGCGCCCGGGTTGGCCGCACACTCGCTCTTTGGGCAGCATAAAGGAGAGGCTTCTGTACGCCGAGCAATGAAGTGCCCTTGGCCTCTTGGAGTAAACAGTTCACTGGTTCCCTCTGTGGCCTCTTCTCTTGCCTTTTCCGCAAGGTGTGATCATTACAGACCATATTGTAAATTCTGAGCTTGATCTGCTCTTTAGTGCTGCTTGAGGTGTGTTAAATGTCATTGACTCCCAACAGTTTTGCTGGGAATGAAGGACATGCAGGACCTGGCCCTTAATTTTGTATCTTTGGTTTAAAGACCTATTTGTTCTGTGTGATTAGAACCTATTAGTCCAGTCAAATTAAGGTAACAGCAGGTGAAGCAGGCCTGAAACAGACATCTAAGCTTAGCTGAATGTTATCATGCTCACACAACCTTCATTTCTAATTCATAATTAAGTTAGAACTAAGGCCATCAGCTATTAAACTGTGCAGTGCAAATGTGTAAGATGCAGAGAATCGCCAATAAAGTTGTAAACTTCAATTAGCCAGTACCAGCCCAGGGTTCTGAGCTTCCATGGGACGTTTAACTAATTTTATTATAACAGCAGCGTCCTAAATGAGCAGCTTTGAGGCATTGACTATTCGTTTAACAGTCCAAATATTCATTAAATCTTACAAATTGGCATCAGTTTTATGTTTTTAGCAACATACTCGTTGAAGGAGATAGGCAAGGTTCAGCTTTAGATCGCTTGTATTTTCTGTTTAAAGCATTTTCATTTATAGCTTGCCTAAAATGTGGCAATTTTTACAAACTAGACTAAATTCTCCAGTTATTTACTAACGACTGATAAAGCTACTGAGCTTGTAAAACCATTTGCTGTGAAATTGCAGCAAGCAAGGAGCCTCCTCTTTTGCCCCAAGATGTCACTGATCTCAGGGAAGTGGAATGATTGCAGACTGAGATCGGTAACAAATGAGGTTTCCTCCTCCTTTCCTTCCTCCTCCTTTTTAAATAATAATCTCTCTTTCCCTCCCTATGTTTTAGTAAAATAGACAAATCTCACATTAGTTTCTCACCTTTAAAAAAAGAATTATTCATACTTACTATCCTTTTCTTTTGCCGTGGTTTCAAAAAAGTAATAGGTGCTTCAAAAGAATGTTTTCCTGTATAATTCTGTGTATCACAATTTCATGCTATGTGTTCCAGAGTGGCTACTTGTTTTGGCTTCTGTATTTCGTTATTTTTCTATATATCCTGAACTACTCAGGAGTTCTGTGATTTAAGCAGAGCTTTGCCAAGTTATATCGCTGTATCTGAACCTTCTCTTACTGCTTGAGTTTTAAGGGGAATTTTAAGATGATTAGTAAAGAGTTCCCAAATTGTCTTTCAGCAGAAAGGTAAAGTGATGCTTAGAAAATTTTGATGGATTCATTCATTATTCCTTTAATGCGTTTATGCCTCAAGGTTGGAATCGTTTTGTTGCTTGGCTATGGAGCATAAACTTGCTACTATCTGAAAACCTGCTCTGGTGGTGCCTTTCATGTGTTAGCTCTCAGACCTCATAGGTGGAACGCGGGCAGTTTGTCCTCCTGTTCCCAGGATCCGTGGGTGGAGATGCCCCTTGGCAGAGCAGTCTTGCTTTGTGCTGAAGACTGCCCTGCTTTTGGCAGTCCAGACACATTCAGCCTCACAAACCGATCACAATAACTGTCTGCATTGAGGGGTTGGGGAAGCAAAGACAACAGTAGCAGTAATAAGTGATTTGTCTAGGGCTGTTTAAGGAGCTAGAGATAGAACATGATGCTGTGACACTTAATTATGTGTCCATACGTGTATCTTCTTGCCCGTGGATTTCATGGAAAGAACTGCTCTTCTTTGACCTCACTGAACTCACTCAAGGTCACTTTCTTCTGTACTTTGGTAGCATTACATCAACTCAACTGGAACCAGTCACTAATTAAATGTTAATAAAGCCATAAGGTGAAAACTGTCCAGATTACGGAGTTGAGACTTTTTGGTCTCAGCAGGACCCATACTCAACAATGAAATCAGAATTTGATGTAAAATATATTTTAAATGTACTATTAAGTACGTATATTCCTTTCCCATACTTAAATTTGACTACCATACATGCCTATATTTATTCATAATTTTCATGGTCACTAAGAAATTCACTATATTTGGGGAGCTGTCTGTCCTCTACTGGTAATACTGACTTAAGTAACATACACAGTCGTTTCAAAGGCAAAAAAAAATTTGACCTGTAATAAGCTCTGCACTTGAACAAATAACTTTTCAGACTCCAGCATTCTCAAATGGATTTGGAAGGATACAATATAGATCTTAAAATGCATGGTTGATTTAGTTTAAGCTCTGATATTAAAGATGGATAAAATCAGAAATAAGCTCTCACTTTCAAGGTCATTTGATTTATTTGGTTATTTCTCAGTTCTAGGTCATTTGATATATTTGCCAGCATATTGCTGATTTAAAGAGCTGGGTGGATGCTTATTCATAGTAATAGTTTTACGTTAGCCTGCCCACTGTTGCTGCTGGTTGGTAGAGTAAAACCTGGCTTTCAACCAAGTATTAGGACAAAGGGACACTTAATGCCACAAGTAGGATCTCTGCTTTGTGTTGAACACTGAGTTTCATCAGAGAATACTGTAATTTTTTACTACGTGAATTTAGACTGCTTTTTTTTTTATCCCCTGTTTTCTCTGTGGAAAATCATGAATCCATCATAGCAGTGAAGCACTTCACTTTAAAGTAGTCTGTAGGCCTCCTGAGCCGATGAGAGAAACTTGGGTTTGATTAAAACCATATTGTGAAAGGTGGTCGTCCTGCTCCATTTCCTGAATTTGCTTAGGAGAGCACAGTTAGGAGAGGAAGAGGGAAAGGATGCTGTATTGTAAGTTATTATCCTAGGAGCATGATCCCTTTGCTTCGTTCTTTAGGTAAACTTTAAAGTTCATCAGATAATTGAAATGAGTCCTCAAGATGCTGCTGGCCGGGGGTAGCTATCGCCGTCATGGTCACGGTAGGAGCCTCTCCCCTGCCTTGGCTGCCCACACTCCTTGCTGCACCACGCTCAGCTTCCTACTCGGTCTGTGCTACCGGTGGCTGGCGTTTCTAGAGCCTCAGCACGTTGCTCACAGGGGAAAGGGTTTCCAGAAGATAGGGGGGAAAATGAGGAATTCAGAGATTTGGAGTTCATACAACCTCTCCGAGTGATTCCCCTGCAAAATTACCTGATATAAAGCAGAGCAGCAGATGTCAAGGCTCTCATAAACATCCCCTGCACAAGCCCCATGGCGCTTGGGTGGACCATAAGCAGTTGAGGAGCCTCTGCTGTGGCTGGGCAAGAGCATGCATCCTGGCGAGTGCCACGAGCTGCTTACGTGGCCTGTGTTTCCATGGCACATCGGGGACAAAGAGGACGGGGTACAAAGCCTCTTTGAAGGCTGATCCTTGGTGAAAAGGCAATTCACAAAGGTGGTGTGTTCTTCTCAAAATAAAAGTGGGTTTTACCCGTATTGCTATTAAAGTATAAAGCTTTAATTATGCCCTAAATCCAGTGCTTTAGCCATGGGGCTCACATGATTAGCAGAAAAAAAAAGGCATCTGGAGAGGCTGTGTGGTTCCGTGTTTTCCCATATGTGAAATTTTATACAGTACAAATTATTAAACACCAAACCTCTGGAGAAAGATCATAATGAAAAATTTAGCACTTCCCCATCAGCCTGCTACTAATTTGCCTTCTGACTAGATCTGAAAGAAGAGAGGGCTGTGCTGGGGAGCCCGTGGTGAGAACCAGGCACGAAGAAGCGAGGAGCGTTTGAACGTGATACGCCGGGGGGGCCGGGGAGCCCCTCTTGGGGTGGCCTCGCTGAGAGACAGCAAAGGTGAAAAACCGCAATTTTGGTCAAGGCCTGTGAGAGCGTATCCCTTTATTTCCATCTCGTTCTTAGCCTCCAGCTCCCACGTTTCATCCTGCAACACTTCTGCAATGCTGCATTTGAAGTATCTGTGCGGAGCGGGTGTTCTTCTAAACTGCGCCGTCCAGGACCGGCTGAGAGGTGCTGCTGCTCAGCTCATTCCCCTGCATCCGTGCCCCCAGCCTAGAGAGCACAGCAGGTTTTTTGAAGAGGCAGCAGATGGTGGGATTTGCTTCTGCTCATTTTGCAAGGTGTATTTTTGTTCGCAGCAGACCATGGGTTTGCATTTTTCTTTAAATCTTACCCAAAGATTTTCCCTTAGTGACTTTGCAGGCACTGATTTGCAAGTCTAGCCCTGCAGAGTTCTGCAGAAGTGCATTAGCGTGCTAGAGAAGCAAAGTGATACTAAAACCTGCCTGATGTGACTGGGGACCCTCATCGTGTGGTTATCTGTGATTAGCTGTTGTTATGCTCTGCTGGGTACTTATTACTGTTAAATTCTTCCTTTGCCGGAAAAGCCAGTGTCCAGCCATGGTCAGTGTGGAAGAACTGATGCTGCTGCAGCAATAGCCTGCGTGCTCAGAGGATACCTGCATTTTTAGAGTTCTTTTTTTTCAGTGAATCTCCCTAGCAAAAGTATGGCCTCATGTCCCTGCATGTGGTTTATAATGTCTCGTTGCAGTCACAGCACCCTTTTAGCAGCAGAGAAGCGACCTTGTCAGGTGCACCGTGTCCCTGGGTGCAGAAAGCAGGATGTGAAATCCCTGTGTTCCTGGAGGAGCAGCTTCCTCTGTTACCTCTCTCGGGGACACAGAACTAACCGCTGCCATAAATTCACGTTTGCTCTCACAGTCCAAGAACTAGCTTCACCTGGGTATTTGAGAAGGAAAGGGCCCGAGGCACACGGAGCGCTTTCCCACTACGTCAATCTCAAATCCAGGTTTTGCCGTTCAAACCCCACACTAGTGGATTGCTATCGGCCCCTGCCTGGCAGGGTGTTGATTAATAATTTGAACCTGCAAATCCTCTTTCAACTTCTGTGAAAGCTAAATTGTCCATCTGAGGCCTGCTTCTTTCCAAACGATTCTACTGTGGTTTTCCCTGCTAGCATAATTCGTGGTGAAATAGATAACGTGTCAGCGGGAGGGCTGCGCCGCACACCTGCAAGGCAGCCCGGCTGCCGGCGCCCGCGCGCACGTGGCCGGCAGGCTGCGGCCGGAGCCCTCCGCGGCTCAAGCTCTCAGTTCCACGCAGATGTCGCCAGGAAGGAGCCGTTTCCTCGCCCTGTGCCATATGTGCGTGTTCCGGGTGGTTTTTTGAGTGTTCAGGATGCAGCGTTGAGGGCAGAGCCTGAGAGATGGAAACCTCGATGTCTTTAGGAGTCGAAGTGCAGGTGGCCTCCGAGCTGGGGCTGGTCCTGCTGCACAGGGGGGTTCTTGGGCAGCAGTAGGAGCAGGGGCAATGTCATGCCCTGCTGATAGGAGTCGGCCTTGGCGAGGTTGGCCTGGTTTGTTTTGTGAGATGCTTTTATGCTTTAATGCCTAGCTGCTTTATTTCTATTCTGGCTCCCTTCTTTATGGTTTCAGGAAAAAGGGTGTACTTTTACTCATGCACCAATGCAAATCCAGTGTATCAGTTAATGATTCAGAACCCGTGAGAGAAAGAATCAGCTCTGATGTTTTTTAGGTAAAGACCTTGTTCATCCAGTAGTTCAATATTACTCTATCATGTCAATAATGAAAGCTCAGCTCACCAAGGCAGCCCATTACGAGAAAGGCTATACAATTTAAACATGCTGTAAATTCAACTAATATATAAAAATGGATTTAAGGGGGGGGAGGGAAAGTTGTACAAAACTATTCTTTCGCCATATGTTTCAAGTTCTCCGGAAACCTTATTTGGATGGTATTTCAATGTGCTTCACCTATTGTGTTGCAAACTTTTGCAGACTGTGTCGAGTAATCCTAAAGCTTTTAAAATACAGATGGTGGTAAAATCCCCAGTGGAAAACAGACTTCTATTTCAAACTTCAGTTCTGTTTTTTTCTCTTCTAGTTCATAGCAAATTTTGACAGATCAGAAGAAATACTCACAGCTTGATGCAGCTGGATTCTTCTTTGGCATGAGCAGAAACATCTGGCCCCAAAACAGTGCATTTTACCAAAGGGCCGAGATACATGCGCATACATCTGTTGTGCTAATATATTTTCGTGTGAACTCAGATGTTAATTGTTTTGTTTTGCTGAGACAACAGTGTTGGTTCAATGAATAAGACTGTTTCCTTTAGCCCTCTGCTAATGGTTTCCTTCAGCGGTAATATTGTTTTAAATAGGAAACTGTCAGGTACATTGTGAATAACGAGAAGGTAAAGTGTTTTGAGCAAGTATATTTATAGTATGCGAGCAATGTTATATGCATAGATAATAATGGAATTTGCGTAACAAATGAGGTAGTTATTAGCACAAAGGGTTCCGTGGAGAACCTGTTTTATATCGCAAGTAGGTGTGATCAATTTTTGCATCATATTTTTTGAGGCTTTTATGGTTCCCACTTCCTCTTTGTAGTTTCCTCTTGCTCTCATGCAGAGGCAGCAATACAGGAGCATTGAGGGGTCTGAGTACTGACTTCCCTCTCTAGCTCCAACCATAGCTGGGCCTTGGTGAGTTTTCTTGGCCGGGGCTTTGCTCCTTCTCCCACACTCCCTCTTACAGAACGATGTTAGCTGAAGTCACACAAGTCCTTTCATTGACCTTTGGTGTCTGCTTTCAGGTGTGACCCCCTGTTTCTAATTGCTGCCTGCAACATATCCTTGGTATGGCAGATCTTTTTCCTTTCCAAAATCCTCAATTTCCAAAATTTTCTCACAGTGTCTCTCTGTGCCTCCTTTTACTTAGATAATTCCTGTAGAGTTACTGGGTTTCCATGCAGTACCCAGAAAATGGGTCATGCCTTTTTCTGCATTCCCAGGCAGCTCTCTTCTGTGAACATGATACTGTCTTTCTAAGAAACATTTAGTTACACATCATCAAGGAAGAGCGATCCTGTGGTTGGGATGGAAGATGGTTGCTATTAGGAGCTGCATGTGTGCAGTGCCTTTAGCCAGCCTGTGCTCTGCAGTTCTAGCCTTATCCCAGGCCCATTGCTTGACTTTAGGAAAGTCATTTAACCTTTTCTTTCTATCTGAGAAACTAGGACAATACTATTGCCTAATAATATTGCCCACTGCATATCCTTGATGTTTACACTTGATGGGCATTTGGAAAACACTTAAGATTCTTTCAGGAAATACTATTACCTGAAGATTAATAAATCCGATACTGCTATTACTACATAATCATCCTCTAAGGTAGTGTTTTTACACCTCTAGACTCCGGCTGAAAAAGTTGAGAAAATAAAAACTGTTCCAAATGTTTTTCTGCATCAAATGCAACCAGGAGTATTTCCTGCAGCTAAGACCATCATTATTGGAAGGATTGCAATAGTCTAACTTAACTGGGCTTTATCTTTTATTTTGCTTTAGAAGTTGGTCATTTTAGTTCAAGTTGCTGATTTACAATGTATTTAACCTGATGGTCAAATGCAAAAGCTTGGTAAGTGTGCCGTGTACCATTTAGGTTGCTTTAACTGGATAAGCTTCAAATTGTGCTTCTGGTTGAGCCCATGGACTTTCCATTTGGTCCCAGCCAAACCGCTGTGCCCTCTGGAAAGCCAGGCAAATGTGGCAATTGACATTTCTCTGGGCCCCTCTCAGGCAGTTTTCCCCACTGTTGAGCACAGCTTATCCCCAAGCAGGGCCTGACTCATTTCTGAAGGGGACGGGCACCGCGTTGCTCTCTGAAATCAGAGGAAGGATGTCTTGCCTAGCAGGGAGCGATGCAGCCCAGCAAGGAGACCCTTGTAGCTGGTGTGAAACCTGCCTCCAGGCTGCTCCTGCGCTTGGCTCTTCGGGCTGGGTCAGGATGCAGGATGCATGTCCAGAGGCTCTTGGCCTCCTGTCTGCGGGGAGAGGAGTACCCTTTGGTGGCACCTCTCAGTAGTGCACAGGAAAAGGTGCCCCTGGATCAAATAGTTTGGCTTTGGATGTTGGGTGGATACAGGACAGGAGGAGCACTCAGGACAAGTACAGTTATCCTTTTGTCATGACAGAAGACATGGTATGAACTCCAGATCCTATTTTTTAACTCTAAGCTGTAGTGTTTCAGACAATCCCTTTTTATCTGAGAAGTTTTTTAATCTGCTGTTGCAAAGAAAATTTAATTAGTGTCACCGCAGTGCTGTGTTGCGCATCACAGAGCCACCGTTCAGGACAGTTAGTGTTTTCAGCAATGATACAGTCTAGGGTCCGTGGGCAGAGGGGAGGGTAGGATCCTGGTCCATCTTCAGTGAGTTTTCTGTGCTTTGTCTACTTCATTGCATCTTGGGGCAATCCTGCTTGCCCCTTGGCTACAGAAAGCGTCGAAGAGCTGTTTTGCAGAGCTCTGTGCTTGGCCTAATCGCAATGGTGGCTTCTGAAGAGCCGCTTCCCATTCCTCAGCTGTGAATGCTAATCTCAAAGCAAAGTTCAGTCATCATTAGCTGAAATAATTGTCACCCCCTTAAGTTATTCAGGGCTGAAAATTACTAAAGGGCTTCCCCTTAGTCGTTTTGGCTGTAATTATTTGTAGATTTTTGTTTTCTTCAGGAAGCTGAACAGTAAACAGCAAGTCCCGGGGGCATTTCGAGGAAATTACTTCTGTGCTTCTTTGCAGAGCGGGCTGCGCTCGGTGCCGCAGTTGGAACACGGTTTCTTCAGATCGCAGGACTTGCAGGGGTGGTGCAGGACCGTGTGGCCTCGCGGGAAGTTTCCTTGCCAACACGACCGTCTTGCCTGACGGCAGCCGTGGTGCTTCAGAGCTCGCAAATGCACAGCCTGAGACGTGCGTTTCAGGCCAGCAAACACACCAGGTCTTAGGTCTGAAACATGCAATCATAGGTCTGAAATCAAAGTCAACGATGGGTGAAATCAGAATGAAAATCTATGTGGCTGGCAGGGCGGGGGGCCCTGCTTTGCTAAATTCACATTTCCCCACAGCTCTTGCCAACTGTCCACCAGTTCCTTCTGCATTCAGCAGCAAAGTGAAGCTTCTCTTGCCTTTAAAGCCAGCTTCTCCACGAGCTGCGCTGGGCAGCAGCTGCCTTGCTGGGTTTTAGAGGGTCTTCAGGAAAACAGAGGAAGGGAGTGAAGATCAGGGACAGGACTGCGGCCTGGGAAATGGCTGAAAAAAAAGCAGCGTTAGGTCTGATTCTGCACAGGGGGAAGACCTGCCATCCACCATAATCTGAACTACTGCTTTGTAGCTCGAGCCGAATGCCAGTTAGGGGCAGAAGAATTGGTGTCCGGGCTGCCCCGGAGCAGCCCGTGCAGCGGAGGCTCCTGCGGCCCAGGCTGCCGCGGGCAGGACGCGGCTCCGCTGCCCGCTCGGCCCTGTGATCTTTGACGGCACTTCTGAAAGATTCATCATTCCCCGGGCAGCCTCTGTATTTATTTATTTACGTTGTTTCTTTTCTTTTTCACTTAAGCTTATTAGTTGCATGTGTGACTTTATCTGGAAAAAATTGCATGCAACTTATGCTGCCTACGGTAGCATATGTTTTATATATCAGATTTATAGGGATGGTACTGATTCCTGAATTAATTTGAACAGCAAATTGTTGTCATATCTGCCTACAGTATGTCTTTTCCTTTTTAACATTTATTATATGACACATCTGGTGGTATTTTACTTGTGTTATTGTGGTGCCTCGGAGTCCTAGTAATGAATTTGAAGCCTTACTGTACTAAGCACGGGTTTTTCACATGGGATACTGGAAAAGTTGGAGTGAATTGTTGAGATGACGTGAATGCTTCCCTCCCTGCCTTGAACTGCTGAAAAGAGCCTGCAGTGTTTGTAGATTACGGTCTTATATCAAGTCTGGTAACTTTTGTTCCCAGCCCTGCGGAAGGGGAGGTTTTGCTGTGTATTACACTTGGGCAGCGTTGGCAATTTTTGCTTTTTCTACTGGCAGTTGCGTTATCTGCAGAGATCCATGTAAGAAGGGTTTAGAGCAGTGATCCAAATGAGTACCCCGGGACTGACTGTGGCTGCTGGCTGTCCCTCTGAGGAGCTTAGCCTTGCCGTCCTGCTGGGTGTCCCCATATGTGACACACACATCTATATAGGGGACACCACTGTGACACCATTAACCAGACCAGTTCCCTATGGACCATTCTACCACTAACAGAAGTTATTAACTCTCTAGAGCTGAGATAATGAATCCAAAACATGGGAGACCATAAAGTGCAGGAAGGGGAGGAAAACCCCCAGAGCAGTGTAATGCCATGTGGCAGTGGACAGCGGGCCTCTTTTAGGGTAAAAGGGCCCTTCTAGGGTACGTTGTGCACCAGTGTAACGCAGCACCTGGATGGGTCAGGGGTTTGTTCCTCACCACCGCACACCTGGGAGATCATTTTTCTCTGATCTCTCTTTTATTTAGCCATGCAAATCCTCAGGACTCCTGACAGGGTTGTCTCAGTGCAGGTTGGTTTAATGTAGCTCAGGAGAGTAGTGACCTTCACTTACGTTGGTGCGAGGAAGGACTCCAAAGACTTTGGAAGAATGTAAATATTCAGTGCATCGCGTTAACATGAGAAAGGCTTAACCAGAATGAACAAGTAGAATATCCTTACAATCATGTTGTATTTTGTGCTGTTGAACACTCTTTGTGGGTTTTCCATTAAGAAAATATGTATATTTTGGCTGTTCCTCCAACTTCAATTGTTATGTCTTTCTCAACACAGTTAAATTTTTATTAAGGTAAAGTCAAGTATGGTGCTCTTTGTTTCTGTTAAGCTGTAGCTGGAGTTGAGCTCTCTATCCTCCTACTGTTTATTGTTGCTCTTCTGAGCTTCCATCCTGATTCTCAATCAGGATTTTACATTTTTCAGGGAGCTTGAACTGCTCTTTCAAACTGCCTTCCCCTCCTCATTCTTATTTACTTCTTAACAAATATTGCTGGCATATGTGAATTTTATCAGCACTGGATTTAGTAGTATTTTTCCCCAGTATTGATGAAACCATTGAATAACCGCAAGCCTCATTTAAATCCTTTTACCTTCTGTAGCAAACATTAGGTGATTGCTTATTGACATGACTTTTAGAGAACATATCAATAAAGCATATTGTAAATGGGGAACATATTGGCTATATAGTCCTATTTTTTATGAGAATATCTTCCAGTATGTGCACATTAAGAATTCTAAACGTGTCACATTTATCTGGTTCCCTCTTCAACTAAACTTATCAAAGAAAATGAAACCAGGCTTGTTTGACATGAGTCATTTTCCAAAAAATGCTTGTTGACTCAAATAACAGCCTTAATTCTGTCAGTTGCATCCAGTATGACTTTTTTTTCTCTCTTCTGCTCACAGTTGGTGTCGGGGTAATGTGCCCATAGCTACCCAGAGAGTCCTGGTAGTAGCCCTTGTGAAATGTTTCTCCCAAACTTGCCCTTTTTCACTTTCCTTAATGGCTATTCCAAGATTTAATAAAACTTAACATCTGTAGCCTGTGGTCTCCCAGCTCTTTTAAGGCTTGTGCTAGATATCTGGATTTTGTTTTTTAAAAGCTTATTCTTAGCAAATGTTGTCTAGCATCTCTCTTTGTAACCAGAAGAATGGGCAGTGAATCTGTGTTTCCTTTCAAGGTGCATTCAGTGTTTTACGTATCGGATGTATTTAGTACCTTTTTGAAGAATATTGTAACCTTTTGTCTTCAAAAACCCCATCACTTTTGAGGAGTAATATTAGTAGCAGAGAAATACTCATGTGTATTAGAGTCATCTTGGTTGAATTTCCTAATGTATTTTGAGCCATCTCTTGCAGCTTTGGACAATAGGGTATTTATATTAAATTTACTTTTGCTTTTAACATCACAGCTGTGGATATTAGCCTTTAATAGATGGTATCTGTTTGTGTAGATGGCAGCGACTTAAAGCTGTCAATTCTGATTGCCTCCTACATAGTGCTTAAAACCATGGTGTAAACTCAGTCTAATTTAGTCCACGGGCTGCAGCTGAACAGCTTTCTCCTTGCTGAATTGATGCTCAGTCCAGACCAGAGCCTCGTGCTTTGCAGGGAGCTTTGCAGCACAGTCAGCAGTCCAGGGTTGGTAACGCTCGATGCTGATTTTTACCGAAAACCCAGCAAAAACAGCTTCTCAATGGATGCATATTGGGAGGCCTTTTATAACCGAGAATCATGGGCCTGAATCACCTTAATGTGAAACGTGAGGCTACAAATCTGGTTTAATAACTTGCTTGGAGCCTTTCTGCTCTCTGGCGGAGTATTTATTGGACGTTATTCCTTTAGACCTGTAGCGAAATTAAAGTGTAGTTAGAGCATCCAACTTCTGTCTGAGACTTACAGCTGGTGCGGCAAGTATTAGACACTGTCGTCTTCGCTGGTGCCTTTATGAATCTCTCTTGTCCGGGTCTGACTTCAGTGTCATCCGTCAGCTTCACAAGCTGCGGCTCTTCAGTCAGTCTTTCTGTGCCTCCAGGCACCTTCATAAACACAGCCGAAGATGCCCCAATAAGTTGACTTGATTACTCGGTTGTCCCCTCTGAGGGAGTGCCGAGCTCCAGACCTCTCCGTCTTGCGGTCGCTCATCGCGTGCCTGGGCGGCAGCACCCATGGGCTGCGGGTGGCCCGGGCTTGTTAGGTGCCCGCGGCGTTCCTGCCCGGGCCACCCCACGGGTAGCCGGGGCGCCAGACGGGCTCTGGCCGCGTGGGATGGTGCCGACTGGGAGCGCCACAGTGGGCTCTTGGTGGTCGCGGTGTGGCTCTCGTCCGCTCGCGCAGCCCGAGCGGCTCCACGACACGCGTCAGCGCCGCCCTGCGTCACCCGGCGCGGCCCAGCTGTCTGCCGCCATCTGCCACGGGGCATGCGGAGTGCACACAGGCCTGATGGCAGCCGCGAAGCTGAGCGGTTGTGCCCGCTAACGCAGCAGATCTTGGGCAAAACCGGCCTTAAGGTCTCGCGTTGCAGAAGGCAGCGACGGCCCCGCTGCCGCTCGCGGCCTCGCTGCACGCGTGGCCCTGGTGGAAGAGGCGTCTCCGGTCCCCAGGGACAGTGACCCGCTCCTTCAGCCCGCACCCCTTCTTGCAAGGCCACTGGTGGCAGCAAGAGGGGTCAGGGGTTGTTTTTAAAGACAGACGGTGTCCCTCCTGGCTAGGAACAAGATGCAAATTATGTTATGTGACTCCAGTAGCTGAGAAACTAACATTAACTTTTGAGTAGTGTGATTTTTCCAGAATATTGCCTTTTTACAAGTAGTTGTTGTTGCCCTACTGGAACAGCCAGGCTGACAGCCTCCGAATATAGAAATCCTTTACTAATTTGGAATCTCTGCATCGCTTACCACCATCCTCCAAACTAGTAAACTGCAGCACAGGTTGGTTAAGTAACTTATCATTAGGAAACTAGTAAGCCAGGGTGAAAAAACAGTAGTCTGGATACCAGTCTGGTGCTAAAACTCTGTGCTTCTAAAAATCATTCAATTTTCTGAACGAATGCAAAAAAAAAACAAAACACAATGAAAAATATTTTCTCTATCATAACACTTTTGTTGTCTTTCATCACAAGAAGAAAAAATTGATGTGTTGTATTTAAAATGAGTTATAGCTAAGGTAGATGATCACAACATCCACAGCTGTACCACCCAATTAGAAAAACTAGTTTAATCTAACCTGATGCTACTGTCATTTTTTAAAATGAGTCCTACTTCAATCATAAAATCCTCAGACCATAACATTGCTTTCTACGCCATATGTCCTTATTTAGAGGAAAAAAATGATTGCACCCTTAATTCAAAGGGAACGTTTCCCTCTGAGCCAGAACTCAATAAAATGTATCAAAAAAATTGTGGAAAAGGGCAAGCAAAGAAAATCAAATTGCGGCGTGTGAAACGATTTAAGGAGGGACCTGGGGAATACATAATCTCCAAACTGCCAAGTTAGAGCAAGTATAAAATATACAAACAAGCCTGATATTTTTCCCAGTTGATCTCATTATGAGGTATGCTTGGGATAGATAAATTTTGTTAGAATGCATTAAGGCTGGATTTTCAAGGAAACAAGTCAGAAGTAATGTGTTTAGCTGATTCCACCTTGTTTTGATACATGGGTCTTTTCAGGTTTAAAGAAGAACATTTTTAAAGCCAAATGGTTTGTTTTGTTTCAAGCATTAGAAACAGAGGCAGCTCCGTGATTTTTTTTTTCTTCCTTCTGGAAAACAGACGTTTATAATTTTAGCGTGGTCTTTAATCACTGGGGTAGAGCTCTGTGCAGTATATGTCATTGCCACTTATTGTTGCCTGCTTAAAACGCACTGAACTAGCCTTGAGTGCAATCCCTTAACAGACTGTTTCGTCCACAAATAGTACTTTTTCCAAGTCTCCAATATATTTTAATTAAATTGTCCATTTATATTTATTAAGGCAGTTTACTGTCTCCTATTGCAAAAAGCTGCTACTGCTGATAGTCTATCAAGAGAAACACCAGCTTATCTGGGAGCTGGTAATAAAAGGCAAGCATATGCTATCCAAAAACATCTTCCTAAAATATAGTTTAAGCATCGTTTCCTTCTTTGTTGGAAAGACAACAGGCTTTGTATTTAGCTTCCAGATGTTTCTGGAATAGTTGGTCTTAACAGTCTACATAGCCCTGGGTAATTGCACTGTTTGGTAGGAAATGCTCTGTGTGAAAAAAAAATACATATGTGTGTGTGTGTGTGTACTTTAAATGGTCCTATTGAAGCAGTAGAAAAAAAGGTCTTTGGCAGGGTGGGTGATGAAGTCATCACATAGTGGTTAGATGTAAAGTGGCGCTGGGCAGCCCCGGCTCAGACTGATAAGTGTGATAAGGTGGACTCATCCCTATGGCTGGAGATCCCAGGGCTTGGACCTCAACTCTGCGTCTTGGATGCCTCTCAGCCCTACTGCCTTATCTCCGAGGAGCTCATGCCAAAATAGATTTGCCGTTAAGTCAGGAAAACTTTATATCCGAAGGCTGTGTTTGGTCTGGCCTTTCTCTCGGCACACATGAAAGCGGAGCTCCCAGAGCTCCTCAAAGGAGGAAGCTGCTCCCTCAGCCCAACGTCTGCCCAAGAGGACATGGCAGTCCCGGCGCTGCAGCCCAGTGTTGTGGCCGGTCCTGGTCCCAGTCCTGGTTCTGCTGGTGACAGGAGGAGGCTCGTGGGTCAATAGGCCTGTGTGAGCTGCCACAGGAGGCATCCCGGAGAGGAGCATTTTAATGATGTCTCTCCCCCTCAGGAGTTGCTGCTTTCTGCGGTGCCATCAGAGCATCCCAGAAATAGATTGCTGATATATATATGTGTGTGTGGTTTTTTTTTTTTTTTTGATATTTTTCCTCCCGCTGTGTGCGTCTGCGAGACCCATTTTTGTGAAAAGCAGCCGTAACCCGTGGGAACGGCAGGAGGGTTCAAATCCAACCGCGGCGGCTTTAAGCAGGGAAGGCAAAAACTGGTGAGGGAGGAAAATAAAAATCCCACAGCCTGTTGTAGCAGCTGTAGCTTCAGATCGTGTGGAAAATGAAGGCAGATGATTCAATTTGGCCTGTGCCCCGAGTACATTTCCAAACGCTTCTGTGTGTGCGCAAGATAATGAACAAATATATTGAGATGGCACCGGATCAGTGCGAGGCGGCCGCCGCGCTCCCCGTAGGAGCGAACTCGCTCCGCTGGGTTAATGGGGGTGAGGGTCGGCCAGCCCGGCACCTTTCACAACAACTTAGGAAAAGGATTTGTCTCCTTTGGCCCCGGGCTCCCCGCGGCGCCCGGGCGGAGCACGGTAAGTCGAGGCGCGGTTGTTAGTACCAAGCGGGGGCCGCGCGCCCGCCGGGAGGAACCGGCCGCCGAGAGCAGCGCACGGCCCTCCCGCGGCACGAGCACCGCTGTGGGCAGTGAGTGGGCCCTTCCTCTGCCGTCAGGACGCGGTGATACAAAATAAATTAACAGTAAAGGCCTCAGAAGAGCCTATCGTGCCCCATAAGGAGGGATGAATCTCACCCTGGCCTGTGAGGAAAGCTGGGGAGGAGAGTGATGGCGGGTTGGGAAGGCAGAGGGTGGGCTCGGGCAGGGGTGGGAGGCGCGACCAGGAGGAGGTTTGGGGCTTAATACGTGTGTGATGCCCAGCAGTGCCCCAGTGCCGGCTGTGAGCATGACCAGGGCATGCGCCTTGCTTCCCCAGAGAGACGTTGAGCTCTGAGATGGCTCCTAAAGAAGCTCTGGGCAGACCCACAGGGTTTGCTCTTGGATATATCCTTGGCCGCTTCCTTGCTGCTTCCTTAGTTTTTCCGTCAGCTCTGTGGCATTCACTGGAAAACACCATCCGGCAGGGCCCAGAGAAGGATGTTTGCTCTCATGAAAACAGAAAATAGCAGTAAGCCACCTAAATACCTCTAGACAGGCAAAGGCAACAAATTGGAGAGGAGATTTTTTTCCCTACGTGCTTCCTGCTAGCAATTTTAAGGCGTTTCTGGAACAACAGTAGGGCAGCTTTATCCAGGTGGGAATGCGGCTTTCCTCCCTCCCTCTTCGCTCTGTGTTTAGATCGATCGCTTGGCTCCCGTACTGGAAATGCTGTCTAGTGGTAGCTGATGTTGGTGCCTGCCTAAGCCCCTGGCAGCACGTTGACGAGGGCACCTCATGGTGCGTGCGGTTGTTGATGGAGCCGCTCGCTGGGTCCCTGTGCCGCAGGGCTCCCTGCCAGGCCGGGAGCTGGGCGAGTAATCGACCTCCCAGGGCACGGGAAGTGCTAGTCTTCATGGTGAAACGCGGTCAGGAAATATGGTTAAGAGGAATTTCTGCAGGTCGAGCAAAAACACCCAGAGAAAATGACTTGAAATCACGCAGGGAAGCCACAAGCAACTTGACGCAACAAGCTTTTGACTGGTTTGCTAATACCCCCGGCTGCAGAGAGTGCCCATGAAACCAATGCATCCATTTAGCAAAACAACTTGTCCTCCTAGTTGGGTCCTGCCTGTGGCTCATTAGGGTAATTACTGATGAATTAAGGCAGCTTGGCTCAGCGCTCTGGCTGTGGGTGTGCGGGCTCCCCTGCTGGCAGGCAGCAGGTGTAAATGAACAAGATCTGTCAAAAAGGCTGATGACCCTCTTAATTCACAGCAGCAAACTGGGGACAGAGGTAGTGCAGCAAGTTTAATAATTGATATTTACTTGGAAAGGTTAATGGCAGCAGCGATGCTTCTAATTTGCTTGCCCGTGCAAGACCTTGTCAGGTCAAATTGTCTCAATTTGTTACCGTGTGTGTAGGTGTAGTTTCCCTTTAATGAAATTTGGAGAAAAGAAACAGGTGGTGTTGAGAGCACACTGTAACTCAAGGAAAGAGCAAAAGGTTGGGAGCTGCTAACAGGCTCTAGTTAAGTCTGCTAACTTTAAACAGCTGACAGTTCGGTCCGTGTGGATAGTTCTGGTGAACGTTTAAGTTTGGGGAGGTTAAAGGACTTGAAATGGTGTCATTTATATTTCCTTTAATTTGCTTTTGTCTGAGAGTTGTTTAGGTGAAAAGCACTAAGTTGTGACAAGCTTTGGTCTGGTGCTGGGTGGCAGAAATAGAGTTATGGATTGGAAATCTAAGAGCCAAATCTAAGAGCAAAGTCAATGTGTATTTATGTGTTGTGTTTGGGAAATTGTAATTCTGTCCTGTAATGATAAAATCATTCAATTTCAGTGAAAAACCAAAGATCGTGTTAACGTTAGCTACTATATCCAGACATTTTTAGATTAGCAGGTTTGGAATACTTCTTATGCAGGAGTTTCCAATGAAATTGCTAGTGACTCTGCAACAGCAAAGTTAGTTTTCACGTGATCATAGGAAGATCCTAGTGACTGAAGGAGGCTGGTGCCCCTTTTCAAAATGACTTATTGACGTGTGGGTTTAAAAGCTTAGTAGTGGTCATGGTATCAATGTAGTAGAGATGTAGCACAGATTTCTGTGCTTGATGTTGTTGACCTCCTTATTAAGGAAACGGAGCAGTGCATTCAGCAAGATGCATGCAAGTGGATTAAAACCTGCCATAATAATAGGTGCTGCTGTCACAAATGCAGCCTCACCATGAGCTGGAAGTGTTTTGAGTGGATCCCGGCAGGGATTGCCTCTTGTCGTTATGTTATTGTAACCTTTTGCTGTGGGAGCAAGGGTGAAAAATCACTCTTGATAAAAGTTTGCAGGTGGCCAGTGCATTGGATGAGTGAGACCCTATGCTGAGAACAACAGTCCTTGTGTGAAAAGATGGCCACAAGCAAGTGTATAATTTTAACATTTCAATGTGATTGAGTCTGAAAGTCTTTTCCATAGGGAAAAAAAAAATACAGTGATGACATGTAAGAGAGCAGAAAGACACATAGAGTAAGGACTTTAAGGATAAATATATTTGTGCTTGAACATGAGCATAATATTTCCTCCATTCTTTAATATATGTGATTATACAAGGCTGTATGTGCTGGACTAGACTGGGCTCCCTGGGAGCAGCAGAGCATTCTGAACACACTGGGGTTGCGCTCGAGCATCACGAGCGAATCCTTATGAAGACCCTGCCTGGGACTAGGACAGAATGAAACAAGGGTATTTTATTGCCATGAAAAGTACCCATTTGTACAAGCCGACATTTTCAATAGTATAATTTAAATGGAACCAAGCTGATACAAATAGAACCTATTAATAAATTAAACACTTCTTTCTACCCAATATTTCACAAGGGAATTAACAGAATAATTTGTTAGTAAATGAGCCCAGGAGTGAAGCTCTGAACGAGACAGCCGTCACGTTCTGCTCCTGCTGCAACTCTTGGCACGTGGGAGCTCAAAGTAGTTGTGATTTCCAACAGTGTCACTTGGACTTAGTGTTGTGTGTGCCAGCACAAGGCAACCTGCGAGCAGAGGAATAAGGGTGATTCAGTGGTTAGGGAAGCAGCCTTGGCTGTTGGATGCATCACCTGAAGAGCAGCTTTTAGACCTGCCTGCCCCACTGTGTGTTGGCTGTTGTGCAGCTCTTGGGGCGGCTGCTGAGGTGCTTCTCCTAATGCCATCGCAGTAGCAACTGGGGGAAGAGGGCTTCCCTTGTCACGTCAAGCCAAGGGCCTCGGGCGCAGTCTTTGCTGCCCCCAGGCATGCCAAAGCTGCTTGCGTGTTAAGGACAGGGAGTGCGGAGACGTGTGCTCGAGCACATCTTCAGCGCGCTCGCAAGCATCCTCTCCCCGGCGCCGTGCACGCAGGAGAGAAACACTCAATAAACTGCCGTGAGTGACCTCGGGAACAGGTGGCAGAGCAGTGCTTGAAAACCCACTTTTTCCCCCCTTCTTCTCCCTCTAGATGAAGGTCCCTACAAGCAGAAGTGGCAGAAATAGCGAGGAGGACAGCATCAGGGAGGCCACGAGCTCGCAGCGGAGCAGCTCCAGGGACCGGCTCAGTGATGTAAGTACCACTCAGGAGAAAGCATCGCCTCGGCGCAGCGATTCCTGCTGCTGACACGGCTTTTCATAAATCTTGCTGAACAAATGTTGGCATCCAGAGGTCACTGTGTAATAACTTTTTTTTTTTATGTCATGATTGAGTGTTATGGCATAAGTGGTTGAGCTGCCTTGCAAACACTATAATCATGGTGCAAATAATATGATAAGCAAAAGATCAGAGATGGGAAAACAAAATGGAATTGTTATTCCTCAGGGAGAAATGGTTTGATGTTTTGGGTTTTTTTTTTTTTTTTTTTTTTCCCCTTTGGATAGAAGTTGTGTTAAAAAGCTTTTTACGGTGTTTTTGGTTTTAGCTACTGCACATAATTACATACTTTGGGTGCAAAGTCAGTTCATCTAATTTTATGCTTCCTGCCTCCAAGATAGGAAAGGTTTTTGAGGGGAGAGCTGTCTTTCTCTCAAGAAACACGATAGTATGTTGAGTGAAATGTTATGATAAAACAAAAGCAAACGGTGCCTTAGTGTGTAAACACACAAATGGGCTTTTGAGTCACCAAGAAATCAATGGCAGTGCTGGGATAATTTTATATGAAGGCTTTTTGTGTTAGCAATTAGCATTTTGCCTTCATTAAAACATGATTTTTTACTAATTAGGACCTTTCCCGTTAGGAGAGATTTAAATGAAGAACAATAATCAAACGCTGGCACGAGCATGTCTGAAATATTAAATTTGCCATTTCAATGGCAAGCCACTGAAATCCCAGAGCGAGTGGTTTTCATGTTGAGTTCTATTAATGTAAAATATGCTTCATAACTAAAACCTGTCACAGAAAACGGCTCACACCAGCTAAATTCAATTGGACAGTTAATTTAGCTTTAAAATTGAAAACACTACCTCCGCTTCAGGATGCAAAGGGAAGAGGGGGGAAAGCCTTTGATAAGTGTAATGTATTTGCTATTAAGGCTTTCAGAGCCCATTCTACAGGAGGAGAAGGGAGAAAAGGGGGGAAAAATGGCTCCCACAAATGTGTTTAAAAGCTGAAAGTATTTATTAAAAATGTCAGCAGAAAAGTGCTTTTGGCAGATTAAAGCGGGATTCAGCTTGACAGCTCTGACAGGGAAATGTGGCGGGGGAAAATTCTCTCTACATGTTTTGAGTGCGAATGGGGCGCTGTAAACAGCCTGCACAGTGGGAGGAAGAGAAAAATAACACGTCCTGTGATGCGCTTGCAGGATTGCAGCTCCGCGCGCGGCTGCGGCGGGGGGCCCTTTTGGACAAATCGCCGTTCAGTGCGGGCGCCCGCGGCTGTGCTGTTGGTCAGTAGAGCTCTCAGGTGTTTATGTGCAGATTTAGAGCAGTTACGAGGTTCTCTCCTTTGCCGCCCCTCGCGACAGGTATGTGACAGGTCCGTGTGGTGCTGCCCTCGTTGCGCCGTGACGTGGGGGCTGCAGGAGGAGCGGTGTGCTCGGGCTGGACCATTAGCTGAGGTCAAAGCACTGAGTGGTCTCAGCAACTCTTCTCATTAAGCCAGTGCACCTAACACTTTTCCCTTCCCCTTGCCCACACGTCTTGGCTTGAGCCTGTAGGAATTGGACTGTGGTGCCTAATGCCCTCAGCATCTTGAAGGCGAGTTGTTCAGTGGGAAGCAGGTACTTGTCCCTTCTTGGTCAGCAGGGACATGGAGGCAGTGCCTGAAGGCCAGGGCACTCGGCGGAGCTCCGCTGACCCAGTGACCTGTTGCAAATGAGAGTTTTTCAAATTAGTAATTAAATAGTTTGCAAAGGAAGGCTCATGAATCATGGAACGCACTTTGTTCATTATTTGACGAGTGCAATTTAGCTCTAATTACGTATTAACGCTTCTGCACGTACTAGTAAATGTTCAGTAGTCTATTCAGTGGCTGTCAGAAAGACTTAGAAAGTCCCCCTGGTGCAGTGAGCTGCTTTCCCACTTTGTGTGCAAAGAAACGAGGCTGAGATGTTTTGTAGCTGGGGAGCAGGAGGGGGGAGCCTGTCGGCGGGCTCTGGCGTGTCGAGTCGTGCAGGGTGTTAGTGCCCAGCCTGTGGCTCGTCCTCATGTTGCCCTGCGGCTCCGCGTCCTCGCAGGGAGTCTTAAGAGATCGTGAGCGACAGACCTGGCTCGCCCCTCACACTGCGAGGATTTAAAAGCCTCTTTGGTTTTGAAACGGAAGGCAGGGACAGCTTTTTCTCCTGGCTAGTGAGTACAGGTTGGGGTCTAACCACGCAGCGGGGCTGGGGCAGTACTTTTCCTTATGAACCCCTGGACCTCCTCTGGGGACAGCCGCTTCACGCTCTCCCCCGGGTGCATTTGGTGCACATTCCCCTCCCGTTGCTATTCCGCACCCTGGAGCTATGGAGTAAACGAGGCGGGTGGAGGTGGACGTGGCCGCTCTGCAGCATGCGGTGGGTGCCTGCAGCATCCAGCACCGCTCCCGTCCGCCCTGCAGCCCATGGCACCCTCGGAGCTGGCACCGCCACGAGTGCCTTAGCTCCTGCAGCGATCTGCTGCTTGAAGGGACTTCTGCTGTGCCATACCAGTAAGTTGTTCTTTATTTACATGAATGCATAGCATTAGTCTCTAATGGAGCATGAAGGCAAGACGTGGCCCACTCTGTCGTGAAATAATTGCGCTCTAAAGAAAACTGAAGCAGATGATTGACTGTGTCTTGCACACGAGCGTGAACGTAGCCTCCAGCCACAAAACACAGTGCATTTTGCTTCGGTCTTTGACATCATGGAAGTTCTGTGGGGAAGGAGCATCACAGGGTCCAGCAGCCGTCTGTATTGGATAGTTCGTCTCTCCAGACATTACACCGAGGGCCATTTATTATGGGTCATTGGGAAAAAAAACTCTTATTAACGATCCAGTGAAATCATCTCTGGCTGGAGGGATTTGATTTGTTGAGACTGGTCTTGTCCTTCAGCTGATTGTCTTAAGAAGCAGAAAACTAAGGAAATTTTAACCCAGGTTTGCACAAGGGACTGTGTGGTGAGGGCAAATTTGCTACTTGTCAGTGTTGGGCGTTGATGTAAAATTCCCTTAAAATCCATTATAAAGCTAAAGTCCACATTACATGTGTGGTCAGGGTCCTCTACAAGCAAGACCAAGTCAACAGCCTTTTTCCAAAACAGGATTTTCCTCTGCTGTCTTTCATGGTGAGGTAATTGGAAGTTACCAGAGAATCAAGAGGCAGATAAGCCGTTTTGCTATTTTGTTGTGTTGACCCAAGTAAAAGTGGAAGATTTGAGCATTTTGTTTTGTTTTTTTGCCCATGTTCCATAATTGTCCTAATCTTTTCTGATGTCCTGAACAGTCCAAAAAATCCACACAGAGCCTTGTATAATAGCTTTAAAAAAAAGGGTTTTATCTTTTTCTTGACCCATCAGCTTAAGAACTGCCTGCTTTTTAATGGATTTTCTCCCTCACTAAATTGAATGGATCGTCCCTCATTATCATTTAAATAGAACCCTCACTCCCTGTGAACATGGAAAATTTGAATGTGGTAGTAGAGCTGTGATAATTTGAAATATTCGGAAGGTGGGGGCAAGGAGCGGGGAGCAGGCGGCAAAGTGCAGAATTGCTGAATGTAATTGTCATGGATTCTCAATTTTGTTGCCACAAGATGGGAAAATAGACTAATAATTGTCTTCCAACCCTAGTAGAATAGTTGCCCTAGTTAGCTGAAGCTAACACTCTAATTGTCATGGGGGCACAGAGATGAATGAGGATGTATGCAGGGCACAGCCAGGGCTAAATTGAGTGATATACTAAGGCAAAGAGCAAATTGGCAATTATTGGCCCAGCTGAAAAGGTTGGCAGGTGTGCTGCTTTCTCACGAGCCCTTAGGGGGAAATTGGAAATATAAAATATCGACCATAAATACTCACTGATTAGGAAATATGTTGCAAGAGGTGCTGGCCACTTAAGAGTCAAAACTCTCCTTTTCAAGGAATTGACTTCAGCTGTGTGAAAAACCAGCGAGCGCTGCCACTAACTTGTTCAGCGCTTCTTCCTCTCGTCTCCCATCCCCCGGGCTATCTTTTCTAATTCTATTCCTGTTTGTTTGTTTTTCTTTAAACGTAATAAACAGAAAGCAGCCTTTTAGGAAACACAGAGATTTTCCCGTCTCTAAATGTTCTTTGATAAGTGTTTAGCATATTGTATAGACTAGGTATAAAGCTCTCTCTCTGGTAGATGAATGCAAAACAACTACTGTGATTTCTAATTCAACCGTTCTGTGAGCTGCACTCCTTTGTTGCCGTCGTGGTCACCGTCTCCTCCTTCCCTCCTCTTTTCCTCCCATGCTCTCCCTCTTGGCGCAAGGGCACTCTAGCAGCAGCAGGATACGAGGCTGCGGGTACCTGACGTGCGCCCAAGGTCCCTTTCCAGGAGCATGATCAAATGAGCCTTTGAAGTCAGGACAGGACCACAGTCACAGCCACCGCTCCTTATTTATCCACTGCACAATCTTTGGCACGTGTAGGGTGCCTGGGTCAGGCAGCCATGGAAGAGAACAGCTTGGCATGTGTGTGCCAGAAAACCTCGGTGCGGCAGCAAGCGATGTTAGTGGTGGTGCGTTGGGGAGGTTTTAGAAGGCTTGCGATAGCTCGGAGCAGGCTCTGAGCGCTCAGGGCCCCTTCTGCTCTTTGCTTGCCAAGAGCATACGCTCACATCTGCCCTGGGTACTGCTGTGCTAGCAGCAGTGTCTGCAGAGAGCTGCGATGGGCTCCAAGAGCCCGGGAGCCTGGCGAGAGGGACAGAGTTGTCAGGGGCACGGCGCTGAGCGCGGCTCGAGTGGACTCCATCAGCAAGGCCGTCAGGATGGTGCAAGGGCTTTACGCATTTAGCCAGTATTTAGCAGAGCTCTGCTTTTGGAAAACTTCATGCCAGCTGAACTATATCTGCAGCCACCTCCATTCATGTTCTTTTGCCTCTCCGAGTATGCCAGGGAAAAGTGCAGAATGTGGCAGTGTGCGTGCGCACAAAGGTCTCTGCTAACGAACCTGAAGATGGAGGTTTAGGGATTGCAACACTCAACCCAGTCACTGGGTGTGAACACAAGGAGACAAGAGGGCTGAATAAGAGCAGTCTTGAACTTAGTGTAGTAAAAGGCAGCAACAGGAGACTTTTAAGACTGTCAAGCTTTAATTTTTGGGGAATAGGTTTAAAAAGCAGCATGTGCCTAAGGTCTGTGAAACCTTGCATGTCCCATTGATTTGCACAGTGTGCTATGTCCATGTTTCTTTTAGTCCCTCAAAATGCCAAACACTTGCATAAAAACCACTGCAACAGAAAAAGCACAGGAAAAGTTGCACTGCTTTGCGTGAAGCTCCAGTTAGTGGAGCGTAGCTCACGAGGAGAGTCTGGAGGAGGCTTTGGGAAGCTGGTACAAAGAACAACAGTGTGAACAGGAGCAGCACTTGTGCACGTGCTGCAGATTTCAGAAATGGGGAGTTTTTTCACATGGTTACCTGACTTACTGCATATGAAAGATGGTTTGCTGCCTGCAGGCAAGTTTTGTAAAAGTTATTATTGGAAAAGAAAATAGTATATTTTTCTAGTAATCAAAACTAACCTTGTATTCTCCTGTTGAATATTTAACATGAATAAATGACCAGATAGACTAGTAAACATATTTGCTTCCCTCAATCCAATCTGAGTACAAAATGGGAGCGATTGTTACATACTGGAAACAGATGCAGCTGAGGTGAGCTCTCTTCCTGAAGGATGTAAAAAAACATAAAGAATAGTTCTCTGTGCATCATTGATTAATTCCACTGAGTGCCAACCATGCCAGCTCAGGCTTGCTCTTTTGGGCCATATGGTAAGTTTAGCTCTGGGATCCAGCAAGGAAAGAGAACTAAGAGTTGCGAAATGGATTTCAGTTCTGTCTGTGGTCTCCTGGGGTGACCCTGGGCATGTCGAAGTCTTTGTCTGCCTCCGTTTCTGAGCGGACGGTGCCTTGGTTTCTTTTGCTTGGTGAGAATGCCATGCAAGGCCCTGCTTTTATTTATACAAGGGAAATAACTCTTCCCGTCAATTTAACAGATGATCTTGGAAAACCTGCTGAAAGTTATTGGCAAGGTTTTTGTCGTGATTTTCTTTCCTCAATTGCAATCATGGTGTTTATAAAGAATAAAGAATCTTTTATATAAAATTGCTTTGCAGCTTAAGGTCTCAAGGACATTGGGAGGGGGGTAGTAAAGTTCTTCAACAATAAGATCTTGTCTGTGCTGCCAGAAAAGCATATTTTTTTACATCCAGCATAATTAACACAAGAGCTATCCCAGGATAGAAATAATTCACTCTGTGACATAACTGAAATGGCTTGTCTGTGCTGTCTGGTTTTGTTTTTAACCTTGGGCTTAAAAGGAACCAAAAATTTTTAGCTGTAAAAGAGCAAGTCATCTGCAAAATATTATAACCCATTTATCTTTGTGCACAAATGCCATCGAGCAGTGCCGTTCCCTCCTGCGTCCGTAAAGGCCCAGACGCGGCTTGTTCTGCCCCCAGCTCGTTGCAGTCGCCCTGCGGAGCTCGGGGACGGTGCCGAGCACCTGCCTGCGACGCCTCCTTCAGTCGCATCCGCACGGGCCAAACCCACCCCACTTTGGTGCCCGAGGTAAAGACCTGCTCCGTGAGAGCTGCTTTGGGGGCCAATCTGGTGGATCGTGGCGGGTGCCATGAGGGTGGCCCTGCACCAGTGCGCTACCAGGTGCCACCGCGATGCCTGCGGAGGAGAGCGCTGACCAAAACGGGAACGGCAAGTAGAGCGCTTGGAGACTAAACCTTCCCCGCTAGCTCGCTGTGTCCCTGCGCGCTCCTGTCCCGTAGGTAAGAGTCTGCAGAAGTCCCTCCAGCTGGAGCTTTGCCTTTTTAAGTGCTCTTGCTAGACAAGCACTCATTCATAGTCAGAGGAGCTTTCTCCTAGCTTGGGTATGTGCCAAGTTAAACTTCCACTAAGATTTCTTATATTGCAGCCCCTATTGATTACTTTCCTTATTATTTGATGTTGATATAAAGACATATGGATTGAGCTATGTTTATATCAACCCCAAAAGATTTTCTCCTTAGGAACATCCATCACAGTTGCACACAAACTGTTCTTTGGCGCTCGTAGCAGATACTCGCTGCAGCTCTCAGAGTTTCTGTGCTTGGCAGTTTGGTTTGGATTCGCCTAAACAGCCCTCAGTGTTCACAGCTAACACAGAAAGCCATAGAGGCTTGTATTAAACACACAGAAAAAATGCATGCAAACAGCCATAGAGAGCATAGGGGTGTCGCTCTGCATGAATTTAAGCATTGGGAAGGATTTTAGAGCTGAAATCCAAAGAATTTGCCAGTTGCTAACTTCACACATGCAATGAAAACGTAGAGGGGAAAAAGATTGTTCCCCCCTGATTTCCTGGAAGTTTAGTGTTAAAATTGTAAGGGAGAGAGAAGTTCTTAGGTGTGAAAAATGCCCGAGTAAATTGCCATTTATTTTTAATCATTTCTGATGTAACACTTTTTTCAGAGATTGTTTTCATTCTGTTCTGCTCAATGGTTTTAAGTCAGTGGTCTACAGAAACCCCGGGGTTCCTGAACAGCTTAGGACTCTGAAAGCTATCCAAGAAAAGTGGGTCTGTTGTTAACTTGCTTGAATTGTTGTGTAAGGGTCTGCTCCATCCCTGAAAAATACTTTGGAGGTCCACAAGTCTTAAAAATGGAAAACAAAGGCATTAAATTGAAAACTCTGAGGGGTCACTTCTCCCGAGGCTTTAAAAAAAAACTCCTGTTTTTGCTTTTGGTCATTGCTTCCAGTTTTTTAGACTTTATCAGTCTTTGTGTTAGAACCGAATTGACAGGGAGAGAGGGGGAAATGCTGCCCTTTCTGCCTTCCTCCTCCCACTTTTCAGAGCAGATAATTTACTCTGTCCTCATTTCTCCATATACTTTAGGTGAACTGCCTGATCAAGCTATCAAAAGTGTCAGAACAGATAATTGCATATATAGATAGCAGCTGTTCAGCATACTTGACTAGATAGCAGGATATTGTTAATCTTTTTTCACTACAGTGTGGTGAATTCTATGCAGTTTAGGGGGTTTGAGCATTTAAGTAGAGGCAGGGATTTATCTTAATATCTCAAAGAAGAAATAAGTACTGCTGCCCCTCACTTCATCAGTACATTACTTTATTTCTAGATGCTTTACATGAAGAAGGTTTATAAATAACTCTGCACCTTTTTGTAGTGTTTGGAGGCAGAGGCCAAATCAGTTGTAATATCCAAGAGGCTGGAGGTTAAGCACCGTGAGCGATTTAATTTGTTACCGCTGCTGAGGACGTCCCTGGTCAGCGCTCCTTCCCCGCCGGACGGATCCCTCCTGTGCGCAGCGGTGGCTGCTGCGGCCTGCGCTGGGAAGCGGCGTCTGCTCCGAGACGTCTCGGCTCCCCTGCCCGTGCCAAGTGGTGGGGCTGCTGGAGAGGCTGCTGGGGCCCTCTGAGGCCACTTGCCCTGTTGTCTGTCATTGCTGTTGTCTCCTCCTCGCTTGGGAGCCTCCTTTGTGGGTGGTGGACTGGCAAATTGCTTCTCTGGGCTCTAGGGTAATTACAAGGCAGTGAAACAGAGTTTCCGTGGGGCGAGGGATGAGAGACCTGTCTTTCCTTGAGTGCAAGAGTTTGGAAAGGCTTCTGGGTTTATCTGCTGGTCAGTAGGTTTGAAATTTGGTGATACAGAGGAACTGCTATCTCACTGGTGGGAAATTGCAAGTGCTTGCAGTAGCCTGCAATCAGTTCGCATCAGTCCCTTTGGGGGAGTTCGGCTGTCGCAGTGATTTAGTAACTTGCTAAATAACTTTTGGCAGACAAAAAATCCTCAAGATCAGCCTGGAACAGTTCACATTTTTGTTAAGGCTTTGGTGTCTCGTTCAATAAAACATGTAGTGAGGGCATTGTGACTCTAACACCCACCTGGAGACTGGCCTGCAGAATACTTACTTGGTCGTGTGGTGCTGCTGCCTCCTTGTCATATGCTCCCACAGTTTTAGGCTTTTTGTCTTATTTCCAAAGCAGCCTCTGGAAGCAGAGGAAGAGCTCATTTAGCTGCTCCTGAGAGCTCAACCTGGCAGCTCGGCAGTACCAGGTCTTAAAGAAAGGAAGAAGATCCAAGTCACTGGGGATAATATAATGAAAGGGAGAAGAATCAAGATGATTTGGCAGCCTGTGAAGTAGGTGAGGGTGTGTTAGAGAGGAGCAGGAGGCAGTGCAAAGAAGAGCAAAAGTAAACAGTGTAATTTAACTTGCTCAAAAGGGACAGGGTACTTAGTAAAGCTCTGAGAGATGATAAATTAGTGGTTTGCTGCTATTGTTGTTTTGGATAGAGCTGTCAGAGAGAAATACTGCAGCGATGAAGGCTAGAGGCTCTTGAATGTGCAGAGGGGAATGGAAAGTGGGATGTGTGGCTACGTGATTGCACGTCCAGCCCTGACTGGCGAGCATCCTTATACACGGGAGCTGGGAGCTGCAGTTACATTCTGAAGAGGGACGGTTTCAAACACAGATTAAATGCATTCTTGAGTTTCTACTCCTGTGAAGATGTATCCCACACTGAAAGCTTTCACCTTAGTTGGAAGGTGCTGTGGAAGCCCTGCTGTAGTTTATGAAACCCTGTCTGAAACTACCCTGGGGCCATCACCTGGCAATGCTCTTTTGCTGTTACTCCTGTGGCGGCGTGCAGAATGTCAGAAAATAATTAGAGGAGCTCTGGTTGTGAAGTTTTCCCCAGAGGAGTGCTGGGCTGGGGGAGGGAATCTCAAAATGATTCTTATCTTACATTACAGAGAATCTCTTGCATTACTTACTGTGGCATATTGTTTCCTCCCACAGAGTTCTGCTCAGTCGCTTTCAGGAAGAGGCTACTCCGTAAGTCATTTTACAGCTAATTCTTTCACTTCTGTTGATGTTGATTGCAGAGGTTTACACTACCTATTGCATATCCACTGACATGAAGGAAATGTGGAATGCAGAAACGAAAAAATAGGCTTAGAGGAAAGTATTATACCTGGCTAGGGACAACACTGACATGACAGAGCATAAAGCAATCTGTTTGGGGGGCTGCTTGAATTAAACTTTGTCCATATAGAGAAGGGGTTTTGGCGGTGCATTTTGGGAATGGCTTTCTGCTAGTGGATAGTCCTCTCCTGGATGTTAAAGGACAGAGGTGGGGAGAGTTCTCATCAGTGGGGGGAGATGCCTCCTTCCACCTCATCAGCCCCCATACGTAGTTTATTTGTGTTCTACATAAAAAGATGAAAGACAAAATTATTGCATTTTAGAAGGAACTATGGCCCTTTACCAGTCCCAACAAAAGTCGTTATCTCTTGTTTGCAAACTCTGAACTGTACGATATTGTTGCAGGAAAAAATGCTCATTTTCAGATGAGGGTAATATTGTTGGTCTTGTGTCTTTCTTATAGGAAGTGTTATAGGGCTGGTTTTTCAGGGCTGGGACACATTTGCACGTGTATGCGATGTAACAGTGATGCTTAATTGACTACTTCTATTCACATGTGCCTTACTCATATGTACAATGACATTTTTTCGTACAGAGGTTGTATAATTATTTGTATATTTGGATACCTTTGTGCTGCTCAGCTCTCTGAAAAGGCAGGCATGAAGATGATACTGTGCAGATTAATGTAAGAAATAAGAGAGGGTGTGAGTGGCTTAGTAGTGTCAACGGGAAAACTCCTTGAATCCTATTATATCCAACTCGTAACAAATGTACAGTGCGTAGATGCCTGCGACGATACCCTGTCTGCTCAGCCAGTAAGTCAAGTGTTCCCTAATTACTAGTGTAAAGGCTGTAGGTGAACCTGTGTGCTTATTTTGTATGCAAACTCAGTGAGACTGTCTATTCCATTTAACAATTTCTGCCTGTTCCTCTTGACAATAATGGCTGTTATTGCAAACTCCATCGTGATAAAGTTTTGTCTTCTAGATGAATGATGAAAAAACTGTTTCTTACTAAAAGCTGTAACTGCTCACCCTTAATAGCAGATTAGAACAAGGGTAGATTTTTATATACTACGTGAAGTGGATATAGAGATCCAGTAAGTGTTTTTTTCCCCTCAGTAATTGTAAGAATGATTTTCTTTCGATAATTTATGTTGCGTGTTTGGAGTTGTGTGATGGAACCTGCCAGTTCCTACCCAGTGCTGTTTGTCCACAGAGCAGAAATTGTTTGGCAGGTTACAGCTGACATCTGATTTCATAGTGGCACTGTCACACGATGCCATCTTACGTATTGTTACCAGAAATTCATAATGCAGCACTGAGTGCCTTTGAATCATAAAGCCATTACAAAACAATATATCCCTTTAAAAAGCTTAAAAACTCTATGAAGAGATGCCAGAAAGTTTTAGCCAATAATGACATGCATCTCATAAGCATCTCGCTATCAGAATGTTCCCCACAGCCCAGGTGAGTAGCGTTACTTAGCTCATGGCCTGATGAAGAACATTTGTTCCAGCAGGGAGTTTCAAAGCAGTCGAGTGTTGCTCCCCGTATCCAGGACAGCTGGGTTCCTAAGTGTCTAAAGGCAGATGCCATATCTTCTGTTCGCCTGTAAAATGCCATGCACGCCCGTGGCACCACATAAATAATAATGCATCATCCTCACAGATTTTATGACTAAGAGCACAGTTTGGGAATTAAATAATTTCCCACTGGCTATAGCATTGGTTTCAAAATCTTAATGGAAAAAGGCTGCAGAATTCTTTTTAGAATCCCTAAGCCAATAAATCATTGGACTGTTTTCCTCCATTGCTGGCTATTAAAAAATTTACATTTCCCTCTCAAATAAGAGGTTCTAAGAAATTAGCTCCTTTTCTGTGCCTGTGCAGGGACAGGTTTCTTTCATTTAGCCACCCCATAACTTCGTGCATGCCACAGCAGCATTCTGAGATCATGAGCAGCGTGAGCTGGGGTTGCTTTTCCGTATGGGTTGTCATTTTCCCTATTAAGCTGCCTTCTGCCTCCCCGTGTACCAGCTGTTGCGGCTGACCCTCTCCCTTAAGACCCTGGTGCTGCTCTAAATTGATTTAGCAGAAGGCAGAGGCTCCTGCTTCCAGCACTGCCAGACCCCGCCGCCCCGAGCCTCGAAGCTGCTTCTCCCAGCGGCAGAGGGACATTCAAACCTCCAGCTCAAGACAACTGGCCCCAAACCAGGGCTCGTCTACAAGACACTGCAAAGTTTTTCATTTTCTCATGAAAGCAGCTGTATGCTCAACTCTAAGTCAGTATTTTGGCACTGCCCCTGTTTACATCAAATAGGTTGTTCGCCAGCCATGGTAAAGCATGTTAAAAACGGCGCTAGCAGGAGGCACAGTGGAAGCAGTGTTCTCCCTGTGCTTGTGGGTGATCCGCCTGGTCCTCTTGGTATCTGGGTAAGGTTGTGTTGTCTCTAACTTGCAAAATGAAGATATATATCATTCCTCTGTGAAGCGCTTGTGCTGGGTTTCATAAGCAGCTGTTTAAATACCACGGAATATTTTGTGCATGTTCATTTTTTAATTAACTCCCTTTGAATCTGCACACTTTTCTATTCACTTGCCTCAGCTGTCCTTGCAGAGAAGTTTGTTTTGGGGAAACATTTGTAGAAAAAAACCCCAAAATTTAAAGAAATTCAAATTTGTAGAAAGGTGACTTGCAGTCTGCAGTCACCTGTTTTATCAAAAATCTCAATCCAAGGTTTCAGGTCCCTTGGACCACAACGGGACATCTGAATAAGGTCTGTCTGTGTGGTCAAAGCAGGTTACTCAGTAGACTGCTCCCATGCAGGGCTTGGACTCTCCTAGATATGCCAGTTAAAATTTCTTATAAATTTATTTAACAAATTATAGTTTTGAGTAATATTTTGTTTTATGTGCATAACAACATAACAAGGTTTATCTCTGTAGTGTTTTTGCAGACTCCTTATCTCATCAGTAGCATGTGTTTCATACGCTTATCTTATTAAGGTATCCTTTCCACGATGCTCAGATGTAGAATGCTCGTTTGTTTATGGAGGTTAATATCGCTTTCCATTTATGACTTGATTGTCACACAAATGTGATAAACTGCTCTAGGCATTTGTCACACTTCCTGCACGCACAAATGGGATCGATGCGTTGAGTCAGAAAAGACTGTCTGTCCTCTGAACAGACAGAGCAGATTTGGGTTTTGGTAGCAATATGAGAGAGACTTACCCACCTGAAAATGTACTGATTTGTTTAATGAAAAAAATGCTTGTAGAATTATTGGAATCCAGTAACTGCATGTTGAGTGTTTTAGATGCTACTGAAGTTGCTCTGTGTACTGCTCTTCAAGCTCATTTCTGTTACCTGCCATGCAAGTCAGGGCCTAACATACTTAGCAAGCAGTTACAATGAACACAGTACGACCAGAATGTATTGATTTTAATGGCTAAAATGCAACAATTGTTTGTAACATTCAGCACATCATGCAGTTGAACTCGAGTTGCAGTTGAACTTGACTCACTTTTGCCGAGAGTGCAGAGGAAGACAGAAGTGAGAATATGTGGTAGCTTAAAAATAAACAAAAAACGTCTTCCAATAAATTACGTGTTTATTTATAGAACATATGTGCAGCTGTTCCTCTCTGAAATGGAAGGGGCTAAAATGCAGGAGTGAATAAACTTGAAAGCATATGGCAAGGCGAGATTCAGTGAATCAACTTGTCTGAGCGTACCTTGGAACAAAAGAGCAGGAGGATGAGGGGTCTTTGTTTTATTTGCTCTTGGAAGGATTTTTTTTTAATAAAAAAAACAACAGTAATATGCACTTGGCAACAAAGGCAGCTGATTTTTATTCTAAACTCCTGTAAAACACCAAAGTCTTTGCAGCTTAGTCAAGTCCCTGGCAGCTCATCAAATTCTGTTGGTTTTGTATTTTCCTTGCTGAGCACTGGAAACCAGTATCTCACATAACTTATATGGAAGTTCAAGGGCATCACGAAATGTGCAAAGAAAAACAGGGCTTGCAGAGATGCCCGGGCCACCCAGAGCGCCCCCGGGGCTCCCTGCGCCCCATCTCGCCTCTACAGGACGAGTGTCCCATAACGCGGGTAAAGGCAGAGCCGGGGGTATCACGGGAAGCACTAGGTGGGCTGCGAGTGCCCCAAGCCGCTGCTCGCCTCGTCCTTCCCGCTGCTGCTCTCCAGTTGTATTGCTGGGTTCTGGAACTGGCTTTCTGCTTGCTGGTGACAATCTTGAGAGCTCCTGAGAGTCCCTTATTTAACCGTATGTCTGTGCTGCACACTTGATGCTTGCTCTACTCACTGAGTCACTGGTGCCTCTGACCCCCTTCCCGCAGCCAGAGCTCTTGAGCTTGTGTCTGCGTCTGTGCTTGCTGGGACAGTGAGTAGGGAGACGGGATTCACCCAGGTCATGGCAAGAGGGAGTCTGCAGCACAGCAAGCTCAGCGGGAAGGGAGGAGAGAGGAGAATGGGTTGGCAGTGCACTACGGAACCTGGGACCTGTGTTCACTCTCGGCGGGTTTGCACATACCCTGGCTAAGGCTGTCAAGCTCTCTCTTGGAGGCCTGTTTTAATTCGTGCCAGCCCAGTGCAACTCTGAAACCCCTGAAGCAGCTGGCGCCTCTGAGGAGGCTGCTCCCGGGCCAGAAACCTTGGGGCCTGTGCAGGCAGGTCCACCCTGCAGGGTAAAGGGTAGACGAGCTCTCTGAGCTGATGCTCTCAGGTTGATGACCAGATTTTCAAACCCAGAATAACACCTTCTGTAGCATCTGTACAGAGCTCAGTTCAGTGCTGCCTTCCACTCAGGAGATTGTTCTGTGTCCAGGACATACCCAAGCTGACAATTACATACTTTATTATAAAATCCTTACCATTTCCATGGAGAAACTAGGGTCTTGAGAAGGACAGATTTCTGCATTAGGATCAACACAATTATTAAAAATATGTAGTATTTCTGGTGGGGAATTCTTGAGTGTGCTTCAGTGCTGGGTATGTAAGCACAGTCAGTGACCAGAGTCAAACTTCAGTTGTAGCTGATGGGGTCCCTCCACTTGCTGGTCTGTCATATGCTCATGAAAAATCTCTCCTCTGTAGCTAGGTAAGATTCCTTAGCTAGCCTGGAAAAATCATTGTGTTTTAGGACCTGTCATAAATTAGAATTTTTCTTACTAAAAGTCAGTATTGAAAATGGGGCTTTTGTTATCCGTCTAAAAGTCCTTGAGCTGGGGCCAAAGTTACATGATAAAAAAGTGAATTTAATACGTATTTCCTACAATAATGTGCCTATGGACTGGCAGCATGAGAAAGACTTTCTGGACAAGATTTATGAATAAGTGAGTAATAATTCTGAAGTAAGTATCAATTGCTCACTTTTCCATGGTGCACAGTGTAAAAAAGGGACTATAATTGTCTGTCTTTTCTGGACAAGAAAAAGAATGTCAAGTAGGTCCCCTTCAGATGGAGCAACACTCGCTCTTGTTTGAAGACAGATGCTCAGTTAGAGAAAAAAAAAGATTGATGTGGCTTGTAAGATTACAGCAATTACAGCAGAGATGATGAAAGAATAGAAAAATAATTATTATAATAGAAATGAAAAGTATTTTTGAAGGGGTTCTCCCTCTGAGGTATCAGGAACTTGAGGGCTGGGAATGTAGCCGTGGGTGTCCATCCAAAGTGTTTAACTTTGCTCGTGTTTTTTTCTTGCAATCCTAAATATCCTGACCCTCCAGAACCTGTGGCAATGTGTTAACTTGTCCAGCTGGGTCCGGCAGGTAACCTGGGAGTGGGTTGAACCCAGCGGGTCTGCGCTGCTGCCGACCAACGAGTTGTTCCCGAGCTCCTCCCTGGCCCCTGTGCAGCACGTCTGGTTCCGGATCTGTGAGAGCTCTTGGAGGGATTTGAAATGCCCTGTGAAAAGCGTAAGCAGAAGTACAACCATAACTAAACTGCATACTTCAGCTTTACAAATACTGAAGTCCACAAACATCCTTACAACACATTTTCCTTTAGAAGTTCCCTTTGCTGAAAATCTGTTTCCTCTTAGGTGACCTCTGCTTTTAATTAGGATGAAAAGTCCCATAAATTTTCACTCATCTCCACAGCCATAAATAAGCACAAAAGCCCCTCTCTGGCTGGGTTTTGTTCTGCCTGACTGCGAGGGGCTGGCACAGAGGTTCATGCTGCCCACATGCCTCCTGCACAAGGGCTCTTCCTAAGGCACAAACAACATCAGGCAACGTCGGTTACCAAAAACCCACGAGTGCCAGTGGACACCGCAAGTCCTCATGGTCCCCTCAAGCGAGGGGACGTAAGTGTAATTTTTGACTCAAAAGACACCGTTGTTATATGGAGACACCGCAATATTCCCCGTGCTAGGGCACCCTCACTGCAAGTGGGCACGCGTACGAAAATGTCAAGTTGTCTTAAATCCCTCTAGAATTCACCAGCCTGGATAGGGTTACATGCTGCTGAAGAGGAAAGGCAAAGGCTTTGAGACGATCCAGTCTTTATTTCTGCACCCTTTTTTGTTAAGACTGCCCTGAGGCAGCTGTTGTATATATGCTATAACTTCCTTGTCTACTGGTCAAGGTCCTGGCTTGTCTGTCTCAGCCTTTGCTCACATTGTTATTTGTGCTCCTCGTTCTCTTTTTTTACAAGCTGTTGGCGTTGTTTTAACTTCCTTTCTCTTCCCTTTACCAAAAACAACAACAAGGTAATTAAAGCATGCTGCTGATAAGAGCCAAGGCTGCTCGCGCAGTGTTAATGGAGCCCGTGCAAAGGGGTTAAGCAGGGGCCTCTCGAGGGGCTGCTTCTGTTTTGTGCTAATTCTGTGATGCTCTCATGCATTAGCAGTGCTTGGGCTTTGCACCTGCAGGAGGGGGGTTAATATAGGCAATTTCCAGGCTTGAGCAGGGATGGGCTGGTGGTTACGTTTTGTGCTGCAAAAAGTTCATCAGAGGAAATTAATGTGGGGGGTTGTTCATGCTCTTGTGTTTTATCTTGCATCTTAATATGCCCTTTCAAAAAGCTACACCCAAAACCACTGAGTAAAGGGGAGCAGCAGAGGAAACAACGGTGACATTATTTATCTCAGAATACTGCGGTCGAATTAAAAGACAATCAGTGTGTTTTGCTGGCCTGAGTAGCATGTGACCAGGAGAGGACAAGGAAAAGGGCTTCGGTGAATCAACTTTGTTGTGCATACCATTGGCATAAGAAAATATTGTCTTAAAAATGCATTACAGGATTTAAAATACTCCATTGCTGAGTTCAGTGAAGTCCCTTTTTTCCCCATATACTCTGGGATTGATGGCTAATCAGTCCCCAGATGGTCTTCCCTTTCCTATCAGCAACCAAATAAACTAGTTGGATTGGTGGTAAGATTAGATTTTGCATACCCAGCAGTATAAAGAAGGTCCCTGTGGGCTGCTGTGGTCTTTGTTCAGTTCCATCAGGTGCATTTCTTCCTTTTCTCCTATTTTTTTAATTGAGGTTTGTTTTTTTTAAAGGCTATAGAGAGATCTTGATCAATTCTTTCACTCTCCACGCAGAAGGCAGTGATGCAGCTTCCATTTAGCAGGACAACAGAAATGTCCTGAGAGATTTTGGGTAACACATTGAAACTGCACTGGCTCTGCCATGAAAAAATGCCAATGGGGGAAACCTAGTGGATGCTGCAGGTCAAGATTTATCTTTTTCCCACTTCATGTCCCAAACCTGCTTCAGTCTAGTAAGCTGCTAAGATGTAAATTAACTGGTGGATGTACTTGCATCTTTAGCAGAAAAGCAGCACTCCTCCAAGCATGGGGTGAAACCAAGCTGAGAAATTGCATGAGGCTGAACTTCCCAAGGAGGGAGGCGCTCCAGGTCAGCCCGTGTGGTTCAGTGATGAGACCAGGCCTTGTGGACTGTCCTTCTGAAAACAGTTAAGCTCTTACCACAGGAGTAAAAGAGTTGCTAAAACACTGGATTTCTCATCTGTGCTGCTTGTTTTGCTGGTGAGGGAGTACCCAGACAGAAATCCCAGTCAACCATGTGAAATGTGTCTTGCACAGTGTCAGGGGTTTTGCTACATGCCACCTTAGCGCTTCAGCTCTGCAGTTCCTTACGGACACTTCCAGTCGCTGTGTCTTGCTGGTAACTTTTTAGAAAGGGAAGTAGCACCCATGTGTCCTTCTTTCAGTTGAGGTTAGTGTAACTGAGGTTAATGTAATGAGATTAATGAGTTAAATGTAACTTTAAAGGACTCCTGCTTAAATAAGATAATAGCACCAACTTCAAGAAAGCCCAAGAATGCAGGGCAAGAGCAAAAATGTAAATTGTTCCATTGTGTGCAACTCTGGCATCAGATACAAATTGCGCAGGGATGGGAGACCTTTGCAGTACTATTTGGCAACTTGTAAGGCCAAGTGTTCTCTGCTTTCTGCTGGGCTTTTCTCTTTAGTATATGGCTTTAGTGAAACGGTGCTATAATTCAGGTGTTCAGTTATTACCGTACTCAAAGGTTGGTCATTATCAGTTTTGTTTTAAAACTTGTTGATTGATGAGACTAATTTTTGAGAGACATTTTCAACTTCCTGTTCACAATGGAAGTTCCCTGTGTTCTGCTTGGTTTTCATCCGAATATAGTTGTTCTCTCATTTTTTCAGCTTATCAGAGGTCAGGAAGTCAAAGGCATAGAGGTTGAGCAAAACCGCTGCTCATTGCTCTTAGCTCAGCTTTGTCTTTGTGGGAATCATCCGCTTCTATAGCACCTTCTGTTTCATTCCTTTTTTAAAGTTTGATTTACTAACCTGCTCCTGGAACAGATACATGCACCAAAGCTACTTTTTAATTAGATCTGTGGTCCATCCGGTGTGTATGTGCTAACATCTTGGCTGTACAAGGTACTTCCAATGAGAAGGAACAGCTTGCCATAGAGTCTGGTAACCCTGAGGTCAGTTTTGAGCCCAAAATTGCTTTTGATTACAACTTTAGTCTGTGTCTCAAAATAAAATCAAATCAAATTCAGCAAGCACTAGCCATCCTCACATGGTGCTGCTGAGTTACATGCTCAAGTGACATCTCTGCTACATTTTAAGGGAATTAACTTTTATTTATAAATTCTTTCCAGCTACATTTCTGTACTGTTAGTTGTGATTATTCAGAGTTTTGCAACCAGAATGATGGAAAATTCACATATCGTTACATCACTGCGGATATGTCTGCAGTGGTTTCTGCAGGAATGTAGCCTGATTTGTACCTTTGCTGTCTGCATTCCTTTTCTGTACTGTATTGTGGGTAAGACTTTATTCTTTGTATGCCTGAATATTTGCAGCGTAGATCTCTAGTATGCTGAGGAATGTTCTGGTCTGATTTATTGGCCACATGTGTTCTCCAGAAAGTCTCACGACATTGGCAGTCTTCAAGAAACATGTCAGGACTGTGTAGATGCGGGATGTTTGCAAACCTCAGTGTAAGTTTTTTAGAATCATGCTTTGCTGACTGTAAGCAAAAAAAAAAAAGAAAGCTTGGGGATTGATTCAGAAATTCTTGGTGTGGCCCTTCAAGTTTTCTGAACAAGGTCATAGTAGATGCTGGGATGGTTGCTTCTACCCTTGAAATCAGCTCATCAACAAAGGAAGCTTTGGGGAATTTCTGTAACAACTGGAGGACTGTAAGAAGAGGGATAGTAAGGAATGAGTATTGTGCTGTTTTAAGTCATGCAGCATCATACACAGACCTGACATTAATTAGCAGGGAAAAGAAATAGTTACATTCAGGAGGGTATGGCATAACTCTGTTTTAATCACCTGATGAACCACTGCCATCTACCGCGGTGGTTAACCCTGCCGGTTATGCCTTGTATGACCTGCGGTCTGCTAGTGTAAGTGCTAACAGAGCTGCTGTGTATCAGAACTCCCTAAGCGATGTCCTAGTAAGTCACCAGCGCTACATCCCCTCATGTCTGTGCCCTAGGTAGGGACAGTAGCTTAAGTCATTGGGGAAACCTCTTGACTTTGCCTGGTAAGGACTCGTCCTTTGGTTCTGGGTGGCAACATCCGCAGCTGAAAAGCTAGACTTAACGGGACACTCATACTGTAATGCATCAAAGATTCAAAACTTGTTCTCAGAATCCGATGCTGTTTGAAAGCACTTCTGTGTGAGCTTTCTTCGGAGCAAAATACAGTCAAGTGTTGACAGAAGCATGATTGTCGGCTCACGGTCAAAATTAGATCAAACCTCTTCTTCCAGTCCGCAGAACACATTTTCCCCACGGTATTGAGACCGCTCTTCCAAAGCTGCTTAATGGCATCTAGGCCAAGTGGCAGCCTGGTTTTACAGAAAAGAGCTCGGAGCAAGAAGATTAGAGCATTGCAGCGAAGCTCTGCGAGGCCGCTGAGCGCCGCACGCTGCAGGCATCGAGCTCGCAGGGGTGGTGGGTGGTCACACATTTGTTCCAGTCATCCTGCCCTCCCACCAAGGACCCTAATTTGGTTCATTTGTAGAGGGCTGGGGAACGGGGAAGGAGGGAGTAATAAATGATCCCTTGAAGACAGCAGTCGGTAATACGTGCCACGTGAGGACCTAGACAGCCCCTGTAACAGCTTCCTGCCGAGGATTCATCCGTGCAGCCTGTGAGAGCACTCGGGCAGGAAGCGGCAGCCTCACCGACCGGTTTCGCTATCAGTGAGATATCTGTGGTCATTCCCCCTGCAGCTTGCGGCCAGCTTCTGGTTAGCAGAGAAAGACACTTTGAGCTGAGCTGGCATCAGTTCCCACCTACTTAATCAGTTAAGTTGTGAGTCATGTGGTTAGCTCAAGTCCCCTGGTTGTCTTGTGGATTGCCAGTGACAGGAAGGGGGAGATGCACTGAGTGGTTCAGACAGGAATAGCTTGGTTATCTGATGGTCACCCCAGAGACTGATAAAATTATGAGAGCTCTTTTCTGAGAAGACATCAAAACAGCAGAAACTGCTGTCTGTAACCACCTAAAGAGTTTAAAACGTCAAGGGAAATTTTGCTTATCTTAAAAGCCTCAAAACTGTTAGCCTGTCTCCATCAATGCAGACCACAGCACCGTCTCAGACTCGGTGCACAGAATCAAGTTAACTGTGGGCATGCGTAGCGGTAAAGCCTTATCAAAGATGTTATAGCTCAAATCTTGAAAAATTACTTTGGAGCCTCAAGCTGGGAGGTGATCAACTTGAAATGTTGTCAGAGGAGCCTCTCTGTTCAGAGGGAGCAGGCTCTGTGTTTTCAGAAACCTCTGTCTCATCAAGGCTCTCTGAATGAAGGGTCAGGAGTTTGGGCATGCAAAAGCCAAAGTGGTGGTAGCTGTGGCATGGACTTGCAAAGGTTAAGTTAGAGATCATGGTCATATCCTCAGGACCACTTAAGGGCACTTGATTTGGTTTCCTCATGTATTGGCTGAGCAAACCCCTGGCTCAGAATGGAAAAGCTTGAAAGAGTGACTTTGGGCAGGTGAGCTCTTCACTGAGAACCTCTAAGAGAAAGTACCATGTTGCTCTGAGTCTCAGTGCCTGTGAGTTTATCTTTAGAAAGGAGTTTTGGTGCTTGCCTCCTTCTAATGTGTGCTGAGGTACGCTCATGGCAAGTGTTCTACTCAGTATTCACCAGGACACGTGGTCACTCTGAACAAGAGGTCTCCCTGATTTTTGCCTCCTTTGGTGGGGAAGACATTTGACCCAGAGCAGGCAGCTCTGTGCTGCTTGTCCCCATGTCCTCGTGTGACAGCCCCTCTCCTGAACCGGTCCCCTCCACTTCGCCATCCTGGGGCCATGCAGGGCCTGGCATTGACCAACAGCTCTCGTGAGATGCTCCTGGAAACCAGGACATGCTTCATCCTCGGTCAGTGCCTTTCCCAACCTCGCCTTGGCTTCATGTGGTCGGAACTGAGATGTGGGACTGTAGCGATTGCAAAAACGAAACACCATTTGTCCATTGGTTTTCTTCAGCTTTTTTAAATGGAGTGCGGGTGATTGTAATATCAATCACCCGCAATTGTGACATGTGCCTAGATGGCACGTTGGATGCTTTTGTCTGCTGCTGTTGCGTGGCTCAGACTCCTTCAGTGACAACCATAACAACTGGTGCATTTTTGTCTCAAAGCTATTTCCTTTCCTGGTGCAGATTATGTCTGGTATGCATAACGTGTTAATTTAACAAAGCAGTTCTTTTGATACAGCTTTAATTTTTTAACAACAGCTTGGAGGCAATGATGTACAGATTATATAGTGTCAGTTTCCCAATTAAAGTTTTACAGGAAAACACTCTTTTTTTTTGCTTTAAGCCTGCGTTGAATACTTCCTTCAGGCGTTTGTGCAAATGAAAACTCTGCTACTGCAAAGCATCCATTTGAAACCTTGAAATATTTATTGCGGCTGCACTGAATACTGAAGCAAAAATCTTCCTGTAGGCTTGTAGATGTCTGTCATATGAATATATCTTGTAATTAAATGTTTGGAAGCTGTGTGTGTGGTTGATTTCTTGTGTTTTGGCTTTTTGCAGGTTTTGTTGTTGAGCTGTTTTTCTTGAGAAAAGTATTTAGCACATTCCTGCTTGAGGTTCCTGTGAGCTCTTATCCAAGGCTCCGAGGAGCTGGATCTGTGTGAACGTTGCATGGAGGATCCGAGCGCTAATTGGGGTTACGCTGGAGCCTGCGGTAGCAGGGCTTCTGCCCCAGGTTTTGAAGCAGCAGAGTAGTAGGAATATTCTTACAATTGCATTTAAATCGCCCTGTTTTGGGGTTTCCAAACGAGAAGTGCAGCTGTTTTTACTGGCTGGCGAGCGTTGGCCCTGGAACGGCAGCGACCCAGCAGCCGTGTGGGGCCGTCAGTTTCCCAACGTGCTGAAGCTCTCAAATATTCCCTCCTGCTGAAGTGCCAAGGAAGCCACCTGGCCCGCTTTGCAACCAAATGCTGCACACTCATGTGTTTATCACTTCTTTGCGTCTTTTTTTTTTTTTTTCTCTCCAACAACACTCTTTGCGTTACTCCCACTGTTAGATAATTATGACTTTTTCATCTTTTTTTTTCAAGCTTGGCTGTGTTATTTTGGGGTAGATATTTAAGACTTCTTTTTTTATACATATTGTGTTCTTATTTGCATATTTGTATTTCAGAACAAACAAACAGCGACACTTCTCACAGTAAATGTCTACTCAAATATTTTTCTTGAGAAACAGGACTTTTTCAGGCATGCCAGAATCAGCTTCATTATATCCCAACAGATTTTTTTTTAGAGCATGGAGGAATTAAAGTGCTGTGTTCACAAAGACCTTATTTGATGCCATGTGAGATGAAAATGTGAGAATTGGTTAATATTTCAAGAAAAGCTGGGAGATTGCAGCAGGTCCCTGGGAGAGCGGCCTGTGTTGGTCCGGTGAGAAACTGGGTAGCTGCTCTACAAGCTTAGCAGACCACATTTCTTTCTAAATTCTTTCAGCTCATTCTGGAACTTGGTAGGTCTTAAGTACCTTGGGTGAGGGGAGAAACAGCAATTGTGGGGATTTGGGACAGTGTTTCTGTGGGCAGTTCCTCAGATCGGTAATGTCTGTGGGGATGGCAGTGGTTGTATAATAGTCGCCTTCCAGAACTGAATGCTGAGATCTGAGCAGTCTGGCGAATGCAGCAGCAATCAGGTCCTTCAGATCTTGCAGTAGCTCCCGCCCTTCCGAATGAGGATCGTAGCAGCAGAAGCTGCTTCAGCAGCCCTGATTAAGAGCGTGTTCAAACACGCCCGAGCGACACGAAGAGCAATGCACATGAGCTTTACGTTAATCTGGTGTCTAGGAAGCAGAGGTTTGGCACGTTTATAACCAGTGTACACGCGCTGCCCATCCTGCTGGCCCCAAGTGCTGTGACACATTGTGCCTTTGCCCCTGCTTCTTCCAAGTTCCTATTGGGGTGGTTGGATTGCAAAGGGCCTGTTGGGAAGATCAAAGCCATGGGCAGGTTCAGGGAAGAGAAGTTAAAATCAGAAGGGCAGTTTTGCATTAATTTTCCGTGTTGCTGCCCTGGACAGCCCAGGAGAGCTGCAGCTGAGGATCGCATCGCAGCATCGAGTAAGGTCTGAGCGGGCAGACCCAGCGCGGCTCTGCTGCAGCGGCCCTCGCTAGCTGTTCTGTCACAGTGCGGGCTGTGAGGTGAGCGGTGGTGCTGCAGCCGAGCAGCACCGCTGGCACCCTCAGCTTCATCTGGAGACTCCGAGGACCAAAGGGCTTTGGGGTTGTGTGGTCTCGTTTACTAGAGGAGCGAGGTGTGAAAGAGCAAGCCCTGGTAAGACTAGTTTCTGCTTCGTTGTATAGACGTTTTGTGTTTGATCTGCTCCCATCCTTATCTCTGACCCATCTTTTCCTTGGGCAAACATGTTTGTGTGTATTCTGTTCAGGCAGCTCCTCACCTCGTTGGCCCTGGACAATGAGTGCAGTGAGAACAGAGGGATTTCTTCATCTCTGTCTCTGGCAGCACCAAGGTTGCAGGAATCCCGGGAAAGCTCAGTCCATGGAGGGAAGGGCCCTCCACAGTCTAAGCAGGACCGTGACATGACTGATGCCTGCAGCTTTTCACTGAACTTGGTGTTTTTGACACCATATCTTACCAAGTTGATTGCTTTTTATCAGAATTTGCTTTAAAATAAATGAATCATCATCAGTGGCTGAGAGCCCTATGCAGGTAATTGAAAATAAACTAACGTTTGCCTGATGGAGACCTCCTGACAGGCTTGCGTGCGTAGGGCAGCCTGCTGGCTGCCTCTGAGGATAGCTGAGGTAGGGATGGCTGTGATTTTGTGCTGGTGTCAATGGCTGTTGGATTTTGTTCAAGTGGTATTTCTGTGACACCCCAGTGCTGTGAGGGTTGTAAATGATCCTGTTACTGGTGTAGACTTTATCATTTGCTTGGAAAAATTGTTTTTGAATGAAACTCAGCCTGAAAGTCCTGTGCTCATTAGTCGCTGAAGTGGCCAATAGCAGTATGAACTGTGGATTATTTTGCAATATGTACTTTTCTGGTTGCTTGCACAAACGCAATACAAAAGTTGCTTTTGCATTAATCTTTAAAGCTAGTCTTGAAGGCCTGTAATTTTGGCATCCTGAACGTTAACCAACAAAGGAAGCTGGTTTTGTGTTCAAAGTGCTGGGCGAGGAGACAGGAGGTCTGCGCTGTGCCCCGGGCTGGGCGCTAATCTGGCCGGGCGATCTCGGGCCGCCGTCACTGCCTCCCTTAGCCCGCGCGTGGGGCGCGGAGACCTGCGGGCTCCAGCGACAGACCGGGCTGCATTAAGGGTTTAACAGTCTATGTGATCTGCCTGTGGAAAGCCGTAGGAAATCTGCAGGTTTAAGCCACCCCAACAGTCGTGATGGGAATTGCCTGAGCTCTTGTCCCAGGCTGGNTGATCTGCCCGTGGAAAGCCGTAGGAAAGAGCAGGAATCTGCAGGTTTAAGCCACCCCAACAGTCGTGATGGGAATTGCCTGAGCTCTTGTCCCAGGCTGGCATCTCCGGTGAGTGTTTTTATCCTTGGCGTTATTTTTCCCTCATCATATTCGAATGCTGTGCACGTAGTGGGTTGGTGTGCGCAGGGGTCGCATACTGGGGTGCTGTGCACCCTCGTGCTCTGCGTATTGGGGTTGGCGGAATTTCAAGATCAGTAAAAGCACTACCAGTGCTTTGTGCTTAAATCCTGCCGTTTATTCTCAGTATCCGAATAAATAAGATTCTGCCTGGAAGTTTCTGCAGAAGCTGGACACACACCGTGCTAGGGACAGCCTCTCGTTAACGCTGCATTTCCCCGGTTTCTCCGTCCTTTCAGGTCCGAGTCAGACCGCCTGATGTTGTTTCAGAGCAGGCTTTTTGATGCCTTAAAACGCTAACGGCCGTGTCACGCGCCCCGCCGGCGGCAGGGCTGCGCCTCGGCCCTTCGCCCCGCGCGGCCGCGCGCTCGCAGGTGTTCCCGCCGCGCCGCCCTCCGCAGCCACCACAAATTAGTAACAGAAGCTAATGGCCCAGCGGGCAGCCATCAAAGGGCTGACAATTCCAGCCTTTCCAAAGGGCCCTTTATGTCAAAACCCCCCACGAGACCTGTCCGGCTGAAAAGGCTATTTGTGCGTCCCCGTGTGCGGGCCGGCCGCGGGCCTCACGCTGCGCCCCTCGCTGTTGCTGCTAGCAACAGATAAAAATCAGTGGTGAGCGCAGCGGGGCCCGCGGCACATCAATCATGTGGCCCAGATAAAGGCCTCGGGCCTTTGGCCCCATCCTTCGGTTGTTTCTAAATAATTTCCAGTGGCTGAGCATGCTATGGTGTAGGCTGGGTAATTCAGTCCAGAAAACTTCATTTCAGTAAAAATGCTTTGATTTTTTTTTTTCCACCACCCCCCCCTTCTTAAAGACTGTTTTTGTTCAAATAGATGTTTGTTTCAAAAGGGGGAATTTAGCTGATGAAAGAGATGCTGTGAAAGTTCAGAGTGAGAATAATAAATAAAACTGCATGGTTAAATGTAAAGCACCACTAAACGGGCAGCAAAAGGAATTAGCGTTTGCTAGGGGTAACAAAGCAGCTTGAGACTTTATAGGGAGCCTATTTTTCCTTCAGCATCTTTCAGTCTCCTGAATTTATATATATTTAAATAGAGATTAATCTTTATATGTGGATAACATCATTTCCACCACACCTTTATTAGAGATTTATAGCTGAGTATCAAATTACACTTTTAATGCCGTCTAGCTGATTTTTGGTAGCAGCAAATCATATTTGTAACTCTGAATAACTAAACAAATTTGACAGGTGGAAATCTTCTCCTTGACACAGCTAATTCTTCATCCTGTTGTAATGTTCTGCAGTAGAGCCATAAGAAACGGTGATGCTTAGCACTTGACAGGCGCAGGTTTTCTTCTTGCCACTTAGCAATCCTTCAACAGAGGCCATTACACACACAAACCGGGGAACATCAGGACTCGGGAAGAGGGAAATGCTGTTTCGTTGCCTTGCCGACTTGTGCTGTGCATATAGGCTGGGTGGTGGAGTAACACTAAGGGTGAAAGCAAGTGTTAGGGCACAATTAAAACCTCTGCGGAAGTCCTAGAAGTGAAATCTCAGCCAGCCTGCCTTTTGCACAAGCATCTTTGCATACTAATTGCGTGGGCCCTTTGTGTTTATTGTAGATGCTAATTACTGTGAGCTCCCAGTGGGACCTGGACACCTAATTCTCTTTTAACCTCCTGGTTTACGAGCCTTGCATTCCAAGGGCCCTTGGCCAGGCTGGTGTGCTCGGAGGAGCCCTTCCACGTAAGAGCTTGCTCCAGAACATGGGCACTGATGCCACCCCCGGGATGAGGAATTTTGCAGAATTTTATAATGGGAGCAATATAGCTTGGTTTGGTAAGACAGACAACTTCAATGGCTGCATTGGTGGGGAGGTAGCCTGAACAGGTAGTTCTTGTCTGCATGTACTGGAGACATAACAGAAAAACTTCACCTTAAGCCTGTGTAAAGGTTTTAACATAATTTTCATCTTTGTTCATGACTGGAGTTGGAGACTTTCGCTACGCTAAGGCTGTATCACCAAAATCCATGTTAAGGTGTCTGACTGTGTCATGTGTTGCCACATCCAATACTATGATCTGTATTGCCAGTATTTCCAAGGATTTAATTCTTGCCTGAATACCAATTTTCACATGTTTGGAGAAACTTCTTGCTGCTTTAGTCTCTTGAAATAAGTTAAATAAATAAATAAATAGATTTGCCATTTTTAATCGTAAATGAAACCATGTAAAAATGATTTAAACACCTAATAGTTTTCAGCAATTTAAAAGGAGTCTCTACATATGTGGTGGCTACACAGTTTACCATTAAAATGTGTTATTGCTACCAGCAGGTTGGAGGACAGCCAGATTTTAGCTATCCTAATAAACAAGCATGGGCTGATGTTACGGGTTAAATTACCTGAAATTACAAGCAAGCATGGGTGAAGAATGTTATGGTAGCAGCAAACCACTTTGGTTTATCTGTACAAAAATACTGTTTGTCTGAATTTAGGGGTTTGAGCCAAGAGCTACAGTGATTAGTAAGAAGGAGCTAGGATTTGGACACTAGAAAGGCCTTGGGTTAAGTTAAAAGATTAAAAGCTTTGAAGAAAAGTAACAGTTTGTGAAATGAGCTGAAATTTTGTGCAGTTTAGATACTTGTGAAAAGGTAGAATACATATTGTGTACATGTAAAATTTTGACAAAGGAGATGATATTTTTTTCAGCAGAAGGGAATGTACAGAGGTCCTGTGCTAACCTGGAATGTGCATAAATACAGCAAGACTAGACAGAATTTGAAAAAAATATTCAGAACTTTACAAAACTTCCTAATGTTGGTTCTAATAAAGCTAAAAGGAGGTAATCAAGAGAGGTAAATTCTGACCTGATTGGTGCTAAGGGGAGCTTAGCCTTTCACTGCAGTAGGGCGAGATTGCATGAAGAGCGCCCTAACAAAGCACTGCGCTTCTGAAATATAATGTATTATTTTATGGAACTTTGTGTTTTATACTTCATTGGGTGCATATGGTACATATGATGAATTTTGGAATTTTCTGTAACATAGCAGAATATACCAGTGCTATATGTCCTTCAGTATCCTCTGAAAACAAAACAAATTCTGAGATTGATCCTAATAGGTTATGAAATAGGTAGCAGTAAAAATCTTTCATCCAGCAAGGTCACTATAAATGCTGGCATCACATCTTGATTATGTCCCTCTGCTCAGTTTCCCCTTCTGCTTTAGGTTTTTCGAATCTACTATATAATGCTGCCTAAGAAATAATGCAGAGAATGACAGAGAAGGGTAGGCTTAAATAACCCTGAGGGTGCTTATCTTCCTTGGCATTAACTTCATATCCACATTCATTATGTGAATGGGCTAGGAAAACTGTTTCTGTGACAAATTGGAGTGCAGGGTAGGTTGAACAGGCTCAGTTCAATTTTAGGTAATGGTATACAATCATCTATATGACTACGTTCAGTGCCTGGTGCAGTCCCTCATTTAGAGAAGTTTGAATGCATAAAACCCTATGAGAAACACTGTGATAACTCAGTTTCTTATTCTTAGGAGGAGTCGTAGTGCGTAAGATTAGCTCCTGCGCTCCCTCACCTCCCTTTCTTTAATAGCCCTGCCAGAGCCTCCTTCAGTACCAAGTACTGCGTGGCCAGGTTTGAGCTTTGTGCGTAAACGCGTTTTCCAGGAGGATGGGAGGCAGGAGGCAGATGCTCAGGCAGGAGATGGACGGGCACTTTTTGACATATAGCCATTATTATTCAGTGGGAGACAGGATTGGTTACTCTTGCATTGCACTGCTACGTGCATATATCAGAATAAAGACAGTTTCAATTTGAATGGAAAGATGAGTGGAGTCAGTGCTTTGCTGCAAGCTGTGCGCTACTTGAGCAGAGCAGCCTCCAGAATCCTAAGTACGTGTTGTCTCATCCTTGCTTTAAAGCACGGCTGGTGTTTTGCTGAAAAGTTGTGGCAAATACAATGCTGCTTGTTGCTAACTGCTCCTTCTGCTAATTGTTTGCACCATGTTTGCAGGCAGATGCACTGACCTACAGTTTCCCACGTACTTGTGCAAATCTCTAACACAAACTGGTTAACTTTTCTGCATCTTTGTTTCTGTGGCAAAACTTTCTAAGCAGTTATGCAAAAAAAAAAAAAAAAAAGTGAAAGAAAATACTGGGCCATGAGAAGCAGGTGACTCAGGTTGCATATGATTTGTGTGTTAAGAAACAGCCCAACCAATCCTGATATATTCTGTCAGGGAGAAGGCACCACGCTTCCTTTTTAATGGGAGATGAACACAATAAATAGTAAGAATCAAGATCTTGATCAAATGATCGAAAATCAAGTTGTTATTTAGGCCTGAAGTCTTTTTATGGAATTAAGACTCCTAACTCTTTAGTAATAAGGGCATTGTTTCATTTTATTTGCCCTCAGAAACTGATATCAATAGTTCTAAGTGAACATTAGGTCTTGTTAGGGCCATATCTTGTAGATATGGCTCTTGGAAATAGATCTGTAGAAGTTGAACAAATCCCTCAAGCAAGTAAGTGGAATAAATAGTCATCAGAGAGGAAGACATCGTGGGTTGTGTAGACAGCAATGCTCCAGGTGCTCTTTGATGTCAGTAGACACTCTTTACCTGGCAGAGTTTTGGATCATTTCTGAAGTCTGCCATTGTAAACAGTTATGAGGGGTTGAAAAATGACATTTCCTCTTTAAATCTAAGCTAATATATATGGTAAATGCTCTGTGATACTGGGAAAAAAATTCTCCTTATACCTCAGTAAAACTTCATTCTTTGCAATGGAGAAAACTGTGTTTTTGTAGAACTTGAAAGATATATCAGTTATTTTTGGTCGTCTATGCAAAGTAGACTCTGGCTTTTGAGCAGCATTGTAAATCAGGAACTGCAACTCCCATGCGTTGGCATAGTCTGTCATGCCCAGACCCCTTCCAGGTGTCACCCATCCCATCCTATCAGGAGGAACTTTGAGGAGATAGAAGAGGTGTCCAAATAACTGATCATAAACAGGTGATTCTTAAGGGCTGCCATCCCAATTATTAACAGACTTCTTTTTGCCTTTTTATGTTAAAATTATTTTCTGAAGCTGCCTTCCTGCTCTCCTCTGGAATCCCCTTGCAGAGCAGCAATGTTACTGGTAGACTCAAGGCTAGTCATGACAGTTCCTCTTACTTTGGTACTGGCTTGATACTTATCTTGCTCATAAACAATGAAAATTCTGCTGTGTCCCATTTGGGACAATCCAGATCTAAACGTTAGCAGAACCAGTCTTAAGTTACAGCGTGCCAGGAGTGAGAAGAGTTCAGATTCTCAATTCCTGCAACGGACTTTGGAGTCCTCTTGTTGCCTCTTCTGCGTTGCTGAAAAGGAGTCTAGAGCTGGTCCATCGCTGGGATACCTCCGAAAGCTCCTTCTAGATATCAGCAAAAAAAAAAAAAAAGAAACTGCAACCTGTTTCTTAGGCTGGGTGTGACAGATACAGTGTAATCGCTACTGGAGTAATTTTAATTAGAGCGACTGCCACTAGACGGGGGGAAGTTTGCTCATATTTATTTTTTTTAATTAGATACAGATCTGCTGGCAAGGTTTTCTTCCATTTGTCAGATTGATGCCTGACTTGACCTAAATGGTTCATAACTGTCATAACTTTCCAGTGTTACTGCGTCGGTTTAATGAGGCCTGCTGGTTATTGTATGGCGTGCATTACCTTATTGATCGACATCCTACTCACTCTTCCTAATTATACAAGAGCATGAAACGATACTGTTGTACCTGGCGTCTTTCCAGAATGGGTGTTCAAACTTTGCAGCCTCTCTTGCAGTTTCTTTGAACACGGTGTTGATCCCACCGCTTTGTGTGCTTAAGTTATTGCTAAATTGCAGTGTTTTGAAGCCACAGTAATGTTGCTCAAAGAACTCTTCTCATAAAACAGCTCATTAATATGTGTGCTGTTCAGGGCTTGCCAAAAGTTTTGTGGTCTGTCTTGCCTCCTCCGCTCTTCGCTCCTCTCCACCATCAAAATGTCTGCAAGAAAGTGTGGGCAAAATTGATTCCCCTGTGGCTATTTCAAACTACACAGTCCGGGCTCATCCTTTGATCCCTCCTCATGACTTTATTTCATTATCCCTTAAGTATAAGGAGGAAAGTTAATGACATCATAAAAACTAGAACTCTATAAAAGATGTTTCTGCTGATTTACTGCCAATGTACTAGCAGCATGTCATATAACTGCCCATTAAAGATGGTGAGTTGCTCGCCTGCCTGCAGCTTTCCTTATCGCCAGCTCTTTTATTTATGAGGAGATTACGGGGGTTGGGTGTGTTCTGTAAAACATAAAACTTATTTTTATCATGCATATAATTAACCCTTTAACTATGGATTTCAGATTCACCTATCCTCATTTTTATTTAAAAAAATAAGATTAAATATTCCTGTGCATCCTCAAAGCACTTGTATTTGTCTTCGAAGGGCTGTATTTTTGAGAGGATACCTGGTTATGTTAAGTCACTTGAAGCATTACCTAATGCATTGTGATCAGCAAAGAGTTTGATAGAGATAATAGAAGCTTCCTTACTTAGATAAACAAAATCAAATTTTTCCTGTGCAAGGAAGTTGAGTTTGCCTTATAAAAGCTCTGATCATCTTGCATGCCCTCTTCCTAAGCTTCCAGCTCTGAAGTCCTTTCTCCATCACCTTAAAATATCTCGTAACTTGGTAAGTCATTATTTGAGCCCCTATTTCCCAGCCATGACCGTTGTCACTGTGAGAAGTGCTTATAATTTTGGTGGCCTCTACTTTTAGAGCGTGTTTTATTTTTCAGAGTTGTTCATATTCTGCAGGCAAGGCTTCTCTGGAAGGATCTAGAGCTGTAGGTGGGGGTGGAGGAAAAGTTAGCAAAATAATTGCTTCTGGAAACCCTGGCCAGTGAAATAGATTGTTTAAATTAGTTATATTCCTTGTGCATCTAGACATCTTCTATTAATAAAATCGTAATGGTTTGTTTGCTAGATACTGGCACTGGCTCTTAGTCTTGGGAATGCACCGTGATCGGTGTTATACATTATTAAACACTGTTTGTCTTTTTTCTGGCTTTCACCCAGTTAAGTTGTCCGATTGCTTTGTGTTGGTAGTGAATTCCTGACAAAGAAATAGATCTCCCTTAAATGGAAAGCAGGAACAAAGCTTTCCATGTTTGCCATGGTTGGATGTATCACCCAGGTGTTATTTGAGTACTTGGGTAGTTCTTGAGGACGTCTACGAACATTCAGTAGCAGTTGCACTAGGGTTTTTCCCTAGGTGTAGTGTTAGTTTAGTATTTCTTTATGCAGTGCTGGTAGGATGTCCTGGGGACACAGTGGCGAGAGGCACACAGTGCTGGCTGCCTGTTTGTCACTTGTCACTTGTCTCACTTGTTTTTGAGCTGGTTTTCACCCCCTCGTTCCAGGAAAGAGCCAATATGTATGAATGCAAAAGCTTGTTTTTACTTGTGTGTGTGTTGGAATAGGAGAAGTTCCAAATGAGGAAGTCATAAAAAAAAAATAATAATAAAGGAAGGAAGCAGTGAATTAAGCGACCAGTGTTTTGTTGTATGGCTGTGATTTATAAAGAGATATTTATTTATTTATTGCAGAAGGGGTTCCATCTCTGCATAGAGTAATATGAATAACAGTGCTTTGAAATAGAGTATAGATCTGTTCACGCTGGACCCTTGATGCCTGTGGTCTGCTCACTTCCACTTCACTTAAAAAGCAGTAGATCTTTAAGCTCATAATAGCACAGATGCAATAGACAATGGTTTTACTCTTGGTATATCTCCAATTTATGAGGCATAAAGAATACTAAGTACCCTACCACTCACAGGAACCAGGTATTGAGCATGAAAGACATTCTTAATTACAAAACTATTTTAATTGATCTGATGGGCTTAAATGATGTGGTGCAACCCTGCTGCCTTCAAGGCAAACCTTGGCACTTGTGTAACTTTGCAACAGGCGGGTGTTCAAATTGAATGGAGACTTCCCAGGTCCCTGGATGTCTAAGCCTGAGACTTAGAACTGTGGAGCAGGAAGGGAAGCCTGCTGCAAGAACCGGCTTGTACACTGTGCCTTGAAGGACACCGGTATCTCCATTCCCTAGTTTAATGAGGAAAGGCCTTCTGCATTATAAAGGTTACACATTCAAGGTGTGGTTGGACCAGCTATTCCAGGAGCTCCCCTCCCCAGAGGGGAGGGTCCCCAGAGGTCCAAGGGTCCTAAGTAGTGTGCAAACTTAACTAATTAATGAGTAATCAGTTCTCAGCTCTAGAGTATCAATTTGAAGGGAAAATCAATTTTCAAACCTAAATGTCTTACACTAAGACTATTTATATTCTGGAACTACTGTGCATATGTCATAGTCCTATTTGGAGAAGTGTCCACCTCTGCTCAAGGGCAGGCAGCCTGAGGAATAAATTAAATCTTATCCATTAGAGAATGAGTATTACAGTATATACAGACACTGAATATCAGCGTGCTAGTAAGAGGCCTGCTTGCGATTCCTGCACCTGAATCAAAATTGGCCAAGTATTTAAAATTCACATATCATTGCTGCCAGACATTTACCTAGCGTGAACATTAATAGGATGAGAGGAGAAAAAAAATTAGAGGTTAAACAATAATAAGAAGTTCTCTGTTTATAATGTGAGAAATGATCAATTAATTCCATACCTGGAATAAAACATGCCCTAAGGCCTACCATCTGCCCACATTTAAACTTGAAGATAATAGATTTGGAAGAGAAGTTTGTAATTATTTGCTAGGTGGTTCTGATTAATTTACAAGGAAAATTGCTAATACTGATAGTGTATTACCCTGGGGCAAGTGGAAATCAGAGTATCGCAGAAAGGGATAACATGCAGACGATGGCATGTGCATTATCTGCTAGGTTGATGGGACAGTCTGATTATTTTTCTTAAGCCACTAATGGATGCGCAGAAGATTAGAGTGTGCTTTGGACAACGTGACTATAATTCTCACCTAACAGGCTGTAGAAAAAAACAACGTAAATATACCCCAGTGGCATTCTTGCAAATTAAAAACGCGAAAGGCTGCTAAAGGCTGGATTATAAAATTATAATAGATTTACACCAGCATGACTGAGATCAGGATCCTGCATTGTAGCACTGAAGTGCTTTCATGGAGTGTTCTGTACCGAAAACCTTGACAATTTTCACATAGGGAATATATGTCTGCTCTGGCAAGTGCTCATGTGCATTAAGAAGAGAAAACAGAGAAAACTATTGTATGAGTTTTGCTTTAAATTCAGGTTGAAATAGACTGTGATGGACTACAAGGCGGGTATGGAAGAGGATAATTTATCTGTAACTCTAACATATTTAGTAGTGGCTGTTTGCTTGCTTTGGAGAACTTGATCGTGGACCTTCTCAAGGCTGTGCCCCGTTGCAGTTGTGGCTGCTCAGTTGCATGATTAAAGACTGACCTTTAAAAAGAGTTTAAATTCTGTTGCCAAGATACAGCTGGTAAAGCAAAAAGAACTGGTGATTTACGTGGCTGTATAACAACGGAGGAAAATGGCAGGATTAGGTGAGAAATCCATGTTTCCTCGCCTTCTGGCCAGAATCATTCCCATTGGAATTCCCACTTTTTTAAGTAGTGGTCTTGGTATTTCTCTCATCTGATCTTCCCTCTGGCTCACATTTAAATACCATAGAGTTTGATAGCCAGAAAAGTTTTAAAGGAAAAAAAAACTGTTGCTTGTACAGATAGGTCAAGGTTTGAGGCTTTCTACTGGTAGCAATATAGATTTGAGACTCATCTTCCCAGTGTCCCTCTTTGTAAAACCATCTGATTCGCTGCAGCCAGCGAAATGCCCCATTTCCGAGGGTGGTTGGACGTGGGTCACTGAGGTGAACATTCAAGAAGATGCGAGAAAATTCCAGCCTTCTCCATGTTTCCCTTGAGTGCAGTGATGGGATCTTTGCCAATGGCAGAGGGAATCACAGCTGATGAACAGGGTGTGCATTGGATTTTGAAATTCTCGCACTGAAAACATTTTTGTTTTCATATATACAATATATATACAGAATGGCCTCATATTCTGATGTGCCGCACTTTGCATTTAGTAAATACTCTCCCTTGTGCTGCAGCTCTTAGCATATTCAGTGGAAGTTACGTTACCATGAGCAGTACTTTTGCTGTATTTAGAAATTCAAGGTTTTGGCGTTTGTTCTCCTGCTGGGTTTTTGCTCCATGTGACCAAGATTACGTGGTCTTCAAGTAAAATAAAAAACGTGCGGCATATTTATTTAACCTACCAATTAATATGTCCTTCAACCGTGGAGTATCCTACACGTTTTTTACTGTTTATTGTACATGATAATTTAAATTCTCATGATTTCCCAGAGGAATCAGGGATTAGTGTCTCGATGCAGGCCCGAGCCCTCGCACGTCGCAGCGGGATGCGTCCCGCACCTGGGGCCGAGCGCGGAGGCCGCTGCTGCCGCGTGCGGAGTCCTCGCGGGTCCCCGCGTGGCTGACAGCTCACGAGGAGGCCGCAGTCGCAACAGAGGGAACGGCAGATTGGCAGAGGTTCTCGTTTCCCCATTTTGTGTTTCCTCATCTTCTGTTTTCACTCTTACTATTGAACCTTCCTGAACCTTGTCCCTTCTGCTGTGGTCTCTCCTAGCTGCCACGCAGCTTGAAACATTCTCCATGATGTGCAGCCCCGGATCGTGGCCGTGCTCTGATGCCAGCCGCGGTCAGAAGCCATCGACTGCCCCGGGCTCCCCCTATGCCACCAGCCAGGAAGGCCCCAGCGCCCTTGAGGTCCCTCAGTGCAGGAACATCCCTTGGTGGAGCAGGGAGAGCAGCGCTGGTGGCAGAGCCAACAGGGACCTGAGCAGCGCTTTATCCTGGAGCTGCGTGTTTGGTTGAAAGGGCCCTCGGAAGAGGCTCGGGGAGCATGGTGGGCGCTGGGTGCCATCCTGCAGCCGGAGCCCAGGCAGCTGGTGCCAGGGCGAGGGGAGGATGAGCCGCATCCCCCTGGCAGGACGCTCTGCACAGGAGTGTGTCTCGCGCTCTGGATAAACTTTGGCAGTGGTTTCGGGAACGATTTCCCTTGATTTAATTGTTTAGACAACTGCCTGTTTACTGCCAGTGTTTACAGAGCTTGCTTTGAAGCTAAACAGACATATGCTCTTTGTCACCACGGTCGTGTCAGTAAAGTTAAAGGTGCTTCATTTCCAGCGCTTCCTTTGATTGTCCCAGAGCAGCTCTGGAGAACGGGGAGGGCTCCGGGCCAGCTGCTGTCTCAGGCCTGAATCCACTTAGTTCCTCTCCAGCCTTAATTTTCAGAAGGAGTTGCATGTGAGCATAAAATAGATTTCTTTTCCTCAGGTTACTTTTTAATTAATCTCCTATAACTCCTTTAAACTTGCAAGAAAAGAGTTGTTTGATTTCTCTTTATCAGGTAATTTTAATTATTCATACCATTGACTTCATTAAGTTAAAACACTATAATAGGTACAAAACAGTGATCTTTGGAACAAGAGAAAAATTGCTGTAGTTTCTCTGCAAGCAAAATGCCTCCGATGGCAGCCCAAAGGCAAGCGCTGCGTCGATGGCAGCCAGGAGCCAGGCTGCTCCTTCCCTGGCCATCCCCAGCCAGGTCGTGCCCACAGTCTTTCCCTCCTCTGGGCTGACTTTATATTTGTTCCTGCCTCTATTTTGTGCATTTTCATTTTTATTCCTTGTCCAGGAGACTGGAACAAAGTATTATTAGGTGGAAAAGATATATGGTTACAACAGCATGGAGATTCTTGTTTGTGGATCTTCCTTTGCCCTCCTGAAATGCCGGTTGCTGCAGGACCTTTGGTTAGCAAGGTCTTTAGGTTGGGCTCTAGCAAAAAGCTTACAACTTTCACACGCAGGCATCTGTTTCTTATTACAAAAAGCTCCTGTCTTGGTTATGTCTCACAATGTCAAACCTAAAAATCTAACAAGATCTCAACCTCCTGCCTATTGCAAAATCCACTTTGTTCGCTAAATTGCAATTGCAATAGGCATATGAGCTATTGCTGCTGCAACCTCAGTGCTCATTCATTGGATTTATTCAGAGACAGCCCCAAAGGGTAAATATTGCCCAATATTGCCCTTTTAGGTTGTTCAGGTCTATGCTCCTTGCTTGCTGGCACCAAAAAAGTATAGGCTGGTACCTCTGTAGCGATAGGCACCTCTGCAAACAGCAGTTAAAAGGCATTAATGGTGCTTGGGACAGGCTCTGCGCTGCATCAGCAGGTAATCGTCCCGCTGTGCAGCTCTATCCTCTCCCAGTTATCTGTTTAGGCTAAGCAGATTAACATGCTTTTTAAGAAGTGACAGTGGGAATTCCTGTCTTCAGTAGATTGGCTTTGTCTTTTGAGCTAAAATAACACAGCGAGAGTTCCAAATGACTCTTCAGGCAGCGAAGAGCCTGTTGTGAAGGGCCGCTGGGTACAGCCTCCTGAAATCCTAAATCCGTCAGGACAAGAAAATTGGACTGTTTAGCTAATTTCAATTTAAAAATATCTATAAACAGGAGCATAAGTGTCCGAATCATTCCCTGAGAAGTGTGATTTTAACTACCGAGCATTTCTTTCCTCCCAGAATGACAGTTAAAACATTGCTGTTAAAGCAGAACGTGGAAATTTCAGTTGGTTGTCAAAACAAGCAGCACTTTCCTTCCAGAGAGCAGAAGATGCCGAACAATAGGCAGCACCTTTCAGAACTGCGTCTTCATTATGCAGTCAAATTTGTAGTGTAATTTTTTCCTCCAAGAATAGTGTATTATTTCTCCATAATGCTTTATAATAAGTGGACATTAAATTAATGCTACATGACAATGGGATTCCTGCAGAGTTATGTACTACCCCGAGACGAACGCCAGAAGAATTTGGTATGATTAAAAGGAGACAGTGAAAGTGGAAGGAGGGGGGAACTAATGGATTACTGCAGAGGCATGAGCTGAGCTGGGAATCACTAGGTTGTTGAAGGGCTGCAGGCCTGAGGGAGGGCTAAGTAAATCCACAAGTCGAAACCTGAGCTCAAGCCATAAATTTTAGAACTTGTTTTCTGGCTCAGATTGTTGGAAAATTAATATTCTTTATGTTGCATTCTTATGACTTTAATCATTAAAACACCTTTGTCTTAATTGCGAGCAGGATGCTTTGCAATGGATTTGGCTCTGTGGATCAAAGGCTTAGAAAGCTGTGGCTGAGGGGTGAATTTGGTCGTGTGCACGTGTTGGGAGAGGGTCCCCCAGCTGTCACCACCAGACAAGTACCCGTTGGCTCCGGGACGCTGCTCTGCAGCGAGCCAGCTGGCTCCCTTCCCGAGGAGAGATCCCGTGGATTCCCTAGGAGATCTGTGACAAGGGCTTTGCAATGCGTGTAGAGCTTCCAGCAGCGAGAGGTCAGCGTTCGTGCCCTTCTCCTGCCCAGGGTGCTGTACTGCAGCATCCCGATGAAATGCGCTTCTGAGGGGAAACAAGAGCCAGGCAAGAGGGAAGAGCAGCAGCGTTTGATGTCTTCTTGGACACGATGCAGTTGCTTGGGCTTTATACCTGGGGAGGGCAGGAGTGCTGCCTCTGAAGGTACCAGGGTTTATTGGAGTGAGGAATGAAGAGCAGCACAGCCAGAAATAAGCATATTGTATATGCTTGCCTGCCTGGTTAGGAGGCCTGGTTTGGGCCATTGCTTCCCCTTCCTAGTCCTTCTCCTCTTGTGTAAACAGAAATGTTTGGTTAGGCAAAAGTTGTAGTTTTACTCCTTCCCCAGGTGTTACGCTACCAAAACTACCTTGCAAAGCTATTTAAAGTATTTATCAGTGTTTCTTCACTAAAAAGGCCTTTTGAAGAGACAGAGAGCAGAAATATTAGAAAAAAGTTGAAGGTGAACACCAAACTGTTGGAAGAATGATAAACTATAACCTAATAACATTAAATCCATGTCATTGAGTTTTCTTTTGGAAACTGGTACTTGGTGGGTCTGAATATTGTATATTGCATCTGAGTGGGTCTGAATGGATTGATAACTCTGAAGCCTAATTACAAAAATTGTCCAGGTCATTGTGCAGATACGTCACCTTCCTGAATGCTGAAAATGTTCCTACTGTTGTGCCATACTTGCTAATAGTTCTGTGTCTTAAGTCTAGTCCCAGAAGTTTTGTTTGGCCTGAAGTAAGTATAAAAATGAGTGTGTCTTTTTAATTATTATTATTTTTAAATTCATCCTTGTTAGCAGGTGCCATGGAGGCCGTCAAACGGCTCCGCTGCCAGCACGATCTGTCTGCACAAAACCTGCCTGGGCTCAGACGTGGCTGCTGCTTTGCACCTTTCCCTCCAAGAGGTGGTCTGTCTGTGAGCAGATGCTGCTAAATCAGTCTACCCTGAGCCCTTTATAAATTCTTTCTAGGGACCTCATTCTTCTCTCTCCTCCTGTTTTTTTTTTTTTAAAAAAAAGTATTTTAGAGCATCAAACATCCACCTTAGATAATTTGGGTAGCAGTGAATTTTTTCTTCCAGGGCCCTTACCGTTAATGATGCCCATCGATGGCAAATGAGTACAGGAAGAATGATAGTCTAAAAGCGTATTTCAGAAAAGCAGTCCCGTATAGAGAGGTAGATACAGAGATAGATACGAAGAAATGTCAGGAGCTAATTACACTGTAGCGATGAATTGTGTGTGTCGTGTGCAGGGCTGCCTTCCTGTGAACCAGAAAATAGAGATTAGTAGCAGGCCTGTCCGGTGAGGCTTGCAGGTCCGTTGGCTTGATCAATAACATCGAGTTCTGGGCTGCGTTTCTCAGGATTAGCATAAAACCCGCTAGTACGTGGCAGGCCAGGGCTGCATGGAGCAGGGCCGGCGCGGCTCCACGGGGACCCGCAGCGCTGTGCACGCGGGGTAGCCGGCTCCGCCAGCAGAGTATTGCTGCACAAATAGCAGCAACAGGAACCATCTCTTGAAAGGGTTTGGGCCAGCAGGGATTCTGTCTCTAACCGCACGGTACCGCGTACAGCGCGTTGGGCAGGGGAAGGCAGCGGTGGTTAATAGGAACCTGCCGGCGGTACCGGCCCTGTCATGCCGTGCAGGACGGCGCGCGGCTGCCCCACGCTGCCAGAGGAAAAGTTCCTTCCTCCAGGTTTTCCTCGGGAAGCACCTTCGGTTTTCAGGTTAAATCACGGTGTTTTGGTTTCATGCTGGAGCACGGAGCCACAACAGTGGAATTTTTCCAGCCATCCTTCCTGCTGGAGCCAGCCCAGTCGGGGCTATATATTATAGTATATTAGTCCTTATGTTTTAGTGTACTAATATATTGTATTAGTATACAATAACATACAATATCCCTGTGGTATGTTGCCCTCCAATAAAACAAGTCAAGCTTACTACTCGGATAGGCGACAGAGGGATAAATTGTGTGTAGGGATAAATTCTTTGTAGCAGCTTAGAGATGAATTAGTCAGTGAAGAGGAGTGTGGTTTCTGCCCACTGCTTAGGGACTTCCCTGTCAGGTCTGGGTCCTGAGAAGGGGGGTCAGGATGGTTCACTGCCCCTTTCAACCTTGTGGCTTGTAAATTTAGGCTTTCTTCCTCTGATTCTGTTCAAATTACAATAACCAACAGGCCAGGCCTTTAGCGGGAATAAGTTGTTGCAGCTCCATTGATTCAAGCGAGTATGGCAGCTTTCCCCAGCGAAAAAATCTGTCCCCTAAGCCAAAATGATTAACTTAAAAAACATTTGGTTATCGCATTTGTAGTTTTCCATTGTTTTAATGTACTGTGACAAAGCCTTTAAAAGGAAGATAGCTCATGATTGAATTATCCTTTTGTCAGTTTGATTTTTTTTACTTTTGTTCTCCTAAGGAGAGAGATTTGCTAATGTTTTTCTGTGCTTGGAGTATTTGTTTGTAGTGATAAATACTTTGCCGCTGGTGAAATCCCAGCTCCATTGAAGTCAAATGGGAGTCTCCCCAGTGTCTTCAGAGGGTAGGAACTTCGTCTTTATAAACAGACTTTCCTCTAAATCTATTTGCCCATGAATAACTGGGTTGTGATTTGTGCTGCACCTTCCTCTTACCTGGAAGCGTGGGCACTATTAATGCTCGGCGATGGGGGACTCATGGATTTTGTGCCTTTGTGCAGTAAACCAGGTCACTGGCTTGCGCCAAGAGGCCGAGTTGTCTTTATTTGACATCGGTGAAGAATCTCGACCAAGCCATGAAAAATGGATGTGGGAAAAGGCTGATGTGACTTAAGCTCCCCTCGGTGTCAAGAGCAGTTAGAAAGGTTTGATAAAGGCTGCTGCAAAGCGCTGCCAAACGCCAGGGAACGTGCAGAAAAACTGGACTGTGCCCAGTCCAGGACTGTCATCCTGGGCCAGCTGCAGCTCTAGCCTTTTCTCTCCAGAGAGGAGATTGAGTCAGGAGTGACAAAGACAGATTTGGTAATTTAATGCTGGCATCTCCTGTACACAAGAAAAAAAGGGTTTACCTGTGCTTAGTGTTTGTAGGAAGTGATTATCCTGTTGCTGTGCAATACCTTTCCTCACAGTGAATGACACAGGGCATTTGTCATTTGCCATTTGACCTCCTCTTTATAGTACATACTTAAATGCAGTTTAATTTCATCCAGATTTATTCACAGTAAATTTCCAATTATTACTCACATCTTAACAGCTTCATCCAGAAAGCTTGAAGCTTTTCCCCAGCATATCATCAGATGTTCTTTAGCACTATAAAATTAGTTAGAAAGTAATTTTCTTAATTTGGTTTCTTGCAACCAAATAAATGAAAATCCATCTCCAGCCGAAGCTGCGGGATTTAGGGTTTTCCTTTATTAAAGAGAAATGATAATCTATAAAGTAGGGATGTGGCTGGGGACGAATATTAACTACTAAAAGGCTTATCTGCCATAATATCTTAGAGATGCTTCAGCAACTAGTGATTCCCTATTGACTTTTTTATATATTTTGCTTGCAGCAGGAAATAGGACAGTTCTTTAGTATCCTAAGGAAAGAATGGAAGGCCTGGCTAAAACCCCTCTCTTCTGCCTGACTCCTGACATGCTGGAAGGAAAACAGTGAGGACTTGGGTTTAAATACGGGTTCAACACCAATTCAGGAAAGCATTTAAGCATTTGCTTAACCACATTCTTGTTCAACAATGCACTTAAAACATGCTTAGCTCTGGGCATTTTCTTTGTCCTGTTATTTTAATGAAATTTAAGCATGTGCCTCACTTTAAATAGATACTTAACAGCTTGGCTGTGAGAGCGAAAGAGTTTAGATATGTGACATCGGTGTTCTGCTTTTTCTGGTGAAGAGAGAAACAATAATTCCCCATAGATACTATTACGAAAAGACGCTGACACGTGCCATGATTGACTGCAGAGAGAGGGAACAAAATGACATCCGCAGGTGCTGCTGACAGAAGTTGCTGTGAGATTAGACTCCACCTTTCAATCTGCTTATGAAGATTGCTTGCAGTTTCCATCCTGAGGTGAATAAACCTGAGAGAGGTAGGTAGGTCTGGCACTAAGCATGCACTAGAGATACATGTGTGCTCGCAGTGACTTATCTAAAAGTGGGCTGTGTAAATCCCCTTGGAGGTCCATCCTTTAGCTAGTCCAGGTCAAGACTTTTGGAAACCTTTAGCCGTGAGAGTAGGTGGTGTTTTAGGCAAGGAACTTAAGGAGCTGCAGTTCTTCTCCATTTTTGAAATATTTGTTCTTTGATGGAGGATACTGATGGCCCCTGGTGTTCCTGCAGCCGCAGAGCTGCGAGCTCGCTGCAGCTGAGCCCAGGCCCATGGTCTCCCACAGCCTCGGTGTCTGCTCAGGCTTGGGCTTGCAGGTCAGTGCCAGGTGCTGTGTGGTGGGAGAGGATCCTCGGACAGAGGTCAGGCCCTCCGTTGAGACCAGTGTCATGGTGCTGACCCTCTCCCTGCGGTGCGGGACCCGTCACTGGGCTCTGTCGTCTGCGTGAGGCAACGTCTCCGTGTTGGGCTGCTCAACAGCTGCCCAGGGCGGCCTCGAGCTGCCTCCGCAGCATGGGCAGCAAGAGGGGTGCCCGTTCGCCCCGTCAGCCATGCTGCCTCCCTGTCTTCCGTGCAGAAATACACGAAATGTGCTAATGAGAGATGAAGTGTGAAGGCTTTCCTGCCTCTGATTTATGTGCAGAAGTGGTTCTAATTTTCCTGATGTTATCTCCCTTTACAGGNGGATCCTCGAACGGAGCTCAGGCCCTCCGTTGAGACCGGTGTCGTGGTGCTGACCCTCTCCCTGCAGCGCAGGACCCGTCACTGGGCTCTGCCGTCCGCATGAGGCAACGTCTCTGTGTCGGGCTGCTCGACAGCACTGCCCAGGGCGGCCTCGAGCTGCCTCCGCAGCGTGGGCAGCAAGAGGGGCGCCCGGCCGCCCCGTCAGCCGTGCTGCCTCCCTGTCTTCCGTGCAGAAATACACGAAATGTGCTAATGAGAGATGAAGTGTGAAGGCTTTCCTGCCTCTGATTTATGTGCAGAAGTGGTTCTAATTTTCCTGATGTTATCTCCCTTTACAGGATATAATTACCTGATTTACTTGATTGCCTTCTGGGAATATTTTTTTATAAATTGACTTAAAATTGTTTATACTGTTGCAAACTGATAATTTCATAAAGTGCCTGCTAATCTGCCTGAGCTGTTTGTTGTATTTTATTTTGCATTTTTCCTCGTTGCCCTTCATTACTTCCATTCTTGGTTATTAGAGGAAGTTGATATTGTGCTTTGGACTATGCTGGAACTGGAATAGCTTGTCAGGACCTTTCATGTCTTTGCCTCAGTGTGTTGCTAAGAACAGACCTTACCACTTACTTGGTTTTACCAGACAAAACTCAAGATTTAATTTTTAAAAAATGTCATAGCACTATCAGAGGTCTAAAGAAAAGGTCTCTAGATGAAATGTGCTGCATATGCTGCCTTGGACTTTTCGTTTAATTAGTCAAACCCATACAGATCTTTGATGAGGAGTTCTTTGGCTTCACCAGATTTCAGTCCTAAATCTGAGGGGGGAATTGAGTGAGAAGACACATTTCTGCTGTTCTTGAAGACACTGGAAATGAATGAGCAGAGGAGCAGCTCTGGGACTTCATTGTATTTCGTGACTAAACAATAACCCTGGGCTTCCCCAGTAGTCGTTACATGGACATATTCATTCATGCTATCCATTTCGTATCTCGAGATGTCAAAAAGCAGCATTTGGGGACAAACGTAAAGCATATTGAAAAGCATCGTATCCAGGTGTTTGTAGGTCAAGTATTAACATTTTTAAGCAACGTGCAAGTAATCCGTGTCGATGCCCCAGGAGGCTCCCTGCCTTCACAAGTGGAAGGCAGTTCCCAGCGAGGTTCTGAGCACACCTTACTCTGCCACGGAGAAACCTGCGTTTCTCCTTGGTGTCAGTGAGGCCTCCCTCTTGCCGGGTTAGACGCAGCCACTTGGCTCCGTGTTGTCCCCTCCCTGCTGACATCTCCGAGCTCTTTACGTCTCCATCGCTGCCCACACCAAGCCTGGCAGAGCGGCGCAGTGATGTTAAACACAGGGATAATTATGATTTGATTTGGTAGCTCCTCAAACGGGCTGCTCCCTCCTATTACCAGGGCACAGAGCTAGGTGAAGGAGCCCCTTTAGGAGCCTGCTCGAGGCTGTTCTACCTCCAGGGCTCCCCAAACAGCATCTGGTGCCCGGAGGCCCCCTGCTCCTCCCAGCCAGGCAGTTGTGCGGTCTGTAAATAGCTATTAGGCTGCCACGGCCTAAATTAGCTGCAAATTGACAACTCAATTGTAAAACCAAAAAAAAAAAAAATGACCTAGTAATTAACAGGGTATTTCCATAAAGGCATAATTACCATTTAGCACGGTGCTATTTGTACTTCCCTTTATTCTGATAAACCCTTATTTTTTTTTTTTTTAACTTTTCTGCCACTGCAAATATTATTGTTCCAATCTTTATCAGTGTTTCAAGCTGTCTTTAGAAACACAGACGAGCCCTCAGTCCCTCTCCTGTTTGCACAGCGCGGCCCCCCTTGGCGAGAGGTTGTGTCTTTGTTTTAACTCGGCGGTAGCATCGTCGCTCTGCCCGTGCAAGGCAAAGGCCTCCCTGGTTTTGTGCTCACAATCAGAGGCTGCATTCGCCTCTCTGGCAGCTCTTCCCTCCTCCAGGTCCCTCCTCCTCCTCCAGCCTAGTGAAATAATGGCCCTGATGAGCTCTTATCTTTTTGTCACACTCCTGCCAGCAGAGGAGACAAATTGATTTATGTATGTGGCATCCTCCTCCTGATAGTGCCATAATTTACCACTAAATATTGCTTTGACACAATAGTTTTGTAACAAATACATAATGCATATTGCTCTACTTTCCCTCCACCTCAATCGGTTTTTGAATTAATGGAGTGAGACTCCCTCAATTTGGAGGAGTCTCGTGGCCGCCGCGCACGGATTCGCAGCATACCAATCTGCTGCCGCCCCGCGCGCTGCGCTTAGTGTCACCTTGAAATGAAGCTCGCTCCCCCATTAGGGTTTTTTTTTCCTCTTCCTTGCACTGTCAAATGAGGCGGCTCTTCACTCCTTCTCAAGGAGCAATGCTTTGCTCAGAAAGGCCTGACTTGATTTATTAGATAAAGAAATAAATTGCATAAAAGACTGGAAGGCTTTGCATGTCCTTGCACGGAGCTGAAGTGTTACACAGGAGCTTGCGATCACCGTTTCATCCAACTGGAGCAGCACGCTTGGAAGTGCAAAATCTGTTTTTGAATAAAAAGGACAGGCTGCTTCTGTCGGGCTTGACTGATACCCTGCTGCTATCCCCATCCCATCCTCAATGCCACCTAAGAACATGCCCAAGGAAGGAGATTTTGCATTTGCAGGAGTTATTTGGGCAAATGAACAGTTAAGCACTGATAGTTTTCGATTTTATTTATTTATTAACAATCCTATCCATAATGATTTTACTGCTAAAAGCGTCTTCATGTTTTCTCATCACTTGATTTAAGAGCAAAGCAACAAAAGCAGTGGTGAAACAGGAAAGTGGAGATGTTCGGAGCACTTTCCAAGATATGTGAGATGACAAATGAAGATTGTTTGAAAAGCAGGAGGGCTTCTTTGCTTATCCCCCCCCCCCTTTATTTTTGCTGCTGTATATCACATTTAAGCATAATTTTCCTCAGTTATGCTGATAAATTCTGTGAAAATGGGGAGGGAGGAATTTCTTTTTTCTGCCTGTTGGCGTGGGCACCTTGCAGCATGAGGGGCCTGTCCCCTGTGGGGACACCGTGGCGGGTTTGGGAGCACGTGGCCTCACAGAGACCCTCGTGCTCTGCCCATGCCGCGGGGACCCCCAGCTCAGAGCCCTCGTGGTGCTTTGGGAGCGCGGCGGAGCCGCTGCCCTGCGGGACCCTCTCTGCTCCGCAACTTCCCTGCATATCCAAGTGGGAGAGAGACGCATCAATGGAAGGTCTCATTTTGCATGTTATTTTGTTTTCTAACTGTAAGAGAAGTTGTTTACAGGCAGGTCTTATTTAAATTCAAAATGACGGTGGCAAATCTAGGTAGAAAAGGTGGTTTGCCTGTGTTCTTCCCTTACAGGCATAGCGTAGTGCCTTCCAGGGCCACCGCAGCAGCCAGCTCCTCTTTCCCTGGAAACATGCTGAGTGTCACACTAGATTTTCTTTTATTTAATGAACCTGTTTATTGCTCCATTACATGTGAGCCAAAATACCAGTTTCTTTTTTTGCTGCTTACACTGTCCAATGTGGTGTTAGCTGTCATTAGTCCCAGCATTGTTTTCAGGACAATATACTGCAGTTACTGGTGTCAAGGCCTTCTTGTTCAGTCCATTCTGCCATAAGTCATGGATAGATCGCTTCAGTTCCCTAATTATTTTTGCTCTTTGGTTCTCTCCAGTTGAGTAGCATCCCTGTAATTCAGGAAGGTCCATCGCTGACCACGGTCTTTATGAGGTCCCAAAGCTGTTGCACACGAAGTGATGGATTCCTCACTGCTCTGTCATGTAGTGCCCGCTCATGCTTCACAGTGATACATCAGTGCAGTAACTTTTTTTTTTTAATCAGTGTATTGAACAGAAAACTTACAGCCTGACCAGCTAGTCTTAAGACTGATATTAATGCTTGTGATTTGGAAATGGAACCCAGCAATATTGAAGAGTTATGTTTATATATCAAACAAGTAATTTGTTCCAGATAAGTTAATGAAGTGAATTTTGCAGGGTTACCACAGGTGTATGCCGGGAATGTAATGTTGAGTACAAAAACCCTTCATCCTTTTAACCAGCCGCTACTGCTGTCCATTTCTTGCTTTTAGTTGTCTTTTCTCGTGTGGGGTGTAGGCCTATGGTGGCATCTTTGCCTGGTTTGAGCCACTTAATACTCAGCCACACAAATGCCATCTCGTGTGTGTTTGTGGGGTGAAGCTTAATAATGATTCCTTCAACAGACCCAAGACCCAAGTAATCTCCATCCTTAGCCAAGAAGGACTTGTTATCTGAGCCCAATAGAATGTATGGATGTGGGGGGTATTAACACTTCTTTCCACTTCCTCATTTATATAACGTGGAAAGCATTGGTGATGAGAATTGTGTGTCGTATTTAACAAAGATAAGACTGTCAAGTACTAGCTTACTGCGGTTTTCTTGAATCTCTTTTCTCTTTGAAAATTATTGCATCAATTTACTATAAACATTGTCTAAGTAACCAGTATTGAGTCAGCTCCTACCATTCGAATCTCTCTTGTCTGAGAAATCCCTTCTTAAATTGCTCACTAAAATTATAGCATTTAGGGAGAGGGAAATAGCTCACACTCATCAACATTATCTCTTCAATCTCAAGAATACCAGTGTCTTATCACTCAGGCAGTTGTTGAGCAATTCATTTCTCTGCCTCTATACAAGAGGAAACAAAACAGCTGGGTGCCTATGAGAAACATTCATTATAATGCCAGAGTAATTAAGAGGTTCTCTTAAATGATAACTTTGCTGAGCTTTCAGATGTTCCTAAAGTAGGATGCCTGCTAAGGTTGCAATGCAGAATATACATTAATGTCAGAGTTGGTTAATTACTGTCCTACAAATCATTACAGTTTAGAAGAGGAGAACTGTTGGTTGCTACTGGTTTTGGGTGTGTTTAGAAGTACAACATCATGCACAAGAGCAACAACCACCCAGGATCCTGAAGAAATGACAGGCAGTAAGCATTGCTGAGGGTTTTTTAAATTTGTTTTGCTCGGAGCTGCACTCGTCACAGAAATGCTATAAACCAACCACTTTAAACCTTGCTTTTGGCTGTGTCACCTTCTGCAATTGTTTTCTGGGTTTAATATCCGAGAAGTCTGATCAAGATTTTATTTTGCCGCGAGGAAATTGGGACCTCTTGTTCAGTAAGTGCTTCTAACCTGCAGGATTGCACCTGTGTTTGTCTGCTGCTAATCCCCGGTGAAGCTACTAGTTGAGATTGCCAGCTGAATCCTTACTTGTCCCCAGAAGAACATGGGTGGTATTTAGCTCCATCGTTAGAGCTGAGGCTCTGTGCATGTGCTGCTTGCTCTGCCTCCTCCAGCATTACCAGTCCGTTCAGGGGAAGGGAAAGCCAGAAGATGCTTTCCTGCTCCCCCGGTTATGCTAATTTTGTGCAAAACAGTAATCCAGATTGCAAGGATCTGAATTAGTATCTTATAAGAGTGCTATCTTCCTGTGAAACCAAACCTTTCCAAATCTCATGATAAATATCTCACTTCTATGGTAGGGAATTGGGCACGTGTCAGGAAATACTGTGCCTTCACAGTATGGACAAACAAGAGCCGAAGTGTGTGTGCTGTGGTTCATGGCCACCTTAATATTTCCAATCAGGGGTACTGACAGTTCAAGTACAATACAGCCAAGTGCACTGTCTAATAAGGTTGTATAATTTTGATATAACAGCCTAGCTCTGTTGTACTATTAAAGCTTTAAAATATTAATGCTCGTTAATGGTGTCACTCAGCCATTTTATATGATTAGTTTTAAGTCTCTCTTGGGTAGGCAAGAAGGGGAATTTTTAATGAAATGTTCCCTGCTCATCTGACCTGCTGTATTACTGCATGAATGCCATTTTTATGAGGCAGGTTTATGACGTTCATTACTCTGCTCCTTGAGCCACTTCATGGCTGCTGTAATTTTTAAAGAAGAGATAAAAATAAGTCAGTTCTTTCTTTGCAGTCAAGAAGCTCTGCATTCTAGCTTTGACCTTTAAGCTGTCATGCATGGATTAATCACATTTCAGCTGGAGATTGTTTTAGACTTAATACTCGCTGTGGACTGATTAGCTTACTTGCCTTACTGGCTACTTCTTAAGGAGGTTTGTCAATGCTTTATGAAAAAACGACGTGCTCGAAACAGTTCTCCATCTGTAACCTGCCAGCTTTGTGTATGTAAGTGCATTCACATATTGGCATGTTTGCACATGTCAGATCTCACCGATATGCACGTATTTGTGCATGGGTGTCCTCAGCAGCACAGACATGGATCCTTAACGGCGCAGGCAGGGGAGTAAGCCAGTTGTAAGCTAGCAGAGCAGATAAGTGAGTTGACCAACCAGCACTGGAACAGCAGCCAGAATTCCTGACACCTTATTTGGGCTTTTAACTAAATGACTTTTCTCCTTAAAAAGGAAGTTGCAGCAGAGCATCAGCACTTGCACAGCTGCTTCCCAGGAAAATGCTGCTGTGCAGATTCTCTCTCCTAAACCAGGGGCAGAGCTGTAGCTGCAGCCAGCAGCTGCATATACAGAATTTTGGCAGCTCAGTAGCATGGAGCTACTGCCGTTATTAGCAGCTGCGTGAGGTTGGTGACCTTTGATCAACAAATCTAGTGGGAACACTACAGTGAAGTTCCCCCAGACTGGCAAAGACAGGGTATTTCATGATTCAGTGATCGTTTAAGGAAGTCCTTGAAGCAGAAAGAAAGAAAAGGTAATGCCTCCTTCCCAAAGCTCCAGGTGGGAGAGGGAAAACTGCCATTGGAAAGTGTAAAGGCGTAAGGAAAGCCTTGAACGTGTTAAGTGAGAAATTCAAAAATCTAGGGAGTCCTTAACTAAATGGTTGTTTTCCTTTTGCTGTCAGAACATTCTTGTAAGCACTGGAAAGTACACTTGCTTCCCAAGTCAGATGTTTTGAGGATCTAGGGGAGAAATCGCATTATAAAATCCTCACTTACATGGTAACAACTCTGCCATTACACAGTAAGTGCGATCCTAGCCAGCATGAGGTTACATGTTCCATCTTGTTATAAAGACCCTGCACCTCAGGGTAGTGTAACCCTTTATTTGCTGACCTAAAGCCCATAACTTCAGCCATCATCAGATGCTGGGAAAAGATCACAAAGACAAAGTCGCTTGGCCAGTGTGCAAAGAGCAGGGAGCAGGGACCATGGCAAGTGTTCGGATGGAGACCTGTGGAAATGGGAATGACGGAAGAGACTAGAGAGCTACAAGGCTCAGTCTGAATTTTTTGCACCGGGGAGCAACACAACAACACACTTGCAGTGTGCTCTAGTGCGAAATAACTAGTGACTGTATCTTGCCAAGCTGCAGATAAATGGCTTCCTTTTAGTGACAATTTTTGGACGATAGAATAAATCATGACAGCAGAGTCTGAGTGGTTTGTGCATTCAGCTAGAAGAAGCCTGTGATAAAAATAAAGCTGCATAATACATATTATGTAGATGTACTTTACTATTTGATGCTTGTATATCAACAAAAGGTGAAGATGTTTTGTTCCAGCTTCTAAAATTCCCGTTTGCACTTGGCTAGATGTGATGTCTGCACGATGCCACCGCGTCCCCGTGACCTTCTCCGAGGTCCTTTCCCTCCCCCAGGCCCCTGCTGCCTCCCTCATGCTGCAGTGAAATGGGGGGGAAGGCAGGGCGGAAGAAATACTACCACAATATAGAAGCTGCAGTTTCCTCAAATGTCTGAGAACCCTCATTTTCATTTGTGACAGCAATTTGAGTAATGTTGCAGTGTATTTTGGCACTACGTAGTATTACTCAGTGCAATACAAAGCTCTAAAAGCCACTATTTTAGAGTACTGGTTGAGAAACATATGTATTATGCGTGCATGCATCTGCCTTTACAGAAGTGACAGGTACTAACTGTGCTGCTCTCCTCTTCCATTCACCTTGTTAATATGATTATCTGACTGTTTCAACAGAGCATAATGTGAAGAATATACTGAGCATTCTTAATAAGACATGATAAAAGAGCAATTCATTTACTCCTCCCCAAAGCTGCACGTGAGCTGAGTGAAATTTCTGCTGGTGCTGTTCTTGCAGGGAAACAAAACAAAACAAAAACAGAACAAAATGCCAAGTTAGTCCTGGGAATATGTATTGAGAATCTTGTTGTCTTGCTTATCTTTACAGGTAGTGAGACAAGCTGTGATTTCAAAGCATGTTACAAATGTTATCAAATCTACTAGGTTCAAAGGTGGGATGCTAAGATAAGTGGCATTAAATTTGTTTATAGAGTAATTGAGTTATTTGTATGTTTGCTCCATTATTATGAGAACCAAGGTTAAAGTAGGAGACCTGGAATTCCCTTGGATTGGGCCCGTTCCCTGGGGAAGGGGTCGTGCGCCAGACATGCAGTGCGGGGTCAGCAGCCCGGTGCTCCCGCACGCCGGCCTGCCCGGCGCTCTCCTGGGAGGACCGTGCTTAACCACAGCAGCTTTTGCAGTTGAAGCCCTGCCAGCTTAATCCTGACCTTTGCTTTGCTGAAAATGATGGTGCAATGATTTCCTCTAAAAGTTAGCAGCTGTAACTTTATTCTTTTCTCACTCTACCTACCATTGAGATCTCAATAAAAAGCTCGTTCAGGAAAGGTTATGGAAGAGGTGAAGCTGCCAGACAGTCTTTTATTGGACAAACTGACATCGCTGGAGAAAAGAGATGAGCCCTTCTTTAGGTCTGGAGCAGAAGTGTCAAACTGTGCCCTGAGTGCAGCATGGGAGCAGGCGAAGGGGATAAGCTAATGGTGCTCCTCTAGCACCTCTGGTCTTTTCATTTTAAAAAATAGGGAAGCAAAAGCAAATCCAGTTTAATCCATCATGTAGAAACTCATGATATAGCATGTTTCTTGCTAGGTGCTTAAATGTTCCTGAAAGCCATTAGGTATTTCAGACAAACACAGTGTGCGCCACATTTTTCAAAGCTCTCTAAAAATTCAGCGTCAATCTGCGAGGGATCAGCTCTGCAGAAAAACAGAATAATTATCTTGCTTGGACAGGGAAGTGGCTTAGTGTTAGGAGACACAGAAAGTACCTGCTTCGCATTCTGAAATACCTATTTCCCAACAAAATCTCTCTGCTACCCTTCTCCTCCCTGGCCCTGATGACTTCTTCCTCGAGGCCCTTTGTTACTGTGTGCTAACCTGGCGCAGGTAAATCTGTGTTACAACACACTTACAGAGAAATATAGGTAGATGCATAAGAGAATACCGGTGTAACGTAAGTATGAGTTCAGTAAAGCTGGATGTGCAGGGTAGTCAGGAGCCCCATGCTTCGCATATAGCTACTCGTTATCTCTTTGTCTGCACTTGTGGTTTTCCCCAGGTTTGACCATTGTCAGGTCTTCTCCGTGTGACCTTGGACAAGGTACTTGTCACCTGTGCCCAGCAACCTCCTCTACAAAGTGCGAATACTGTGCTTGCAAAATGCTTTTTGATTCTCATTCGAGCTGTATAAGGGCAACTTCCTAATTACTAGTTACTTGATGTAACCTCCATGCTCTTATCTATATGTTGTGTTCTTACCGTTGCATTAAGGCACCTAAATACCTTGCAGCAGGTTGTATTCCCTCTACAGCGCCAGAACTGGTGGTGAGTTCATTCTGTGCACAAGAGCCTCCTAAGAGTTAGTGCAGCTTTTTACAGTGTCATAGACAGCGACAGAAGAAATTGGTAGCAAAATACCTTTCTGGAAAGAGAAATCGTGTACTGCAGTCCCCTTGTCTGGATCCCAAGTCACATTTTCTAGCGGACACTCCTTCTACAAACGAGTTGCTTGTTTGTGCTAGTTACACTTAGCACATATGGAAAATGATTCTAAAGACAGACTTTGTTCTCTGTCACTTCCCACTTTCTAAACACTGCCTATCATCCCCTTCCTTCAATAAAACAATCCTGGAAGCAGCATCAGAGTAGGCTAATTGTGGTGGCCTTCCCACTGAACTGTATATCATGCAGCTGTCACGAGGAAAGCTATAAATTCCAGCATTTATGTACCTTGAGCTTCCAACTATCTTTAACTTTTATTGAAAAAGACAACATTAAATTACAGAGCCTGAGTCGATCTCCTCCTCTCCTGCATCTGGTGAGAGGCTGCCCTGCATTTCCATGATGTGTGCTGAGGCTCAGCCTTGCACGGGCCTGTAATGAATTCACGGTTGGTCTCTCGAGGTGCGTTTCCTTCCATGATATTAAGCATTTATCAGCAGGCAGGGCCTCTATTTGCATGTGCCCTGTTGCTACACTCCAGTAAATCAGTGCCCTGTGTCGGTACCATCATTGGGCCACGCACAGGGTCGCGGTGCTGTCTTACAGTAGAGGGGCTGTTGGGTTAAGGCACCGAGTGCGGAGCTGTTGTCTCTGTTTGCCAGCCCCTATAGCACACTGTCTGCTTCTGTCTGCTTTATCTGCACCTCGCTTGGTGAGGTTTGCAACACAGCCCTTCTGTTGTAATTGGAAGCCTAATCTTGAAGCTGCAAGGTTAAACCAAAGCATAACATTTATGTGGAGGTATCTGCTAGGAAACAATTTGGGGAATAATTCAGATACAGTAGGAGTAAGTTCTTCATACAGTGTGTATTTAATTATCAGTATATCATATATTTTGTTTCATATTTACAATAATTCCAGGCATGCTCTGTAGCTGTAACAGGTAGTGCAGTGTGGCAACGAGTTAAGTGCAAGTTCATCAGTTTTCCAGTGAAGCCTCTACTGCTTTTTTTTTCTTGCCTGGTTTTTCCTGCTCTAGCCAAACATTGTATATTTTGAATTAAAAAAAGGCTTTCAGTGTCTATCTGCCAATGTCTAGAAAGAAATTACCCTCTCTGGACCAAATGGCTGGAAAATTGTGTTCTTGCTACTGCCTGTTACTGTTCACCGAAGGAGCCGGGGGCGAAGTGCCCTGGAAATCTTTACACCAGTTATTACCCAGGAGCAACTCCCTACTATTGCATTAATGTTAGGAGAGACTTTGGAGCGACTTGCAAGCCCAGGGGCTTTGCAGGGCTGTGCCCAGGACACGATGTCCAGGTTTTGCCTCTCTGTCCTGTGCTCAGTGCCCTTCCTCAGCCTCGTGGTTTCTTCTACCTGGTGTTTCAATCCGTCCTCATTGGCATGTTGAAATACGGAAAACGTAATAGATAAGACAGTTCTCTTTTTCTGCTTGTTTCCTTGAAGGTGTTTTGTCTGTTTTTCTCAAGGTTAAAGTGTGCCCTGGTTATAGGTAACAAAAGCATATAGCAGACTGTTGTGCAAGAGGAGCTCGTTTAGTTGGAAGCAGAGAGACAAATTTGTACATCAAGGCAATTGAATAAAAGATGCACTTGGAAAAACAATGATGTTTGGGGGAAAATGGACATTCAAGTCTCTCATAGTAAGACAAAAGAATACTTGCAGATCTCAGTTTAAAGAAAGCAAAGATGGTGCTCCAAGTAAGCTGTGGAATTTCATCAGCATTCTGGGAACGTAAAGGTGTTTGAATACACAGAAAAAGTTTTGCTTGAGCTGCTAGCAATGTGTACGACCTCTCAGCAGTAGGGAAAATTTTGAAACAAGAGGACATGCATGCTTTGCATTTAATGATACAATCCTTAATCATACAGTGAGGAAAAACGTTATTGAATGTTGTCCCCACAAGAGTAATTACCTACCAGGGATTCCTGCCCTGCCAGGGTCAGCTGCAACGGTCTGCGCTGCCGCCAGCGGTGTCCAAGCAACGTCTTGAACTGTGCCTGCTTCTTGATTGGGCTTTCGGCGTTGGGGCAGCAGGAGCCCCTCTGAGCTCCTTCTGCTCCCATTCCTCCAGCGTAGGGCCCGGTAGACAGCTACACTCTTTACAGTATTGCTACCCTCTTTTGACTACTACTTTCGGTTGCTTGAGTTGACTTGTTTATGTGACTAACTGCTGACAATCCCAGAATTGCCTCGCAGGTGTAAGAAAAAGCAGTGTGAGCAAACAGTGATTTAATATGCCCAAGGATGGATACCGTGCGACCCTGGTGGCCCTTTATGAGCCGTGGTCTGTCTTCATGACCTCTGCCTCTTCCCAGCCCTGCACACAAAGCCTCGCTCGCGCTCATCAGCTTGCGCTGCTGTTTGCGAAGGCTCCTGGTTTGATTCCTGGCGTAGTGTCAGCAAGGGCAGCAAGAACAGGACTTAGACTTAAAATGCAGCCGAACACCGGTTGTGCCTGGGGCATCAGCCTGCAGCACTTGCTGATGCAGTTTGTCTTTGGTAGCCGTGGACTCCGCTGCTTCAGTAACTGCGTCCTCTAACCATTTAGTTCCTGCAATATTACATTGTTTTGTGTTTCAATTGTATTGTTAAATCAAGTAAATCCTAGTAATTGGCACCCTTGTTGAGCTAGATGATAGTAAGGCAGTGCACAGATTAGTAGAGTGTTCTAGTCATAAATGTTTCTTATTTTATAATGTAAAATTTTGCACTCCACATGAAAGTGAAAAATTCACCATAACTGGTTATTAGTAATTATCTTCACTCAGTATCCCCTGTTCTCCCAAGTGTTATACTGTAGCTTCATAAATTATATTCTATGACTCTGTAGACTTCTGTATCTGAAGTTACATCGTGCCATTAGCTTACGTTGCTGCTCTCCTGTCATGTGTGCTGAAGGCCTTTTATTTATAGGGGTTACAAGCAGGTTAAGTGACTTGTGTCGTAATGAAAAGTGTGCGTTTCTCTTGTAAATCCTAGATTCTCAGTCAGTTGGGCTAAATTTGGTTTAAGCCGTGGTCTGTTTTGCCTTTAGAACTCTCCCACATGCTATTGCTTATTTTGCACCGTAAATATGCAATGACAGCACTCGTGGGTTTTCGCTTTCTCACACAACATGTTATACTAGATGCTTCAGAGCAGAATCCGTCCCTTGGACGCTGGGCGCGTGGCGGTCGCTGCCGTGCGTGGGGTTGTTCCATGTGTCACTGTCACACACTGAGGGGGCTGGAGGAACAAAGTCATTTCCACTTCACATTTGCTGGCTAGATTTTAAGCGTTCATCAATAATTCTGTGTTCTCTATTAAAAAAAAAATCAACAATAAATCCGGCAGTGTGAAATGAGAACTTGATCTAGAAAGTCACACCAGGAGGCTGGGAGAAGAAGAAAAATAAGTGGGAGCGGCCAATCCGAACACTTTTCTGTAGCTTCCCTTTTATTTCCAGTACAACAAGCTGTAGGTCTTCCTTCCAGAGTGCTTGTTTAATTACAGCTTCAGGAACATAAAGCCTGTTATTATTTTAATGGAAGGAGCTGAGATTGAAATAAAACTGATCTGGGCCCATGTCTTTTCCTGGCAACTTGTAATTTTATGGATGGAAAAAACACCTGTTCAATGGGGAATCCTTATCATTATGTTTTAGATTTCCCCATTAATTTATTTTACAGTCTTTAAGCACATATACAGATAGAAAGCAATCATGTTTAAGGCCTCTCATCACTCTCTCCCTAGGAATTAGAGTAGAGGATGTAGCGTTTTCGTTAATTTATGGCTGTCAGGTTGGAGATATACCTGTGTGGCAAAGTGCTGGGGAGCAGGGGACACGAGGCCAGCTCCAGAGCCACCATGGAGCATGGGACGGGGCTTGGGGATGCACCTTGGCTTCTTCATATTTTGTGCTACAGAAGGAATGTAAGAGCTAAAAATTAAACTAGAGGGAGCTAAGACAGTGTTTGGAGATAAAGGCTGAACCCAGATTGCCTTGGAGTCATCAGCGTGGTAAGGTAGAGTGTGTTTTGCTATAGGATAGACTGCAGTGCCATTTTCCAGCAATTTGCTCTTAATAAATGCACTTAAAAATTGAAACAAAAAGAGTATTAACACTACTCGATGATCTTTGACTCTACACAGAATCCCTGACAAGGAGGAAAGTAATATTTCGGGGCGGAGAGCAAGGAGGCTGCTCCTATTTCGCCTTCTCCTCCTTCATTTCTCTTTTAATAAAGAAAATCACTTTTTTTTGTCACCATTTTAATGATTCCCAGGGCGCTTCACAGCACAGACATAAATCTGGAAATCGGCTCTCAGAAAGAATGAGAGATTTCTCTTCTCTAAATCACAAAAGTATGCTGTGCTCTTTGGAAGTCCCCACAACAATGTAATTGTGGTTCTCCCATCATTATGTGGAATGTTTTTGGTGGCTTGTTTACAAGCTAAATAAATAGCTGTGCAAAACATCTGGAACCACAGTGTATCTTAAAAGGCCGCTTTTAGTAGATCTTACGATCTCTATTATTACTGGTCTTGCGTCTTTCAGATCTGATTGGGATATATTAATAGACTGTATGGAAATATTTGCCTGAAATATGATTAAAAGCTAATAATTACTTATGCAGAGAATAACAACAACTAGTGCTTTACAGACCAGCTGCCTTCATCTTTCTGCATTTTTTTTTTTAAATGGCACAACTTCTTTGGGCCTGGACTGCTCTGCTGTCTAATTGATACAGGAGTGTTTCAGTGTAAAATATAAAAGTATCCACTGAAGTTGATCTGGGGGTTTGCCAGTATGCTCTTACATTTCCCTGCAAATACATTCGTAAAGAAGAGGAACTAAAAATTTTAAAACACAAGCTGTTCCACCAGTGTGTGGAGGATCAGTTGTTCTAACTGCCTCATGCAAGGCAATCAACTTGATCTTCCTTGAAGTCTTGGGTGAAACATCATGACTACCCGTCAGCTCCCTGAACTTGTATCCGTCCCTCTGAACTTGGTTTTCTTGAAGAATCTCATTGCCATGAGAATATATGGTTAAAAAGATTAAGGATTGATTTCAGATTTTGCATGTGTATGGTTTTAAACCAAGTGAATGCATATGTGTCCCAATGCCTTATGTTTCTGCAAGCCTAGCAGAACAAACCCATTTAAACTTGGAACAGCACCCTGTTTTCAAGCTAGGTGGGAAAATACTTAGGTCGTTAAGTATTTTCTTTGTTCCAAGAGGGAAGAAATGTTAATTTTCCTCAGTCTGTGGTACACTTGATGACCTTCATATGGGTCTAAGTTTTACACACTGAGTAGATGTTTTGATTAAGTAGGAGACAAGGTTTGGAAAGCAGCAGTGTCCCGAGGAACATTTGTGTTCCCAGGCACTCTGGAGACCTGGGCCCAGACTTGGAGATCTGCCTTTGCCGCTTAACCTCAGTAGAACAAAACAGTTATCATCTGAGTTCTCCTGCAATGTCCAGTTTAAGTTTTAGTCCCAACTTCTGTAGAAGAACTTAGTAAATCATTTGAAATGCACGTTAGTTACAGCAATGATAAGTCATGTCGTCTGGGTCGTTGCCCACATTAGCCTAATGTAGCTCTTGTGATTTGTATGGGGCTGTCACTGTAGCACTGGGTCTAATATGGGCCTGTACTTGGTTTTCGGACCCAAAAAAGAGTTGTGAATAGGTTGTCCCAGAGCATTTTTTTTCCTGTGCTTTGGGAGTGGTCATATTGATCTAAGATATATGAGGATATTGTGAACAACTTCCTTAAAATAAGGCTAGAGATGCTGGGATGGGTCACCCAGGGAATTCCCAGACCGCATTTTCTGTCAGGAAAGAGCAGGTTGTGGCTGATTCGGATTTGGGGAAGGGGGGACTAGATCATCTCCTCCAGGACTGAGGGGCTGTGCATAAGGCGCAGTGGTAGTAGCTAAGTAGTAGGAGTAGTAGAGACTACTACTAGTAGTAGTAGGTAGTAACTGGATAGTAGGGACTGGAAACTGGAACTTCTCATTGAATGGTTGCCTCATTTTGCTAATTGTGGGGGTTTTCAGGAAGCATCTGGAAGCCTTGGCAAAGATTTTAGAGTTCTCTATTGTACTCACTCTCTCATTTTCTTTCTCGCTTAATTTTTTTTAAAGCTTTTTGTCATTTTAAAGCTTAAGGGCTTCCTTTTTTTCCTCTAATGCCCAAGGGGAAGGTCTTTGAGAATGAGTGCCACACCAAGCAAGAGCCTTTGAGAAGACAGATGAGTCTTTAGAAGACTTTGTGTGACTGTGGGCCATTTGGTGGGGGTTACCAAGATGTTGAGAGAGAAAAAAACTGTCAGACCTTTGTTTTCTCACATGCAGGGGAGCAGCATTGACCCAGAACCCCTAAATACTTTCCCCCATCAAGTACTTAGGAGCTGTTGTAGCCTACTTGTGGTCCTGTGAAAAATTAATAAACTGAATAAACCCAAAACAACTGAGATTAATAAATGATTAGAACAAGCTTTTGTAGGCTTAGTATTCATTATTGTGCTAGCTGTTGAATGCAATGGAAATTACACCGTAAATTTTACATGCAACATTGAGAAAATAATACTAACAGTACGTCTGATGGTCTTTTACACTGCAATTAACAGGGAAAGAATGCTTTGGGGAAGGGTTTTCCCTTTTAAATGCAACGTTTGAGGATAGAACAAGACTTTGTTTACCCGTCTGGTATTGAAATGACTACTTTTAAAGCATGATTTGAGCAATCACGGTTGCCTCCTGCGAGGAAGTGGGGGAGAGAGCGAAACTCCTATTCCTTGTGGAGGGAATTCTCTTTCCCTGGGTTACTTAGAGGATTTGCTGTGTTCGGCCCATTAACTGAGTCCCACTGACTTTCGAAGGCTTTGCTTTTTCAGCCCCAGGAAGAGCTGCACCAGTTGTAAGTTTTATGAGGAAAAATCTGTTATAGAGTAGGCCTAGAAGGAAAAAGAAAACACGTCTGTGCGTGCTGTCCAGCTGGCACGCTTATCCGCAGTAGTAAAACGAGTAATTTTGAGACACATGGGCCAGGGAAGAGCTAGAGCTGGGCTTTTTTTTCCTCTCTTTTTATTTCCCCCTCCTCCTTCTGGAGGACTTTGGAGACTCTTTAAAATAAACCGTGGACGGGCCAGAAAAATAGCCGCCCGCCGATCCCTCCCGTCAGGTTCGAGGGGTGCGTCGCGCTCGGCCCCGAGGAGGAGCCGGGCAGGGGCCGTCCCGCGCCCGCCCCAGCCGCTCGTAAAAGGTGTCCCGAGGTGGCCGGCCGCGAGCTCCCCTCGCCAGGGATGATTGAAGCCAGATGAGACGGAGCCCCGAAACACAGTCCCTTTGTTAGGGAAAACAAAGGCCCCGGTAATTGGATTCACATTGAGCGAGGCACTTAAAACAGCAAAGTAACAAGAAAAATCTGCCGAGTTATGTCATAACTGCCAGGGTGGGTGTTTTGTTATTTTAAAAGAGCATGACCGTCTCATTTTTTTTACTAGCTTAGTCTGGTATATTGCAGTGGAAGATTTAAAATAAAATAGGAAAAAGAAAAAATACTCCCCAGTTGTAGCATATTTTATACAGCCGGCACACCGAAAACAATGCGATGTGAAGCAGGTCAGTGCAGCGGGGCAATAGCTGTAAAGCAAGGAGCTGTTTTTATGTGTTTGCCAGCGCCGCGGCGCGGGCAGGGTGGGATCTACCCTCCCCGAGCCTCGGGGGGACGAGGAGGCAGCCCCGGCACATCAGTCACTCGTGAGCCTCATTTCTTTGGCTCACACTGGAACGTTTTGGCTCCCATTTGGCCTACAGAGTCATTTTCCATAGCTCAGAAGCAGGCGTGTACCGTTGGGGACTGGTTGTCACCGTCGTCTGCTGTGTTTTGGGGGAGGAAACTAATAAATACCAAATTTAAGGGAGACCTGAGCTGACTTGAGAGTTTACTGCAACGTTATGCATCTTCCAGACCTTTTAGCATCGCTTTTGCTCCGTGTGCTAACGGCAAAGGAACAGCTGAATGTGCCAGGTTATCTGGTCTCCAAAAGAGCAGGTTGGTGTTAGTTATGGAGGTGCTAGTGAGATCTTGCAGGAAGGATGTGAAGTGGCTTTCAAGAATTGCTTTTCACTGTGTCATGGCAAACAATTTTAGCTTTAATATGCACATGACTGCCAAGGAAAACTATCTGGTTTGGCAAGGACGGTTTTATTCCATCATAGGCTCCAGAGTAAAAATAAAAACAACTACAAAAAAAATCTACTCAGAAGATCCCAGTGCCTATAAAAGATTAGCCTTAAGAAGAGTTAGCAGAGTGTTGAAAAATGCCGTGTCTTGTTTTCCATTGAAAGTTGGCTGGCGGTTTTGGATGGAAAGCCCAGAATCACGTAGTTTTAACACCCGCAAAGCTCAGCACTTTTCTGCTCAGATTAAAAAACTTGTAGTCGTCTGCTTTCTTGTAGCTAAGGTGTGATGCACACAGCTCCCACGAAGGGTGCACATTTGACTACCAGTCTTTTGGTAGGTGCTAATACTCATTCCTCAAATTTGGACATGGCACACATCTTTTTTTTATTAAAATATTTAAAAGCCATCCAGGGGATTAAGGCACCCTGTTTCCATTAAGTTGTACGAAGCCTCCAGATCTCGTGGGTAGCTCTGTGAAAACACAGCGTTCCCGTCTCCAGTGATGTGCCGGTGGGTCGGAGGAGCAGGCCCAAGCTGCGCTGGCGTCTCCAGCCAGCCCCGCAGCTCCCGGGGGCCGAGGGGAGGAAGGCCCCACGTTGAGCTCGTAGCCCTGGGCTTGCTCTGCCTGTCCTTCCGTGCCCGCGGGGCTCCCTGTCTCCGCGCCGGCTGCTTTGCCGTCACCGCCGTTCAGATCCAGCTTCTTCTGAAGGTCTGTCAGCAGGAGCCTGTGCCCACGCTGTGCTCTCTTGCTTCTCCTTCAACCTCTGGGTTTAAGTTCCCGACAAAGAAAAAGAGAAAAAGTATCTCTTTGTAAGGCTAAAGAGATTCCTTTTCCTTCAATTAGATGGGAAAGGACCAAGGCAATTTAGTTCTGTCCCTGCCCTTGCTGACTTCAGGGAGCAGAGGGGAAAAACTAGCAGATCTATTTGGCAGAGTTTTTCCAGGATTTGGAGCCTCAAGCCGTGTCTCATTTATGTAAGGCCCTCTTATGTGCTGCTGATAATCCCTGAACTGGTTCTTCTGGGATGTACAAACCTAAGTCATTGAGTGCGAACAGGAGAGGGGAAAAAACACCGGATTGCTGTCGATTCTGCAGGGAACGTGACGCGGGGCTGCGGTGCCCGCGGGGTTTCCTGCCTGCGCAGCAGGTCCACACGGAGCTGTGCACAGCAGGATCTCGAAGGGGACAGATGGTAGCCACAGGTCAGACTGGGCCCTTATGTCTTAAATCTTGAAAGGGTTCGCATGGCAGAAATGAACCCCAGACTGTGAATCAGTTTGGTAATTGCTTAACAGGGGCTGGAAATAGCTGCAAGTGGCTTCTGCAAAGGCTTCCAAGGCTGCCATTGCACAAGGGCTGGCACCTGGGGAGTCCCCAGCGAGCAGGAGCACCTGGAGAGTTTGGGAGACTCCATCTCAAAGACCGTGGAAGGGTAAGGACACATGTGAAGCCTTTACAGGCTCGTCCCCTGTGATTCAGGCGTGTCAGGTAACCCCTTGGTATGCTGAAAGCATAGACGGCATAACACGTTTCCATACCAGCCCCAAATGGAAGTGCTAGTAGCAGGATAATAGGTATTTCAGCATCTAGAGTTGTTATGGCAGGGGGAGCGGAGCTTTTCATTGCTGCAAAGCACATTCCACATTTGTCTCCAGTCTGGCTTATTGCTCGCAGAAACCTGAACTGCCTGTAATGCACCAGATGTGCAAAAAGAGCAGCCGTTCCTCTTGCTATCATAGGCAGCCACACTTACAACAACAGCGACTTGTGCTTTGATTGCTTGTCTAAAACTAAAATTCAATTATGCAGTGCAGGCAGGCTTTGCTGTGACACAGAGGGTTAGAAATTAATGTTAACACTGTTTCTGGTTAAGACTTTTTGTGTTGATAAATAATTCATAAGGCAGTTAGCTCTTTGAGTCTGACAACACAAGAATATATTAATACAGTAGACTCAGCTAAAGGTCAGCCCTGAACAGTGAAGCATCTGAGCCATCTTTTATTCATTTTCTGACACAGACTCATTAATTATTACCGCATTTGAAGGTCTGCACGGGAAAAGTGCTAATGAGAAAAAGGATATTGGGTTTGATATCTGACGCTCACTCTTTGAAATGGCTTTAGATTAAAAAAAAAAGGAGAGAGAGAGGGGAGAGAACAATACAAAACAAGCCAGGTAAGACCTTTCTATAATGAAAACTAAAATAAGAAATGAAAGACTAAGGATAAAAACAGATGCTGTTGGGTTGTGAGTTGGGGTGGCTCATGGGTGAGTAAGGTTTCTAAGAAAACATTAGGTTAGACATGACTAAAATACCTCCCTTTTGCAGTGAGGTTTAGTTGCTTTGACTCTTGCTTGTTGCCTTTGGGGTTTTTTTCACATTTTTCATCTTGTGGGACAATTTATCTTTGTAGACTCTGCTTACAAACTACCGCTGAGGATTGCTGTGGCTTTGTGCTGTTGTCATCTGCTGTTTTTCCATGCCTTTTCCACACCATGTTGTTTTTAAGTGCCATGGAAAATCTGCCTTCATGCACTTATTCAGGTGACCACCTGTCCTAAGGGATTGTTACTTGCTTTTTTAGCCTGGCTTCCTAGGAAAACTAGATTTACGCAGTCCTCACATATCTGTCTGCTCATCCCCCATTCTAATCATTTTTAAGCCCATTAGCAAGTTACTTCATCAAATTTGATGGAACAATAAACACCTCAAAAACAGTAAATTGTTGCAATATTTGTGTAGAAAAAGAGAAGAGCTCATCTGCAACATTCCCACTAGGGAAAAGGTTGAAGCTTAAGCTTATGCCTTATTAGATATCAGAGAATTCATACAAGAACAAACTCAAAGCACAGACCAAAGGAAATGGGGCCTCATTAGTTCTTCTGCTTATGGAAATATTCTTAAGCTATGGACCGTGAATTGTTCATCCATAAGACAAACAAGATAGCCTTATTCTTCTGAATTCATTAGCACAGGTGTATCTGTATTTGTTAATAAAGGTGCAGGAGGCAGATCTTCAGTGATGCCATGCATTGGTGCGAGGGTTTGATGCCTGTGTGGATGCAGCTTGAAAAAATCTGTATTTCCAGCTCTTCTGCCTACAAATAATGGCTCTTTTTAACACCGAGTTAATGTCAGGTGGCCAACACACTAATAATCTTGAGTGCTTACTGCATACGTCCATGGAGTGGCTCAGGAAGTGCAGCATGCTTGCAGGACTCCCCTGCTTACACTGTTTGCCTCATAAACTACTTGGTATTTGAAGAGTGCACTCTGTATTTTGAAGTGATATCTACCCTGGTGATAAGGTAGATCTTAGGTTTTACATGTGGCTGTAGATAAAACAGAAACCAGCTTTACCTCAAGCAGAAATAATCTGTTTATTATCAGTTTCAGTTAATCTTTCTGAGAAAAATATATGTTTTATTTAACCAAGATTAAATGGATGCTTTAACAGTAAGATGTTTCTTTGTGCAATTAAAGTTAAACCCAAATATTTAACCCCTATTGATATGAAAGTTGAGCCACTGAAGAAGAGCTGTAATACCAGGGGTTTGGCAACTGTTGAGGGAAGATGGGGCAGGAGGAAGGAGTCTCTGCTTCTAGCTCCATTTTGTGTCATGGTATGGCTCCAGTCTGCACAGGAGGATCCTCCACCTTGAGCTCTGGGCAGTAATCCGGGTTGTTGCGCTCGGTCTCAGACAGTCCTGGGCATCTAGAGGAGGTCATGGATTTTGTCCACCATGGTTATAGATCACCTGGTCCTCACTTCTGCCCTGCCAGGCGATAGCTCCCCTAAAATGTAAGAGGACCTTCCCTTTGGCAAAACTCCAGCTAAGTCAACTCGCAAACTCTTCACTAAAGCAGTGAGTGATGTTTCAAGGCTGGGAAAATATTAGCATGTAATGTAACATCTCTGGAAATGTAATGTTTGCTACAGCTGTGTATAAATTTGTTTAATGGGTCTCTAACTCACCATCAGACTCATAAAGGCAGCCACTGTACAGGCTATTAGGCTGCAGTAACTTAATTGCTCGTTAATTGGGTAATTAGTGCTTTGTTTTGCTTTAAAGCCTAAACACTCATAAAAAGTGAATTAGCTGAGTAAACAAGAATGGAATTTTCATGATACGCTGTCCCAGTTATTGCACATAATTAATCAACCTTTTATTATCATTCTTTTCTTGTTTCTTTTTCTTTCCTTTTTTCACCTTTTTTTCCTGGTGGCTGTCTCAGGTAACCCGCATAGACCTCCCAGCTCCGAGCCGGGTGAATGCACCCAAACAGATCTCATTGCCCAGCAGCTGCGTCCCCCACAAACCCTCAGCCCGGCGGGGTGCCCTGCAGATCCCAGCACCCTCCTGCACCCCGGCAGGGCAGCGCTTGAAACCGACCCCAGCCAGGTGCCTGCTCTCTGGGATATTATGCAAGAAAGGGCTAATTTTCCTCTTCCCATTTCCCCGTGTGCATGGCGTTCAGTTCCATAGCTCCAGCTAATCTACCAGAAATGTAAATGAAAACCTAGTAGCCTGGAAAACTGGTTTATTTAACCAAGATGTGCATTAACATGAAACTATAGCTGTGCTACTTAGGTATTTGGGCAAGAGATGGGCTTGCAAATGGCTGCGCTTAGCAGCTAATGTTTCTCCTGGTGGTAACCCAGGTAGTTAAAGTGAACATTGGGAGAGGGAAAAGTAAATGGAAAGGCTGTTGGTGCCCAACAACTGGAGGCTTCATTTGCCCACAAAGCCCCTGCGGCTGCTGAAGGCTGGAGCGTTGCCATCGCCTGCAGCGCTTGACCAGTGAGCGTTGGAGATGCCCTCGCCCTCCTCCACCTCACACAGCGTCCTGATTGCGTTTGAGGTGCAGAAGAGAGGAGAGGAGGAAAGCAGGGACCATTTTTAATATTTGTCTTGCTTTGGAGACAACTTCTTGACTCTCATCTGCAGCGATGGGAGCTGGTGCTGGATGTCTCCCATGAGGGGAAGGGTCGGTGGGCACTCGTGTTGTACCCGGGAGCAGCAGCAGGGAGGCTGCAGGACTTGGCTCATGGAGTGCAGGGCACAATTAGGTGAGACCCAGTAAACTGACTACTTGGCATTTGCGGTCAGACGTTGATGCTAACTGTAAGCAGAACTTCACTGTAAAAATTAGGCTGCTTTTATTGCCGAGCAGCTGGTTTTGCCGAGGGTGGCACTGAATCGCAGACTCTCCTGGGGAGCTGATAAAGGAAACAACTGTGAAGTCTCACGCAGAGCAAGCCGGAGCGGGAAAGCTTTGATCTTCCCGAACGGATGATGTTAGCCACTTGTCTCGCGCCACACGTTTTCCAGATTCAGCCCTATATATGGCTGCTTTCTTGGCTCTGCTCTTTATGGTCATGAATTAACAAAAGGCAAAATGGTCTGTGAGCGAACGCGCCCACCAGCCCCTCCAGCCTCGGCGGCTCTTCCCACGCGGCCTTCTCTGAGCGAGGCTCTGTGCGTGCCCTCCTCAGAAACAGTGTCGTAGCGTGCACGAGTGCTGAGCGGCGGTGCTGTGTTTTAGGAGATTAGACCTCAGGAATGGTTAGCTGGTGAGGTGACCGCTTTTCTGGCGTTCAGAGTCCCACTTGGAAGTGGCCTGGTTGCCATCGGCGTGGCTGAGGCTAAAGGAAGCGCTGGCTGGAATTGGCAATGAGGTCCTTTGGAATGACGTTAGCCAGAACCAGCCGCCTCGGCTGGTGTTTCCTGAAATATCTAATAAGACAAACTACTGCTAGCACCAGGTAGCTCTTTTCTTGTTGAAAAGAGGCACAGCAAGGACTCCAGTAAGTTCACTAGAGCATCTCTTACTGTTTTCACTTGGTATGAAAAGAATTAAAGGAGAACGAGGCAAGTGAGCTTAATGAAAAGAACTGAGAATACCTGAAATGCCTTGTCTGGCTGCTGCACTTTTATTATGGACTCTACAAAATTCTCTACAAAAATGCTGACTTTAAAAAACACGTGAAAGGTGTGTAATTTTTTCTGTGTAATCATAGTATACCCTTACCTTTTTTTTTTTAAAGTAGCATTCCAGATAAATTTTGGAGAATTGCAGAAAAAGTATTCAGTAATTTGTACCGTTCATGTACTTTGAGGGTTATTTTTCCCTTTTGCAGACATTTTTCCAGTCAGCAGTGAAATACTGGCTTCTCCAAAACTGTACTGGAATTTTTGAAATTGGCTGAAGATATAAATGCCTGTGATGAGCAAGTTTAAGACTTTTTTTTTAATTAAGATCTATTAAGCAATGTGTAAAATACATATTTCTACCAAAAAACAATTTATCATCCATTAATGCGCCGGCTTCAGCACTTGGCACACCCGGCCAGGAGTAGCCTGCAGGCTTCCTGTTAACTGCTGCAAAGGAAGGACGTGCATTCACGTCTATGCAGAGCGTGGTGCAAATGTGCCAAGCAGACCATAGCCGAAGTGAAGCAAACTTGATTTATTATTGCACAGTGGCAAGCGTTCTGCTCGTGTTTTGGAAGCTCTGCTTCCTCGGTAGCTATTAAAGAAGAGGCAGGCGAAGAAGGAAAAAACATGGTAAGCACCAGCGCTCAGCGAGTCGTGCACTTTCTGCCTCTCTCAATTTTATAGGCTATTAGTAGCAGTCAACATCCAGATTGGAACCACTGCAGTGAAGGAAACACTTGGAGCTAAAGCTTGTCAGATTTTCTGCCTTCCGTATAACACACACACAGCACGTGTAGACCTGTACAAATTTAGTTTTGGGGCTTTACCCGTAATCCATTGGCCAAATGAAAAATCCTCTCGTTTCTCCTCGGAAGCTTTGCTGCCGCTGCTCTGTTTTCTCTGTGGACTTTCTTTTCCTTTCTCGCCTGGGAATCGCCCTCCCTGCCAGCGCTGCTGGAGTGCAGGCTGCTTCTAGCCCGATGCCACCCGTTCTTCACCACAATGCAACTTGAGAAAAAAGGGAAAAATGGTATTTGTTCTCTGGAATCTTGCACTAACTTCTCAGCTAACTGCTCGCAGTGGGACCTGCGGCGTTCCTGGCAAGTTTGTTGTTGGATGTGGCCACCCAGTAACAAAACCCCAGAGGCGACGCTGGGGTGGAGCGTTACCGGGGAAGCTCTGCTGCCAGTGAATCACCCAAATGTCAGGAAGATTATGGGGTGGGATTCGTGTTTTTCAGCCTCCTCCCCTCAACCCTTTGGACCAAACCAAGGAAGCCAAAAACAGACAAGCAGGCAGGCGTTTCCTCTCCCTCCCAGTTCTCCTGGCGGGGCAGAGCGGTTCCGCTTGATCTTATCATTTCATTAGGGCTGGTATAATAGCGTGGGTGGCAGCCTTGGCGTGCGGGGACCACATCCCATCCCCAGGGACCCCCGCACCCTGCGAGGCCGCGGCTGCTTGGCTGCTGCCTTGGTCCCTCCGCTTCAGCGGGGTTTGAGAGTGACCACAGGGATGGTAAAGGCTGGCGGAGACAATCAAGCTGCTAAATAGATGGGAAATTTTAATGTGTAAAACCCAGCAGTTCTAAAAACAGAGCTGGGGCAACGCAGAGATTTATGTATTGAAAAATACAGGCAGGGCACGCTTTGTGTAGCGGGATATCCAACTCTCCTGAGCGGTGGTTTACAGCGTATTAAATTACGCTGGGCCACAATCTGTTACAATAAATCGTTTGCATAGCACCTTTGGAGCACTCTGCCAAGCAGGGGAAAAGAAAAAAACGTATTTGCTCTGGAAATCTCACAGCCTGACCTGTGCAAACCCAGGCATGGGGCAGCAGCCCGACTATGGCAGTGAGGAAGGGCTGCAGGGGAGGACTCACAGGTGTGCGTGGGTTTGAACGTGGTTGTGGTGAAGAACCAGGGCTGGGATGCAGGGAGTAAAGCTGATGAGAGGGGCAATGATGCTGGAAACTGTTGAAAAATCTAAGGAGATGAGGAGGAGATTTCCATCTTTTAGACTACACAGGGTCAAATGCATTTCTGCTCTGAATAATGCCCTCGTTTAGCTCACATGTATGATGGATTTGAAGCTTCAAAACATAAATGAAACTAGAGGCCTGGCTAGCTTAATGCTGTTATAAATTCTGAAGACCTAGTTTCAAATACGGCTCAGGGGCCTTAGCGAATGCGCGTGGGATCCATTTGGCTCCCGAATGGGTAATTGCAGACGTCCCCGAAGCACCGCACTTGGCACAGCCCTGGGGCTCTGCCAAAAGGAGCCTCCAGGGCTGCTCTAGCGAGGGCAGCTGCAAGCTGAGATTGAGGAGGGTTGGCGGGGAGATGTGGAGGGAAAGTCCACCAAGTTTTTGCCTAGAAAAGATTCCAAAAAGGAAAGAAAAAAGGTGCCAAATCCACTCTTTTCTTTGGGGGGAAAAAAAAAGCATGCTAGAAAAGAGGCAAATGCTTTGTGCAATTGCCAATGCTTCCTTTTCCATAATAATAAAACTTCTGGCGAAGAGACAGATTTCACTGCCTCCCCTTTTAGAATACACAGAGGGTAAATTTTGTGTAACATTCTGCAAATCACAACATTAGAATGTTAGATTAGAATCTCCATTAGAATGGCGAAAGAAGTGTGAATAAAGTCTGCTCCATCAGAGATGAACTTCTGGCCTAGTGCGCAGCAGAAGTAGCTCCATCTATGAATGTTGCTGTTCTGAAACCCACGGGCACTCACAGATTTGGCCAGTTGTGTCCAGCGCTTGGGATTTCTGACGTTTTTCTCTGTCATTCAAAAATATAGGAAAACTTAGGCTGCACACATCTCAACTCTGTTTGAGTAGCTCTAATTTACATGACTTAGGTAGGCGTAAAGATGAGAAATGACCTTTTCAACATGACTTCAGATATTAAAACGATCTTACAATCTTATTATCATGAGAACATTTCGCAGAGTATTAAGCTCAATAAATTACCTTTTCCCCAAGCTGCTAACCCTCGATCCCTCAGGGGCAGCTGCAGCAACGATGTTGGTTCACGGCCTTCTTATTTTAGCTGAATTGCTTAATTGGTATGTGTTCTACATCCCCGATTGAGTATTTGGAGCACAAATGAAGGTTAGAACCTTTGCGCTAGTTATCGACTGGAAGAAAATTGATTCACGCTCAGGAGTGCAGTTGGGAGACGATTCACAATCCTCCCTAGGAAGGAGAGTCCTGCTCTTTTCTTTTTCCCCAGATTTCTTGCAAAGGTCACTCCAGCTGAACATTTTGAGTTTTTGTTTGCTTCGGTTTCCTTTCCTTTTCTTCTTCTTTTTTTTGACACTGTTGTCATTAGAGAACCTGAGTTTCAGTTTCCAGACGTTCCTGTAGTTGAACTTGAAGTTATGGTGCTCTAGATGCTACCTTGTCTCGCTTTCGCTTCCCTCCGTCTTTGCACGGGCACTTGTCATTCTCTAGAAGTCACTGCTATTTGTGACATCCTACGGAAGAGCAGGTTATAATTCCCCAAATGCTCCCTGCCTGTGTTGGGGCCAGGGGAGGGGAGGAAAAGGTTATAGAAAAATACTAGTGTTTTAGCTCCCCTCCTCAGGATGTATCACGTAGGGTGACTTTCCAAGGGCATCTTTCCATTGTGTGCTGAACATCTCTAGTTCGGTGACTGAAAATAAATCATTAAGTAAAGGTCGCTCAATAGGATGTTCAGGAACGTAGGAACTGACAGAATAATTTTCCAAATTGTGATGCTGAAGAAATTTAAGCACACGTGCATCATATTGCATAATAATTGCTCTTTTCATTGCAATATGATCAAGCCCGTCTCTGCCTGTTGTACACGCACTGATTGCTGAAATTGCCTTTGTTTTCCATAGTCTTTGTAGCAAGAACCTGAGCTTTCTTGTGGCCTGCATTAATAGAAACATCAAAATGGCATAGACTCGGCTTTCTTTTTAATGTTCATTAAAGGGCAAACATGTGACTTGCCAGCCTCGGGCTCCAAGCGCATGCCAAAAAGAGAGACAAGGCAGCCAAAGCAAGAGGCATTCCTGGACCACAGCGCTTGTTACGCATAATCCAGAAGGGAAACGGAAGGAAAAAGCTTGGAGTCAGGCACGGAGGGGCAGCAGGATGTCAGCTCAGCGGGCTGACTTGCCGCAATCTGTTAGCTCCGTCTCCTTGATACGTGGGCCAGTAACAGAGGAGACAGATAGGAGTGGGGGAGAAAACTTGGCAGCATCAAATAAGCCCAGATACGGGCACCAAGGAAGAGTGAGATGCTTCATCCAGGCAATGTTGTAGCACTGGAAGAGAGCTCAGCTCCTGAATCCTCCAGTGATGAGTGTGCAACCTTGAGCGTTTTGTTCTGTGGGTGGCAGCTAATCCCAGGCTTGATAGTTTTTCCCCATTGCACCCGAGGGGAAAAAGTACAGTAGGAACTGTGATTTTGGGATGATACGTGAAGAGGTTCTGTGGGAGAGCACGTCTGCTGTGACAGGTCTGGCCTCCGTAATTTGTTCAGCCCGTGGGCTCTGTGGAGCTTGGAGAGGCATTGGGATCCCATCCAGGAGCCAGGAGCTTTCCTAGCCTTTGTGTAGGCTGGATGTTTGTAGAGGCTCGAGTGAGTGAGGCTGCTGAATACCTTAAAGATGATTTTAGTGTTGGCCATCGTCTGAAGATGTGTAGGTGCGTAGTCTGGAGTGACATATGGATAGGCTGGAAGGTTTCTGATTTGACCATTCCTTCATCTTTATCTTCTTGTATTTCATAAAGCCCTGCACGTTAACTGAAAGCCTTTTAATGTCATTGAGAGCCTTAAAACTTGTGATATGCATCGTGACAATTTAAATAAATATGTACAGATTTATTCTTTTGGTAGAAGAGTAGGTGTTTTGGGTATACTTAAATATAAGGTATTCTGGAAATTTAATAGAAAATGATCCAATATGTAGAATGTAATACAGGAAGATATCATTATCCTAGAAATCTATAAAGTAAAATTATGAAAGACTGCCATGAAATACAAATTTCTGTTGGCATTTATAGGTGCCAAAAGTCTGTAGTTCTATTCAATTCTGTTCAAATCCTACAGACACCTCTGTCTGCGAATTTACACTGAGCTCATCGTGTGTTGTCTTCATTTTAGCAGAGCTAGGATTCCAGAACCAAAGTCAAATATCAGCATGATCAGTGACTGACCATAAAAAATAAGTAAATGGAGAACTCCTCTGGTTTTTGGCACTTCTCAAATGTTTTTTTATCACTATTGTTTGGAGGAGTCTCTTGAGACCTTAGAAATGAAAATGTTTCCGTATGTTTGCTCTTGCATTAAGTCTGGCATTGAACTGTAGGGTTACTCCTGACAGTCACACTGTTAGTGATTTTTTTTTCTTCTTCTTTTTTGGTTAAGGAAAAGGACTGAAATCGTTTGTTTTAGATTCTCCTGCATCCCACACACATGCAGTTAGAGCAGGTTTGCGGGCAGAGCGTAGCTCAGGCTGCAAAAGAAGCATTTGCTTCATATGTTGCAATGCTGCGTGGCTGCCTTGGGCTGCAGCCGCTCGCGGAGCTGCCAGACGCAGCACCTGGCTGAGCTCGGGCTCCTTCCCAACACGTCTGTCCGTGGGGACACGCAGCGCCAGGGTGGCTGCGCGGCTCGCTCCAGCCTCCTCACCGCACTTGCAGGAGGCATTAACGTGGGAGAGATGCCCATTCCCAGGGAGGCCAAGGTATGAGCACCCCCTATGCTTCCCACCATCTCCCCCGTCTCCCCAGGGTTTTTCCAAAGGAAATCGTTCACAAGGGAACACTGGTAAGTGAAGGGGAGCTGCAGGTGTCCCGTGCTGGCAGTGCACCTGGGAAAGTGTCCTTCCCGATGGGAGCCCTGCATGGGATCCTGCTGGAGGCCGCGCGCGCTCTGCGTCATTGGTGTGATATCAGAAACCTCAGGCCTTGGAAACCTGCTGTCAGATTTCTCTCCTTCCAAAGGACTAAGTACTCACACGTGCATTTCTGTGCTCTAAATGTGTGCGGAGCCACCCTGCTAACCACCAGGGCAATACCCGAGCAATAACCCCAGGGTTGCCCCGACGGGGCTGCACTGGCACATGGCTGTGCTGCATTTCCCTCTTCTGATAAAAGCAAAATGGGCCTTAAACCACTGGAGATCTTCATTCCCGGAAAAGAAATATGGTTTTTATTAGGCTGGGTAAGGGAACATAAATAATTGTATTGGGAGTGAGATAGTATTTGTAGCCTTTATTTATATTATGAGCACTTGCAGAGAAAGGGCTAAGGGGCAAGTGAGCAAATCCCTTCTTTTTGCAGTGTCTGTGTCATGCACGTTGTCTGTGCACACCAGACACTATTTCTATAACCTGCAAGTTAGAGCAAAGCTAACTGTAAATATGTCAAGGTTTTCTTTGTCATCCCAGAACACTCAATAATCTCTTAGATACCTTGGATATAAGCTGTGGAGTGCCGTAGCAACAAGGTCCAAGGCTTTGAACTTGATTCAAAATCTTATGGAAACCTAGTGTCAAATGTGAAGATTTTGATGTGCTTAGAGTGTGTTCTGTTGCCAAAAGACAGACTCCAGGATTTTATATTGCTTAGGGGTTTTTGAGTGCTGTAGGTGTCTTGCCTGGCCCCCAGCCATTCTGTGACCTACAGAGCGTGTGTCACCTTCCCTTCTGCCTGTTTTCTTTGGGAAAAAAAAAATCCCTATCCCCCTTTTGCTCATATAAAATCATTCTTGCATAAAATGTTTCAAGTCTTGCACGTCAGAGAAATATCAAACTTTTGGTGGCGGCGGCAGCTTGGAGATTGAGTGATGTGACATTCTAAGAGCCCTTTCTTTTTTTCCTCCTTCTCGAAACTTAACTCATTCCACAGTGATGAGTCTTAGACTGCCACTTCAAGGGTAGTCATGGTAAGATTAGTGTATTAAAGCTTTTAGGCAGAGAGGAGAACCTTTCCCATCTTCCCTGGGCACGTTTTTCCCTTGTGCCTCTCATGCTCCCATCACTCTTGCTCGCAGAGGACTGCAGTCCCAGTGGTTCTCCTGGGGACAAGGGGATGCACAAGGCACAAGGGAGGACATTTCTGGCAAAAGCACAGAGACAAGATGGGCATCAGGCAAGGGTTTGGAGGAGCAGCTTTGCACAGCCCATACCTGTCACGCAGACTGCAGGTGACCCAGCTCTGATCGCGTGGCTAAAAGCCACAGTATGGTACAGAATTTTATTTCAAAACCAGTAGTTTTTGGGACTAGTAGGAGCACTTTCTTCAGGCACCTTCTGTGTAACTCAAAACAGATAATTTTATTCTTGCGCTCATGCAACAAGCCTGGAGGTTTGTGTTTGACCAGAGCGATCATCTAGCAATGCCCAACGTGGACGGGAAGACTTGGGGCAGTGATTTAGGTAGCAGCTATAGCCACCACCTGGGGCAGTGAGGGCTCTGGGTGCCGTTTTGGGAACGTCCTGCCTGTCCCCCATGTGCTGTGTGTCACACCTGCATCCAGCCTTGCCTCAGGCCTGCGCAAATCCCCCGCTTTGCTTTCTCCTTTTTTTTCCTATTTCATCTGCTGTGGTGACTCAGCCTCATCTTGTGCCAGATTTCAGAATTTGTCTGGCTTTACCATCCCACCATCACTTCTTGTGAAGTTCTCTATTCGTGACTAGGAATAAAAACAGTTGTATTACCAATAAATCCCTCAAACTCAGTGAAAAAAAATTTGAGACAGCAGAGCCTAGCTTATAATTGTTGTAGCACTAACTATGGCTTAAAACAAACAAAAAAAAAACCCTTGCGTCTAGCAAATGAAAAAGTGTGTAATTCTGTTTTTTATCTTCTCAAGCTCCTGAATCATCAGTCGGGATTTCACCCAAATGTGGAGGGCAAGTATGAACCCAAAGGTGCAGGATTGTTGGATCTCTCTCTGCTTAGGAAAGGTGGGAGGAAAAAGAAGGTACAGAGTGTCCTAGCACATTTCTTTCTCCTCTTGTAAGTTTTCCCAGAGCAAATGACGTAGTAGTACTGGGAAGATATAAATGCAGAAGGATTATACTCCTCAGATGCAGACAGCGAGGAGGGCACTCCTGGATAAAGATGCATCCTTGCATGTTCTGCTGAGTTCTCCTGTGGACACTCGTGTGCAGGGAGGAAGGTTGTAACTTGGAGCAAGACCTGTTGGGGATCTCAGCTCCCAGCCGAGCACCTCCGCGCTGGGATCTCCGCTCGGATGTTCGCTCCAGCATTAGCCGGAAGGTTGTGCTTGGAAACTGCCTGGTTTACATCATGGGGCAGACTGCCGTGGGCCGGTTGTGCAAACATTTTTCTCATGAAGTTGCAGTTACGCAAGCGCCATTTCTTCTCATCAGTGGGTTGAGCAAGTTTCCTCCTTCTGTTTCTTAGAAGGATAACAAGAAGCAGACAAGCAGGTTGAAGCGGGAACTGAGAAATGTTTATTAACACTTGCTTTGAATGTGCTTTACTGTAAAGTAAGCAGCTGAAGAATCAATATATATTTTAATTGCTGCTAAGGAGGAAGAGCTGACTCACTGACAAAACCCTGCTCTCTCTTGGGTGGCGTTTTGGGGTTTGGGTTTGTTGACCTTAATATCTTTCAAATTGCCAGTTTTAATCAAACTGCATCTTATGCTAGTTAGAAATTCTGTTTCCTTCATGCAAAGGACAATTCTGCAAGAATATCTGTGTGACGATCAGGGTGCAGGTCTATTAGATTAAAAAAACCTCCTCTTTTCTTTGTTCTCAAATAAAGAGGTGGTGGTTTTGAGCACATAGCCATCCCAGGTCGCTCAACCACAGAAAGCTGTTCAAAGATATTTAAATTGGCAGCGAGGCATAATGCAAAGGACTTGCTTTTGTTTCTGTTTTCATGACAAAGAGTTACATTAGGAAGGTTATCAGGCTGAATCTTTATGTTATCCTTAACTTCTGCTTAGAATAGAATAAATTACAGGCTCAGGTTGGGTAGTCACTGCTGGATTTGGCAATTGTGTAACCAGCTATGAAATTATGACCTAGATTTTCAAAAGTGGCAACAGCTACAAATACAACCAAGGCTTTGTTTGATGTGGTCCTTGTTTGTAACTGTAGTTTTTAAACATACAACCGAGATTCTTCTGAAAATCCATGAGACCAGGTGTGGATTAAGAACCAAAATACTTCCCTATGAAAGAAAGTTTGCGGCCCAGGTTATCCGGTGTCCGGGAGACTCGGAGGGGACGGAAGAGCTGGTGAGAGCGTTTGCTCCTCGCCGCACGCAGAGCCCAGCAGCAGAAGGTGGCACGGTCACGTGCAGCAGAGGACACGTTTGCTGAGAGTGGCTGCTGGGCATTTCTATGGGAGCTCTGGGCCTTTCTCAGATTCCGTGTTTTTGAAGCAGTTGCCTGGATTTTTTGTGCTTGGAATGCTCTTTGATAGCTGGATGATAAGCATTTTCGGGTGTGAGGACTGTGTTTACTCAAAAGAAGCTTAAAGTGGCCAAGAAAGAGAAGAAGAGAGTAAACAGTTAATGCATTCAGGAAGCAGACTTCAAAGTTTGTTGTGAGAGTAACATTCTTCCACCCTGAAAGTTCAAAATGCCAGATTCTAAAAGCCACTCGGTACTTCAAACGCAGACGTATCACGGTAATGCACAGCCTCCGAGATAAGGTGTCTCCTGGCAGCAGAAGAGGCAGTGAGCAGGGTGTATGGGGAGAAGCGTGTGTGCGTGCGGCGCGGGTGGACACGCTGAGCACAACCTCAGCTACTGGCTCGGGAGATGATTTCCTAGGATAAATCCCAACCAGAGCCCAGAGGGTGACCAAGTGCTCCCATGGGACACTTGGCTGCATCCCAGGGCTCCTTGTTTCTTGTGGCAGGACACGACACAGCAGGAAGCTGTCACATCCAGGGATGTGGCTACTCCTGGTCAAGGAGCTCATTCTTGGCTCCGCTGGACACCCAGTGTGCTCCCTGCTCCCCACATTCCTCAGGATTCCCAGCCTGGATCCGCAGCAGTTTCAAGATGCTCCCCCAGAGCGCACAGGGAGCGTTTGGCGAGAGCGTTGCTGCATGCAGATTTTTTTGGAAAATGTGTCCTAGTAGGAGTAATCGCTGCCATGAATCATTGTGGTAATAGAGAAATTCTCTTCTGTACTGACCTGTGGCACTGATATCAATCAGTACTCAGCGCAGCTAGGGGAAGCTTTATGAAAATCATTCATTTAAGCAGCAAACACCAAAAAAACATCTTGGCTGCATTTTGTTCTATCTGCAGTCTTCTTGGCAAAGGGCTGTCTCTAATTCATCATGAGTTTCTAAAGTTTCATGCATATATTCATTATTATTTTCCCTCAACCGCTGCAGATACATGTAACTACCATTTTCCATAGTAAAGGCATTCTTCCCTTCTACAGACAGAGTAAAACGCGTTACCAACGCCCGGCTGATGGTCGAGCAGCTGCTGTGTGACGGCAAACCCGGCACAGCGGCGAGCGGTGGGAGAGGAAATCCAAAGAGGCGGGCGGCTGCCTTGCCCGCTGGTGCTGCTCTTCATCCAGATGCCGGATAAGCTGAGGGATTTGGCTCCTCCTGTCTCTGTGCAGTTGCTTGCCTTGTCCCGTGGAGCATAAACAACTTTCGGCAACCGGCAGAGCAGGAACCTCAGGTCCAAGGCAGTAGCAGCAGGGATCTGTTCGGAGAGCAGGTTTCTGCCTCCGGTGCCGCTTCCCAAATGGCTCCATAGCCCTGGGCAAGTCACTTCCCTCCTGTTTGTTTAGCTCTGGAGCAGCAAATGTCTGTCTTGATATATTGGTGTGGCGCCTAGCCAGAGCTTGGGAAGGGCAAATGATTGAGATCTGTTTTTTCCTGCTACAGCACCATAAAGATGGATGGATGGATGGATGGATGGATGGATGGATGGATGGATGGATGGATGGATGGATGACAAGGAAGGAACTAAAAATATTTCCTCTCTTTCAAGCTGTAATGATTAGACTATGCTTCTTCCCTAATGCCTATCAGAAAGGCACATAAAAACATACATTTCTAGGCATGAACCCCAGCTATTTTTTTCTTTGCAGGTTCATGACCACCTGAATATTTTGTACTGTTTTCAATAGCAGTGCAGCTGCATCAGGGCTAGCAAAAATCAAGCACTCATGTAGACAAGGTCTATTTTATCACTGCATTCGAGCAGTTTCTTTTTTTTTCTGTGACATGGTAGTAAAAACACCTGAGCCCTGTCTACTTTCAGATACTCGGCTGTTGAAAAATGAGTGTGTTTTCCAGTGTAGCAGAGACCACAGAGACGGCAGAGACTGCGCTTCTCGCTCTGTAGCCAATATCACTGGAGAAAGTTAAGCAACAATTCTGTGTTTCACTGGCAGGAAATAGGATGTTTCCGAGGCGTGACAACGTGTCTGTTTACATTTTGATGAGACACAGGTTTGCAGCAGGTAGTCAGAGTGCGTTAACCATCCTGGAGCATTGTCCCTGTGAGGGCAGTGTCCGTCTTCAGCGCCTGCTGATGGCAGGGGACGTTTGTCAGCCGGCGCTGTGGCACTCGGCTCAGTCGCTCTGTCTGCTCCCCGCATACGAGTCGGGAGGGACAGACGGAACCAGCTCCGAGTGTTCCCAAGGCTGACCTTAGAAGCGAGCTGTTTGGGCTTGCTGGAGGTTTGCACTGGGAAATGCACTTAATTAAAATTTATTTGGGGATAGAGCCCTGCAGGAGCCACATAACATACAGCACTGTACGTTTGGCGTATGGATGTTAACTTGTTCTGGACTCTCCATGTCAGAGATGAACGTTGGATTCTGCTGCAGTTTGTGTTTGTGTAAAGTACAGCAAGAACTGCAAACAGGAAGGATGGGAGCGATTGCCTGCTGGTTCAGAAAGCGCCGTGAGCGCCAGCGGGAACAAAGGCAGCGCTGAAAGCGGCAACTGGAAAGAAGCAGCGGATTAATTTTAATGCAGTTTAGAAATTCCAGCAACTATTTTTTTTTTTTTTTGAGTGTAGAGTAAACATTTTAGTGAATCGAGTGAAACAATCTGGAGGAAACAGGGATTTGTGTTCTTCTTGGTGGAGCTGATCCAATTTTTAGTGGAAATTATCCTTTAAAGCTTTACTGAGGCCCAGATTGGAGAAAAGCAGCTCTTTGTATCAAGCCCGTTCGGATGAGATGCTGTTCATTATTTATGCATTGTACGTTAATGCCTAGTTGCTTCAATCGAGATAGATGTTCTGCCATATGCAAGTGCACGTTGAGGACAGCCTTTGCCAAGAGCGTTATGGATAGCTGACGTGGGGAAGGAGCGCACGCGAGGAGGAGGAAGTGGGATAATGAACCGAAGCACCGAGGGAGAACCTGATTTACCGGAGACCCCCGGGAAACCTGTGGCAGATCCCAGATAAAACTGCTGTGGCCTGAGCTCCGCACGGCCTCAAAGAGGCTGTCATCAAGGCACTCCAAAGAGATTTGGCCACACGTGCCTCTTCCTCCTGAGCATTCCCATAGCAGAGAGAGCTGTTGGTGCAAGCTGTGGTTAAAGAGGATCCAAATGAAATGTCAGGAGTGGTGGGACCCTCTTTGGAGGAGGTGCCCGCGGACAAGCGGCAGCTTCGCTGCTCCACGTCTCGGTTCCTGTCTCGGGCCCCAGCAGCAGGCGTGGGAGGACTAATGAAAACATCGCAGCGGGAGCGGGCAGACAGCAGCCCAAATGCGCCACAGCTTCATTTCATTCAGCATCAACTGGGGTCTACAATTTTTATCTTCATCTCCTCAAAGTAAAAATAAATAAATGAAACACAGATTTTCCACCTGTTATGCATTACTGTAGTTATCCAGTGCAATTGAATCAAAAAGAGATGAAATGAAGACTAATCACCGTCTGTCAGATTGCAGTGAGATACCACTGATTCGGAGCAGTGTGACTGTATTCAAGAGTTGCTGAAGATTCAAAGATAAATATTTTGCTTCTCATCAGCTATAAAATTCACTGTCTGGAGAAGTTTGGTTCCTCCAGGGCACGTGATGGGGAACGGAAGCAGCAGCCGCGCTGTCCTCGTCGCGGTGGGACGGGGCAGCGGCCACGAGCAGAATCGCTCCGCTGGCAGGGTCCATTTCAGAGACTTGTGGGACCAAGTTTGCCACTGGATGTTTTGTAGGTAAAGAATTAAGGCGATAGGGATGTTTTGTAGGTAAAGAAGTTTTGTAGGTAAAGAATTAAGGCAATAGGGATGTTTTGTAGGTAAAGATGTTTTGTAGGCAAAGAATTAAGGCAATAGGGATTCCAGCCTTCTCTTTGAAGTGGGAAGGATTTATCAGGCCTCCCTTGTCTGCGTTCCTAAAGTGCCCCAGCGAGGTCTGCCCAGCCAGATGTGGAGGTGTGTTGGGGCACGAGAGCACTGATCTTCTGCTAAATCCTCCCTTTGGACTTTGAAGCACTTCAGGATTTTCTGGTGTTGGTGATGGGTCTCCGCACTGAGCCACTTGCCTTCTGAGTTTCGGAGGGGGTTGCGCCTGCCACGTCAGCTGCTCGTTAATTCTTTTTGTTCGTATTAGCAATTTAATTTATTCCTTATTTTCTACAGATATTTATCATTATTCTCTCCATTTTCGCTGGTTGTAATTAGATATTATTGTGCCACTATATCATATTATTTTGCCATTATTTCACTGTGCTTATAAATTTAGGAAGATTAATAGTGCTGGAATAATAACCTCAATTTCTGTACCATTTTCATTCCAATTGCAGAACACATACCGGTTACTAGTGAGTTGCAATAGCACAGCTGAAATGGGTGCTTTGCCCAAGATGGAAGCGGTGTGTGGCTCAGTTAGGAGCAAAGGGACCCCCGGGTCCCGCTCTGGACCCTGGTGTCCCTCAGACAAGCTGGGAGGCTGCTGGGTCCCATAGCCCCCCGAGAGTTTCTCCCTCCCTTCCTCCCTCCGAAGGGAGGTGCGGAGCGGAGCTGCTTTCACATCATGTGCATGAAGGCGGCAGCTGTTAGCAAGCTCTGAATAGACCTGATTAATCAGATGAATCCACACCGGGATGTTTGTGTGCCTCCTGTGTAATTTGGAGTTGCATGTTTTTAACTCCAGCACACCTTAAAAACCTCTCTGGATAATTCTCTGTAAGTCTTCTCCATCGATCATATGGAATTTTTCAGCTGAAATCTGCTTTCCATTTACTTTTCACCTTCAAATTGCGGTTCCCCAAGGTCCTTTATAGAGAACTATAAATCGTAGATAGACTTTTTGATTCTTTTTATTCAAGCTTAATATCTTGCTCAGTTAGTGAACCCTTAGGAATTGCCGTGTGGCCCCTTATAACCGGGGTGGTAATAAAGTGGCGGATTTGCAGAAACCCTATAAAAATGTGTGCAACGGTAAATTGTATTTAGGCTACTACTGGGGAGAGAGGCATGAATGTACAATTATGAGAAGGATGTCCCTGAAGAGAGATTTCAATCCGTTGCCATAGTCTAAATCCTCTATCTTGTGGTGCACAAGGTAATTCAGGCATAGAGCAGAGGATTTTTTTTTTCTAAAGAGATTATATTACCCATCTCCTCTGTTGATGGATTTTATTGCACAGGTTCACTGAGAGTTTTATTATTGCATTACTTAATCTGTTTTTGAGGTTCCTGAAACATTTTAAATATAATAATGAGTTCAGCTGTGTGCCTGTGCTCGGTTCCTTTCAATCTGTTACGAAGACGGAGTCTGTGACCCGCTTAAACCAACCACTGTAAAAAAACAGCCGGCTCGGAGCCTAAGACAGGCAGTGGGGAAAAAATCCAACTGGTTTGGCTGATTTTTTTAGTCTTATTTCCCTGGAGGACAGCACGAATGTTAAACATACTCGTAGGCTATAGTCTAAATAACAGATTCCAGTCCTTTGCCTTCTTCCAAAATAGGGCAAGGGCAAGTTATACAAAGATAGAGATGGCTGCAGGATATAGCCCTTGACTGACATCCTTGCTCTGCCTCTGAAGTTTCTTGTCCACATCCACTCTTAAAAGGCAGCTGTTGGGATGACTAAGTGTCATTAAGAGGCATGATACTTGTCATGCCATTTTAAAGAGGTGTTGTGATGTTATAAAGAATTGCATTCCCATGTGGAAATCATAACGTGCACCTTAATAATGTGATAAGAGAGAGGACAGTCTCAATTCTCTTTAAATAGATTAGAACTTCTTCATAATCTACACAAATGTTAATAGTCTGTTGTTAGGCCAGGCCAGATTTTTAACAGGACTTAATTCAGAGCCTCTGTACCAAAACACTTTTTTCATGACAGTATTTTTCATAGAGAAAGCATGGGATTTGCCTGCTCAAGAGCATAAATTTTGTTGTTGTTGCTCTCAGAAGTGCAGCAGTAGTAGATATATCTGTTGTGGTAATTTAGCATTTATATATTTTGTTTGCAAAACCAATCTGAGAGCAGGGTGGGAATGTAGATCACTATCACAGTGAATTCCCACACCACTAATGTCACAAATGATACAATGTTTTAGCAAAAGAGCCACTTCTACCAGCAGCTCCAGTTCTGTGGTGCCAATTATAAACCAAAATGAAGCAAATAACCCTTTGTTTTGAATTTCAGTTCATAGTTCAGGCATGGCCAGAAGTGCTTTTCCCAGTGAACTTTCACTCCCCTTCACAAGGGAGGAACAAATTGCACTTGTCTGATTTTTTTTTTTTTTTTGATAATCTTGATAGATGGATTTTGGTTTTGATCCATGCTGCAACTGTCAAAAGTCACATATGTTCGAGCTGCTGCAGCTCCGTCAGGTGCAGCGGCTGGGGACGCGCATCCCAGCGATCATTTGTGATTCTTCCTTTGGCTTAATTTTGTTTCCCCAAACAGATAAGTAGTTACCTGCAGCAGCACAAAGTCCTCCCAGGCAAGAAGAGCTCACTGAGCGCTACAGTGCTTAATGAATCCAATTTGCCACCTTTTTTTCATTAATGCCAACCTTCAGTAATTAAACAGAATGCATGCAAATGCAGACTCCTAACAGCTTGCTTTATTTTGAAGTAAACCTTCAAAGGAGTTTGCTTTGAAAGTTTCCATTCGTGGCTTACAAAGTAGTGCTTAGCATGAATAAGGTAGTAATATTGGATAGTCTCTCCAATTTAATTCTTTCCTCCTGTCTTTTCCTGTGTTCTTAAATCACCGAGTAAACAAAACCTCTATCTAGGATCTACCATCTGAACGTGTGGGTGAACTGAAACCATTTAACCTACTATGAAGATGCTCCTGCGGATAGATTTTAAATGAAATGTGTTTCTAAACGCTCTGAGGTTGCTTTGCATTACAGCACACTGGAAAAAAAAATCCACTTTGTTCTTAATCTTTTTTCTCTTACCATCAACATATGACTTCCTTGGGTGTTACCTGTGCTGGTTCTGATGCTAGCATATATGGAGGGACTTAAATGTGCAAAATTCTTTGAACAGCCAAGTGAGCCGGTGTCTGGTACTCTCTATGCTACAAGCCGCCTTCATTCAGGTGATAGGGAGAAACCCAAAAGCCTGGACAGGCACTCAAACCCAGGGCAGTGCTCTGTGCTGTGGGCTGAGCACAGTGCTCTGGTAGCCCCAGTCCATGCTCAGCTCGTAGCAGGTCTCAGCAAACAGCCCACGCTTAATATAAACTCTTTGGTGCGTTTGAACGTTTCACCCGTCCACAGTATCATTTAAACTTCGTGCTTCTAATTCTGTTCAATAGAAACCAGATGAAATGAAACCAGAAAGAGTCAAAGGAAAAGGCTGTGTACAAAATACGGGCCGGTGAGCGAGGAAAAACCCTGACTTTTTTCTAAACCCAAATGAGTCACCAAGCCACTGGAAGACATGGTTAAATCACTTGAGTGCTCTCTAGCCTGTATTAAGCTGGGCCGGAAAACAGTTTTAAGTCAGGACAAACCCAGCGCTGCGGCTGGGTGCAGGGTCAGGAGGGGATGGGGAGCGGGGCTGCGGGAGCAGCACGGGGGGCCGCTCTGCACCGCGGGCTCGCGGCTCAGCCCCAAGCAGCGCGCGGTTCCCCCTTGGCCGGGCGGTGCAGGAGGCTCCACGCTGCTGCTCATGAAAGCGAGAGCGAGAGGACGGGCAGGCCCGGGGCGCAGGTGCGCGCCGGCCTCGCGCTCGGCCCGAAACTCCCCTGCTCTTTGGGGTCCGGCTCCTGCCCGAAAGGCACCAGATGGGGCCAGGCCGGGCTGGCGGCGCCCGTCTGCGGCTCTGCGACCGCGAGTCTCGTTTGCGCTATGAGTGGAGACGCATCATTTCTTAAAACCCAGATCTTTAAAGTGTCAGGATTCGACATTAGAGCAATTTAAATGTATTAGTAAGTAATAAACAGAAATAAATGGCCTAAATGAATGAATTCTAGAAAAAGACATGCTTTAGCTCTGCTCTGCCTTGGTGTAAGGTTTTCCTTTCCTAGGTTTCCCCTTATGCTTAAAGTAAACGGTGCTTTTAGTGGTGGAGGTTGCACTGACTTTCCCTGCAGGCTCTCGGCCTTGTTCACCTTTTTGGATACTGGGACGTCTTAATTTCTTGTAGAGCAGTTTCCAGAACTATTTTAGCCCAAACTCTCTGATTCCCTGAGTATCCACTTGGGAAAAGCAGCAGGGACACGCAACACGTTTGCCTAAGTTACACTCAGTAATTAGGCCTATGATTTACCTTGGAGATTTAGCCAAGCGTTATGGGATTTTTGATAAAGCAGGAGCAGAACTGGTCATGCTGGCAGTGTCGGTGACTCACACATAGCTGTTTCTGTGCTTTAAATGGGACTAAGTGATGCCATCGGGCACAGTATGGTTTTGCAGAATGAAAACCTTTGAAGACTAGGATGGTGTTCAGCAGTGGCCTGCAGAGCAAGAGGAGGAAGCTGCTGCCGTTCTCTTCTGCCACTTCATTGGGAAAAAAAACAGGTCTTAAGTTTGTAATTTTTGCTTTTAGTGTAGAAGTCGAGTCCCATTGCTCATCTCGGCAGTGAGGTGGTGGCATCAGCTGAGCTAAGGCAGCAGGAGCTCAGCCAGTGGGAGGGAGGTGACTTGCTTGGAGGAGCTGGTATTTGCAAGGGCATTTAGCTGTTGGGAACTTCTGCTCGATGATTTTGGCTGATATTTTGGGAAAAAAGAGCCCCAGTTAAAAATCTGTCTACTAAAATTCTAAAAATTTTCTATTATATGTGCAGTGTATTATGGTGTCTTTTTATAATAGCCTCTCTATATTTTATATAATAGTCTATACACGAAAAGCGATTGTATTCTGAGAGTTTTGATGCTGAGGAATTTTTGAAAGCTTTGAGCCAAGGATTAGGGACCTTTTGGTTTGAAGAATGATTCTTAGTGACCCCCCTGAGGGATTTTTCTTTATTAAACTAACAAGGAAAGAAAACATGGAGCAGCTCAGAGTTACCAAATTGGTGCTTCTGCTATGGGGAATTTGATTAGGTAAGGGAAGGAGTTGCACATGATCCCAAAAGCCTTTTTTTTGCTTCTTTCTTGTTAGTCTGCAAAATCGCATTATTCTCCTCATACTGGGCTTACGCCTGACCTGCATGTCAGCAAAGAGCAACTCGTTTCTGTAACCTTTAAAAAAATGAGCCGGGTTTTAAAGGTACTGCTGACTTGCAAAACATCTGCGTGTCTAAAGCCAGCTGCTTGAAAAGACATTTTAGATCTTCTCAGAAATTTCTTAGAGACAACACAAAGCTTAGCAGGATCTTTCTGCCCTGTGAAAAGGTGAAGTTTTGGCCTGGTCCGAACTGATCCAGGTTGGACTCGTAAACCTTCCGCGGGCCCTCGGAGTTCCTGGGTGCCCAGCGGGTGACTGTCAGCCCAGAGGTCCTTTAGAGACGTTTTCGGTGCTGTGCAAACATCAGCATTTCCTTCCATCAGACAAACCGTTCAGCATCTTAGTTTCTCCACATGGATAAATTGATCTTGATAGTGCTCCGTAAACTGGGTGAATGATGTAGGAAGACGCTGTCGGCCAGTGAAAATAAGTTGACGAGGTCACATGTATCCAATAAAATTCCTGTGCTCTTAGATCCGTCTGACAGGCATCCTTTAGACGTGAATATTGCTGTGTAACCTTCCCAAAGACCTCCAGAGCTGAAATATTTGACAAGAAAACTGAAGCTCAACACCAAGGTCTTCCCTGCTCATGAATTTTTCATGTCTTTGTTTGAAAATACTAGGCAGTAAAACCCTCTCGTTATCTCTGCTGTAAAGCACAGTAATTAACATTCACACTGGAAAAAAAAAACAAAAAACAAAACAAATTGTCTTTTTTCTGTTAAAGCTTAATTGCTTTGTTGATTTTATCTTCTGGATTTGTGAGGGTTAGTGAGTTCCCCTCTGCTCGCGCTCTCTTCTCTTCCATTCTTCTTTGCTCCCCCTTCCCATTACAGATCCCAATGTTCTCTCTTGGAAGGAAGCAAACATAGACAAGTGATTATGGACAAATCAGGATTCAGCTCTGTCTTGTGCCATTCCATAGAACAGGATCTTGCAGTTAGTTGGTATTGTTAATGCTTTCATTTGCGTCCAGGTGCTGAGTAACTATTTCTTACAATGATGATTTTAATAAAACCTTGGATCCCCTCTGCTTGGCAGCCAAGGATGGAGCAGTGCTGTTCAGCAGCGACTCCATCCTGCTGTGCTCTTCCATTCCGAATTTGGATCAAATTGATATCCCCTGTCACAATTCTGTCAAATCTTCCTGTTTGATGATACAGTCAGAACAAATCTTGTGTCAGAAACGGGTAGAACAGATAGATGCACGCTGGCATCTATCCAGGCATGCCTAAATCTCACACCGGTGTGCCAGTAAAACACTGTCAACCTGAAAATATATCCTGGGGAAGGGTATAAAGTTTATCTGCGAGCCCATACAATATGGAACAGCATTTCCTTGTCCTCAGAGGGAAGTCACCTTTATCTGATGTGGGCAGTGGGAGACTCTGAGAATCCTCTTGCTCCCCAAATGGCCCCTGTGTCTCCCCCGAGGAGGGTAGGAATGTGCTGACCTCCATTCAGATCTCCAGCAAACTCTTCTGCTTTTTCAGTGGGTATCAGAGCAGTCCTTTTTCCGTATATATGTGTACATACATAGAGAAAATCCTGAATCCCTGTTGAAAGGGAAATGAATACGCTGATTACCTACGTGCCAGTTGCTCCATCAATTCAATGTAGGGAAACAATTAGAGTTTGGAAAATTTGCAGTTCATTTGCATTAAGAGAAAAAAATCTTTATTCAAAGATAATTATTGCTTAAGAAACTGCTGCAGAAATACCGAAGATTTTCTGTCTTTAAATATTGTTTAATATTCATAATATGTTATACTGAAGAACAGTGCATATACCTATCTGCCAAAGGAAGTATTTGTGAACAATGGGTACTGTTCTTCATGGAAAGTGCAAAAAGCCTCAGCTAGGATAAGGGTCATTACCGTCGTCAGTATTATCATTTTATTCCTCCTTAAACTCTGAAACAAATTGAACAAGGACTTTTTCAACAGTTAAGAATCTGAGGGAGTTTAATTAACCCGTTAAAGAAAATTCTATTAGAGAGTTTAAGACTCATGAGGAAAAAATTGAGCTCTGTGTATTTTAGTTGATCAAAGGACAATCCATGGAACAAAAGCTTCTGAACGTAATTTTTAGCCTCCCCTAGATGTCGAAGAGCATTAAGCATTTTAAAATTACCATTAATGCATGTCAACTCCCCCAGTTTCTTTTTCTTGTGACTTTGAGCAGATGTAGCTCACATTTATAACCAGCATGATCTTCACCATCTGAACACTCATGATTTTATGAAATAGGACCCTTGAGACGTAATGTTTTATTCCCTCAGGGTGACATGTACCCATGAAGTGACTCAGACAGAAAGCTTGTATCTGTTACACTGACTAAACTTTCTCTCTGTGGTGGCACCAAGACTGTCAAATCAGTGGGCGGCTTGGCGTGATTGACAGTACCGTTTTGAAGGTCGTTTTGCTCAATGTATTCAAAGTGAGACAGATGTGGCTTTTTTTTTCCAGTTCTTACTCTGATTAATTGCCTCATTCAATTTCAACTCTATTGCAGTTAAACATTAATTCAGTAGGACTTAATAATGTATTCATTTATGATCTTGCTTGTGCATTAATGACAATGATTTGCTGTTTTTTTAATTATAGGGATCCATGCAACGCGTATTTTACATCCACTTACAGGAAAATGCTGTACACTCTTGTTCTTTTATGTTAGATAAATTAAACACTCAAAGAAGTACTGAAGTACTTTATGAAATATTTCATTCTAAATATTTGCTGCAAAATATGTATTGCTACAGATGCTGGCTTTAAAACCACTTGGAAAAGATTTGTATATACCTAAGGATTACATTTTTTCTTATATTGTGTGAGTAATAGCCCCAGACCTTTGCGAGACCTCTGCACAGAAAAATGTGCATCCTGCACATTTGTCTTTGTTTCGTTTTAACATTAATTAGAAAGTTTGCTTTGTTTGGGCTTTCCTCTGGTTCATTTTTTCCAGTAATTCAGGCATTCTGGCCTGAGTGGTTTCATGTGGCTTCTGCTTCACAACAATATGCCTTGTAATCAACAGGCATCTCCAGTGGACCCCTGGTTTCCCCTAAAAGCCCCTTTTGAAGTCAGCTCATAAAGAATTGGCTCAACTTTAAATGCAACTGCATTGCATCTATAGTGGCTTCAAGTCTACACGTTCTTTGTATTACTGGGACGTTTCTTGGTCACGTTTCTCATTCCATAAAACGTGCAGTAGTACAAAACCAATTTTCCTTCTCTAGCCGACACATGTATTTCTGCCTCTAGATGGTAATCATAAGTAAATATTCCTGCGGTATTTCCTTGCTTTGTGCCTTCCCTCTTGGTATGTTCCATCCTTATCGTTAGTTCACAGGGAAGGGTGAATAACTTTACATGCAATCTCTGCTCCTGCACATGGGGATATCCACTCTACTAGACTGACATAGCATTTAGGTAGAATTAGAGCCCCATGTCTTCTGTGGGTGCCAGTGGACACTGCTGCATAGGAGTATTTTTGTCTTGATTTAGACATGGGCAGAGCTGAAACAGTCAGTTTGCCTGGTAATCAGGTTAGCTGGTTCTGTGTTAAGAGCGCTCCTTACTGCATGTATGTGCTTTCCCAGTGGCAACATTAATACTACACATAGTTCCTGCTAGCATAATTACTTAGTGTAGCTTGAAAGGTCTGATCACCTACAGCTAAAATGACACTTTAATGGGGATTACAGTTTTCCAGCTCAAATATTCAGGAGCTTTAATTAAGCAGGAAAAGGCCAGATCAGTAGCAGAGTCAACATCTCTCTGTTGGATGGCATTCTGGTTTGATCCTGAGCTATTCATCGATCCCAGGCGAGCAATGTTTGGGGACAGCCTTTTTGCTGAAAATAGCTTTACATATTCAACTCTTTAGTAAATTTTCAGACACTATGAGCCACATCACTCTTCATCTGAAGTTCTCATTTTTCCCCCTCTCTCAAGTCCTGTTTCAAATTTTCTGGTGAAACCTGGAATGGAATTTCTTTTTTTCCCCCTCTCCAGTCAAAGGTTACATCTGTATTTTTCTTTAGCACCTCAAACCTTTGGTTATTCTCATCATTTTAGAACCAGAATTGGGAAGACAATAGCTCGTGTTCTTCTGCAGCGCCCACATTGTAAGGTTTTGGTTCAGCACGTACTTCAGGGCTGTCCTGAGCTGAGACATCACTGCACCCTGTGTGTACTCAGTGCACACTGAAGCTGATGGGAATATTTCTGGTGCTGGTAGAGGGAGGTGAACTAGGGTCTTTCCAGCGGTTACCAGCTCTATCTGTCTGTCTTAAGTATTTTTCACTGGGGCCTTGAATTCAAGATGTCTCATGGGTTCTTTGGTCAGTTAATCTTCTCTACAATATTTTATTTACTGACCTGGTTGCATGGGGGCCATCGACCAGCCTAATCCAGAAATTCTGATAAGCCCTTTACGTCTCCAAAGCATTGTACAAACACGAACATGCTTGGTTTGATTCCTGATTGGCTTAACTGTGTTCTGACATTCCATGCACTAAATAGTTGCTAAATAGCTTGCAGTGTTGGATTTGTTTAAATTTATACACACAAAACCCCCCACCTTTTTAGTGCTTGTGCCAAAACTGGTTATTCTTTTCCTCTGCTAAGTCCATATAATTAATTTGGAATCTCAATTCTTGCTATTTGTTTCCAAATAAAATAGTAAGAACACGGTATGGTATCAACAGCAAGCCATTTAATGGAAGTATTAGTGCTATGTTGAAGCTGTTGGAAATGCAGTCCTGTTGCTAGTTCAGTGGTTCTCATAGGCCACACTTGACAAGATGGAAAACCAGAGCAGGTTTATTTTAAATAATTATTCCTTGAAGCAAATAATCCAACTGAACTGTGAGGAAAATTAGCAAGAGAGCATCTAATAAATGTTCAGTGCTCATGCTGCAGGAAAAGACTTAGCCCTGCATCCTATGAGGGTTGTAGAAACGAGTCGTTCACATTGGCCTCCGTGCTCAGAGCAGTCTTGCTGATGCTCACCTCTATTAACTCTAGCATGGTCTGATTTGCTTAGACATTACCGTGCTGATTACATGTTAACTTTCCAGGCTTACCATGTACTACACCTCCCTAGGGAAGTGACTGTTTGGAACAAAAAAGGATTTAGGGTTTACATGCTGGAAATGCTGGAAACTAGTTGGAGCAGAATATTAAAGTGATACATCTTCCTAATAACCTAAATATCTTCCTAACAACCTAAATATTGTGTTTTTGCTGTTGGAATTCTTCGTTCAAACTTGCTTAATCACTTGAAATATGTTGAGGTGATGGTTCCCACTTAGATATTCATTTGTTTGCCATCCTTTTTAGGATGAAAATTTTTTGAGAATGAATTATACTGAAAACTTCTGGAGCTCATGTGAACCAATTGCAAAAAGCACAAAAATGTCCATGTAGACTAAAATTGCAAATATGCTTACCTTTTAGAACAAAATATACTCGGTATTTAATGACTAGGTACTGCATTTCTAATATCACATTAGATCAGTACAATAAATGATGAAAAGTATCACACTGAGTGCATTTATAATGTATGTCATTGTCCATAGAGATCATCAGATAGCCAAATAAGAGAGATTCCTCATTACTTTTTCAGTGAGTAATTGCTAGTAATGTTGAATCATATTGTGCAGCATTACTTGCCCGGTGTCCTTTGTTAAAAAAGAAGTAAAGATGTTTTTATGAATGCTTTTTAGCTAACCAGCTAGCTGTTGAAATAAAACTCACTTCAAGCATTTTTTTTTTTCAAAAAGTAAATATTCTTACACATTTTCACCCGGGGGTCTTAGCAGTGTATTCTCAAAATAGTCCTGTCTGATGGATGATGTATCACTGCTACCCTTTAATAGTCAAGAAAATTGAGGCACAAAATTACACAGCAAATTGTTGTCCGAGGCGGGAGATAAACTCAATTTTTTCTTGCACTCTTTGTCTTCCAACCACTCAACTTCACCGCTTTCAAAACTTCCAGCATATGAGCAATAGAGGAAAAAGTGAATTTTACCATTAATGTTTGCAACAGGAACTATTTTATTAGCTTGGAGAGCAGTATGGAAGCACCTTTGTGCCACCGCTGCCGGCGGATGCGCTGGGATAAAGCAGCAGATCCAGCAAAGGTGGCTCGTGCAGAGCGGTGTCTCTGGCTCTGCTTCGCTAATGGTAGCTATGGCAACCTCAGGACATTAACTTATGCAGTGATTGCAAGCATGAGCATCAAAGCAAGTAATTAGGGAGACAAATGGGAAGTCCTGATGGATTCTTCCATCAAGATCAAAGCTTTATATAAGTTTTTCATTAATTTGGAAACAAGCACTTAGATGATTTGTATGTTATATTAGGCTATCAATGAAAATTGGGACCAAAGCCAGATTGTTTTGTAATTTTTCAAGGAAGGGCCACTCAACCCAGTCAAAAACCTTTTTAATAGCAGTAATTGTAACTCAGGAGTGCACCAGTTGAATCAGGCCAAGGAAGTACTCAGCGTTCTCCTAGAAGTTTTCAGCAGAAGGATAATTGTGATGAACTTGGGTTGTCCTCGTCATTACAAGGAATGTTAATTGCACCTCAAAGATGTTAACAGTGCAATATTTAATCCATAGCATGTGATCTAAGCATCCACAGGATTATAGGATGAGAGGTACTCTCCCAATATTTGCAAATCCAGAATGGAAGGCTGCTGGACAAACTGTAATGATCTATGTACATGTGTGCTCTGACCAGGTAATCCATAGTCCTTTCTGGTTTTATCCTGTATTCATCTAGTCTACAAGATTAAAAATAAAAACATAAAAAACATCCTTTGGTCTTAAATATGCTAACCTGTCTTTGTTAATGAACTGCTCAAGGTAAACCCCATGGATATCACAGAGACCTCAAATAATAGGGGAGATGATAAACTGTGCAAAGCAACAAAGAGTGCTTGAAAATCTTTATGTAAACCTTTTGATGGGCAAGATCTCTCTGTATAGAGTGTTTAGAGTGGATTTGGAAGTACCGTACCGTTTGATATTTATCACCGATGGCAAGCCTTTCAACAACTGTGGAATATATTTTCTTAACATCAAGATGTGCTTTTCTGAAAGGTAATTTATCCAAATTGGGCAGGCATGTTCAAATCACTAGTACTCATAGAGAACTTCACTGTTTATAGAGCCCCATGTATGAAAATTTGATGGTCCCTAGAGCAGCAGTAACTTCATTTTGTTGGGATTCTGAAGCAGGCATTAATATTTGGGTTGGACTTTCATTTTTAATTGATGAGGGAAAAGACTATCTGCCTTTCTTTCCTTTTTGATAACGCAAGCTTCTCTTTAGTAACTTCAAACGCCCCAATTCTTCGGTTAAAGGCGAATTAAGTTTTCCTGTATTTCAAATTAGCTCTCTGAGGGTGGCATCGGCTCTGTTTCTTTTATGTTTAAGTCCCAGTTCTTTAATCTGTTTCTAATACATTCTGTTCAGCAATTTTGCATTTCTGTTTTAGTGGAAGCAATGCTGATTAATTCCTTCTTATGACATCTGTGGCTGCATCCTAGATTAAACCTACTCTAATACAGAGCCTATCATTAAGTGTTAAATATTCTTGCAAGGCTACTTAAATTAGAATCAACATCAGTGGATCATTTAGTAGAGAGTCGTTAATTCTCCATCTTACGGCAAGGCCACATTCTGGTGATGCTTTTAATCACGAGATTATTGAGGTATGATTTGAAAGGGATATGTTGCCCATATTTTGCCTTTGGGCAAATTATAAAAGGTCAAGTTGCCAAGGAAACAAAATGAAGATAACATTACTAATTCCTGAGTCCAAGAGTTGTCTTTCTTGATCATATCATTTGCTCAACATATACGCTTAGAAAAGATACCAGCTAACAATATCTCTGCCATTTAGTTCCACAGAAAATGGCTTTATGACTCTCTCTTTCCAAGATAGCTTTCATACTGATGATAAGACTCACCAGAATACTTTACCTCTCTATAACTCATAGATTGGTTGGTTTGATGGTTTACAGAATTGATAAATGTTATTCTTAACTTGCAGAAGGGAAAATAAGGAATGGCAGGGTGACCATTTACATTTTCAAGAGCAGCTGCAGCCTTAAGATTTTACCAGTTTGGATAGCATAATTTACAGCTCTTTAGAGAATCTTGATGTTCATAAAGTGAAGAGTACTTGATAACATAACTTCATTAAGGCACCTCAAGTTAAACACTCAAAATCACAAAGGCATGAAAATTTCCTTCTGGTCATAATTCAGGCTAGTGGCAGAGGCATAAAGAGCTCTCCAGTGTCTGCTGCTTTCTAGACTCTCATTCTTCCTCTCTTTTTCTGATATTTTCCTGTCCTTTTTCTTCCTATTCCAGGCAGGAAGCCGTAGATAGGATTGGCTCCTGTGCAAGAAATTCTATATAGAGTAGAATGTTGTAAAGAGTCTCTGCCCCTTTTCCCCATGCAGCCATATACATGTGTATATGTATGTGTGTGTGTCTGTGGCCAATTCCTTGTCCTTCCTATGGACAACACATAAAAAAGGAATCGTTATATTCCCTGCAGTACTGGCATCCGTGATGGTGGTAGATCCTGTCCTTAAATTTCCATTCTGAACTGTGCTGTGTCGTAGGGCACTGCATAATGAATACGACCCTGCCAATCAAGACACTCTGTTTTATATCACTTATTACTAAATTGAAAATGGTGTTTTACTACAGCAATAAAGGGCTGGTACAGCATGAGGTACATTTTTATACAACTCTATGAACTTTGTCATTGAAAACATTATAGCCTTGAATTTGAGAGCACAGTGGAAGGCAATATAATTTGATTACCTATATTAATCAAGTAGAGTACAACATATAAAACCAGTAATGCATAAGTCTGACTGGAGCCAGATAACCCTCTTGTGCATCTTAGAAAGATTTATTTTCAGTAATATAATTCATTTGACATGAAAGTATCATAATTGCAGTTGCTAGGAAGGATTTCTTTCTTTCCTTTTTTAGGAAAAAAACTATCATGCTTTCAAGAGCAGCTTGTTCTTTTAAAGCCCTGCTTACTGAAAATTGAAAACAAAGATTTGTTTTTGTAATTGTGGCAATTTTTCATTAACCAGCTGAGCTAACAAAGTGGTTGGTTTTGAATGCTGTTTCTGCTTCATAAACAAAAATGCGTTAGGTGTGAATTAAAAAGAAATTTGAGGAAAAAAAAGTGCATTGGGAAGCACAGGATCCTGCTGTTCTCGATGAGTGCTTCTGAAAGCTGCCCAGGAGCTCCTGAGCTTTTAGTTGTCTGTACAAATACTTTACAAAAATGCTGAGGAGAAGCTTCCCACACTCTAGCTCTATGAAAATGCTTTACGGCAGATTTGAAGTCACCTAATTACTCTGTAGTCCATGAAAACCTCTCTTGTTATTATACGTGCAGTAGTGACACACATTTATAATGTTGTTGTCATGAGTTGCTATTTATGCATTTTATTGCTATATGTGGCTGCAAACTATTATTTCAAGCAAATGTGTATGTCAGGGTATCACTACTTGATATGGCAAAAATCACGACAGGTAGAAAAGATTGACTATGTGTTGCGCTGCAAATCCCATTGGAGCAGAGTTAGGGAGACCTGTTTCATTAATTGTGCCAAGGTAAACAGGCTGAGAGGGGTTATGAGAACGTGGTCGAGGCATTTTTCCAGTTTTTCAAACAAATTTCATGTTTGGCTTTGTTTGAAATAACTGTCTGAAACATAAAAAGTTTATATAATCAAATGTCCTCTGACTCTCTGAGGAAAATGTACGAATTTGTTGCATCTAATTAGGAGCAGTTTTACACTGAGCTAATGACACTGGGTACTGATTGAAGGCAACAGAGTTCATACCCACACAGACAGTAGGTTTAGTGCCTTCGTGTTAGTCCATCATGCAGGAAGGATTTTTTTATTTCTGTTCTTGTTCTTGAGTCTTCTTTGCTTTTTCTGTTACTTTCTCTTCTGTTGAGATGTTTTTGCTTTCTGCTATTCTCTAATCATTCTATTATGGATTAGCCCTAGAGAGAGCTGTCACAGCTGAGCATAGACATTGAGGTGATGGACTTTCTTTTCCTGAATGACATCTATCTATACAGTAGAGTGTTTCTATGTTCGTTATGGAACAAAAATAGATTAAAAAATCTGTAGTGACAACAGGAAGAGTAAATGGAGCCCCAAGTGAAAGTTTCAGCATTGTTCAGCTCAGAATTTCCTACTTGTACTTGAGTTTTTGGCATTGTACCACCAGCCTTGTCCTGATCTTCGAGGCTGGTGCAGGTCAAAGCGCTTCTGCAGTCTGAAAGCAGAGCACTGAGGTAGCAGCTCCGTCTGTAAATCATTACATTTGCATCAATCATTGACCATTGGAAGGCTGACAAGAACAAATGAGTAACTCACGGGGTCATGCTAGTGAAGAGAGGAGCAGATGTACTAAGGTAATGAGGAGCCTTCACAATTTCACCTGAAACAGCAAATGCTTAAAAAAAATAAAGCAAGAGGGAAAAATGGTGTAACATCTGAAGGTTTGTCATTTTCCATGCAATGGCATAGACCTTGAAACTTTTATATTTAGCTTTGCCATGGCATAATTTTGATTCTGTGAAAATGAATAACCCACTGGGTTATTCTCTAATCAAATTAGCTTGCAGCCTTTGCTACATTACTTAGATTATGTTGAAGACACCCAAATGTGTGCTCCAGGCAATGATTGTCCTTCACTCCTAAGATTTACCTACTTTAATGTTTTTAAGGTCTGATTAAAATGAAAAAGGAAAAAAAGAGAGGATTGGTTAGCGTTATATTTATGTTAATGACTGCTGCTGAAGATCTTCTCTTTGTTTGTTTTTTACCTATTGGTTTTTAAATTTTTTTTATCTTGGTGATTTTTTTTCCCGGGGTTGCTTGCCTGTTGGGGAGCAAGGCATCCATCCTTCAGGTTTATTTTAAAAGCAATGGTTGAAGTCTTGAAGCACATGCTTTGAGAGCTGCCTTGGGGAACATTCTTTTCTGGATGTCTCCCTTTAACTAAATCATTTACCACATTTGAGTGTTAATGATCAGTAATGTAGACAATAATAGTAGTTATTGTAATGTTTATAACTTTTATGCCACAACAACATAAACTCTGCCATGAGTTCAATAGCACTTCAGTTAAACAATGCTTGATTATTAGGTTAATTATATGTGAGTATTGCACATCTTGTCCCTGACAAAAGTGGAGACTTCCCTTCTTAGGCGGAAGGCCCACAGCAAAACAAAGCATCTGAGTCTTAATAAACTTCCTATATTGTATATTCATTCAAATACCAATGACGTGTATTTTATCTTAGTATGTTGAGAACACTGTAGGTGCTTTAGATTATTTTCCAGGCACAAAGGCATTCAGGTGGGCTTCAACACCCCTATCCTACCAGATCCAGAATAAACAGAAGGCAAGGCAGAGATTTCTTTTCGTACCTAAATGATGTCAGTTCCACTCCTGTGGTTAGTCCCCACCTCTGAGTGTTCCTGTTTGAAATTTTGGGTGGCCAGCTTGCATTTGAATGGAAAAGTCTGTGGGGTGTTTTGGGGGAAAACCTTAGTGTCATCAGGTGGAGGTCTTCATGCGTAGCCTGTTCTGTTCTTTCCTTGCTGTGCTTGGACTTACAGGGAAAAGTAATGCTTTGCAGAAGAAACAAGTTGACACCATAGGTAAGGCAGAAGGAACACATATGCACCCATACATGCAAACATATGTGTATATAAATGAAATATATAAATTAAATTAAATAAACATTCACTTGAATCTGCCATAACAAATCATGGCACATTCCTTACCGAAAATCCTTCTGTTAAGCGTGGTACTGCAGTATTAAGAACTGCTTTTTCTGCAGATTTCCATGGGGAAATTCCCTCTATCAGCTAACACTGCGCTACGGGAAGACGGCCATGCCTGTTCCCCACTAAATAAAAATGTAAGTGAATTTCCAAACAGAGTTGCATGCTGGGGAGCCAGACAGCCGAGAGTAGCTAAATGTTTTCCATTAGAGCAGGCGTACTTCAATAAGTCTTGTTATCTCATAGTGGCCAAGGACTTTTTGGTGCTCCATCATGACATGGATGTAACATGTAAATGGACTAGATTTGCTGTCCAAACAGAAGGAGAAAACTGATGTTTATAGTAAGTGAGAAATTTAGTACTAGACAGATCATTATGGTTAAATCGGCTTTTGGCTATATCCATATTAAGTCCTAAACTGCTCCTTAATTTTAAAGAAGGTTTATAACCCCCATCCATAAGCTGGAGTAGCCTCTCGTGGCTGTAAATAACAGCTTTGAGGCGCTGTCTCTTCTGTCGGACGTTTCAGCATCCTCGTGCCAAGCAGGAGCGGAGCTGCCAGTGGCTCCTGTGCCAGCTCCACTGCTCACTGGAGGGCACGAGGAGCTGCAGCCACCACGGTGCCAGGTAGCTCCAGTCTTGGGGGCAGCAGCGCCAGCATTTTTCCATTTGGGTCTCCTGCAAGCAGCCACAGTTCAACTATAGGAAGGAAAGAAAGGGATGTGTCTGCAGTGCCTTAGCAAGACACCATATACAGCCCTGGAAGGGTGATTCCTCCCAAAGCGCTTGGGAAGCATCACGCTTCTCATCACACTTCCTTCTACTGAAAGGAAGACAAGTGATGGGCCACACGATGCCATCACTTGTGGAGAAGGGAGAGGACTCGCCAGAGCATCCCAAGAGGGGAAAACTGCAGCTCTCCTGTCGGAGTTTCCTGTGTTTTGCAAGTGGCGTAAGGCAGCGTCAGCTGCTGCACCCTGAGCGCAGCCTGCTCTCCACCACAGAGCTCGGCGGTGGCATCACGTTGCCAGGGCCATGCGGAGGTGAGTGGAAACGGGAGGAAAGCTTCAGTTCATTATCTGCTTGGCCCTTGCAAATACTGTGCTAGATTCAGCCCTTAGTTCGCACTATGCCTTGGTGTGCTCATGAGCATTGCACGTGAAAAGCGCCTCTTGCATCTCCGCACTGCCTTTCTCGACCCAGAGCTAGCCATAGGCCTCTCGGTATGAAGGTGTCTTTCACTAGGTTTCCTAAAGCATCCACTGCAAGGGCACCAAAATGCTGTAACTGTGCATAATAGTGAGTGTTGCTACAGTACTGCTCTTTGTGTGAATGGACTTCAAGGCAGCTCGATCAACCTACCATTAAGTAGTTAGAGTCCAAAAAAAGACAGAGCCCTCGATGACATAAAGAGATATAACACCAGATACTTCTACCTTTTAAACTGTGGAATAGATTATTGGAAAAGACATCATCACATTCTCCAGTAATTATGCAGAATCTGTATACTTGCATGGTAGGGCCTGAAGTAGGAGGCAAACAAGGTAAAACAGCTGGAAAATCTCTCTGGAGTGTGATGCTGGCATTGCTGTGTGGATGGCATTCAAGCTGATCTTTATATTTTTAATCAATGTGTTTTTATTAAACACTCATATAGCAGCTTGTTTCTACATAGACTACAGTAAAAAGGTTGCATTAGGAAAAGGCAGCCCTGCCTTTTCTCTGTGGGGTGGGGATCTGCATGGGAAAATTAGAGAAATCTGGTGGTTCTTACATTTTTTTTTTTCCAAGATGGTGACTCTCTCCCATGAACTGAGCCTTTTTTAGACCTGTTTTGAAAGTAGGCAGCTGTAGTTCTTGCTTTGTAGATCTCAAGAAATAATTTGTGATTATCCCTTTTTCTCTCAAAGTGCTTTCTTGTATATAGGTATAATAATAAAGGAACCGTTTTCAGCATAAAAGATGTGCTTGTCAAACCACAGCAATGATTTTCCAGTTGCTGGCTTTTTTAGTTGTGCAGCCTTCTAATATTTCTGCTTGAATTCTTTCACGACAGAAGCAAATGAAAATTACACCGTGGTTTTTAGGTCTCTGTTCCCTGATTTTTGCTTGTCATGTCATGAACTTCTTCGAAGCAGTGAAATGGCAGCCCATCTCCCTGAGAGCTCCAGACAGATTTCTAAAGTTGTCTTGTTAACAGCTTGTCAGAAACCTACATTTCAGTCTCGCTGAGTTTATATCATGCAAAAAAAAAAAAAAAAGTTGCTGGAAATTATGATTTTTACAGGTTCTGACATTTTTCTAAAGAACTGAAATGCTCAAGGCTGCTGTCTCCCTTAACAGGCTGTGCTGTTTTGGGTAATATTCTGCGTTGCATCAACTGAACATCAGAGCAACATTCAGTTTCTTCCCTTTAACATGTTCTTTGAATTATTTAAGGTGTTTTGATGTTGGCTAGAATTTGTAACAAAGTCCTCCAGCTTTTATCCTAAAAAATCAAAAAGGTTGAGATTTTTCCCTTTTTCCCCCTTCCCTCCTCTCCCTCTTCCCAGGCCCTTCCTCCCCCTCTCTCCCTCCCCCCATGCTTTTAATAGATCCTTGCCTGGATCATCAGGGGACTTTCTTTTATGTTGTACAGCTTGAAATGACTTAGTCAGGGTCTTCTTGATTAATTTATGACTGCTAAGGAAAAGGGAAAAGGGGGGAAAAAAAAAAAGCAGTCCTTGAGGGATTGACCCTAAGCTGCAGCAGATCAACTCAATTTTATGGAATGAAAAGAGACTTAAACAGTATTTTTAGCGTGGGTGCCTCGGCGGGCGGAGGTGCGGAGGCTCCGGGGCTGGCAGGAGGCTGTGGCCGCGCGCAGGCGATCGGCGCGGGCGAGGAAGTCGAATTCGCCTCTCGGGGAGGCACCGCGTGTTTTTCGGAGTCAGAGCTGTGGCAGATTGGTGCGCTAATGTGCTCTGCCTCTAAGGGACAAATGCTCTTTTTTTCCCCTTCGTTTTTCTCTTCTCCTCCTCCCTGCCGTCCCCGGGCATGCAGGTGGCAGCTGCTGGTCGCTCAACACGCTGAGCTCTCGGCCGGCCCTCCCGCCGCGCCGCGCGGCCCCGACCACGCAGCGCTGCCCCTCAGAATGAGCCGCGGCGCCCGTGGCTCCCCGTGCGCGCGCTGAGCCCTGGCCTCCCCCTTCCCCAGCCAAATGCTGAGGAGGGAGGGGGAAAAAAAATGGAAAAGGGAAAAAAAAAATAGAAAATGCTGCCCGGAGGCTCAATCTGTTTCTCGCCGCTCTCCCCCTGCCCTGGGAAGGCCGGGCTGGTGCAGCCGCGGGGAGGCCCTGCCTCATTTCATCAAGCTGTCAAGGAGGCAGCGGAGCTCGGAGGACGCGCTGCTGCCTGGGGCAAGTTCAAGTCAACATTGGATTTCCGCCGTCCTCCCCCCGGCCCCCGCCCGGTGCTCCCCGGCTCGGCTGCTCCGGCAGCCGCCGCCGCGGCCCGGCGCTCCTTGCCGGGAGGAAGGGCTTGTGGGACCTTATAAAGGACACGGTGGCAAAATTGCTGCAATAAATCAGGGGCCCTCTGACACTTGGCGGTAGCTTAATGTTTTGGCACTTTCTTTCCTGTGTGTGCCTCAAGTCCCATTAGGCGCCTTCGCTGTCAAACTGGCTCATGATGAAGCTGCCTCTTCCTATCATCCCCAGCAAGGCCCCGCAGGCACCGCCAGGCGCGCGAGCCGGCGGCACCGGCCCCACGTGTGTGCTGAGCTCCTGCAAACGCACTGGATTTTACTTCTTCATTTAAAAGAAATGCAAGTTGGGCCCCTTATGCTCCTCCCTGAGCCACACCGTTGAAAAAGAATAAGGTAGCAAACTATGGTGAGAAATAGCCAAAGAGCAGGAATTTGGCCGTTCTCTGTGACTGTCTGGGTTGGTGGGTAAGTTTGGAAGGTGTCTGAACATCCTTCCTAGACCTTATGCAACTTGTTACATGACTCCTCTGCAGTGCCAGCTCACATCGTGAGTATAGACTGTACATTTAATATTTTGGGCTNCGCACTGGAGTTTACATCTTCGTTTAAAAGAAATGCAAGTTGGGCACCTTGTGCTCCTCCCTAGAGCTGTGCTATTGAGAAAGAATAAGGTAGCAAACTATGGTGAGAAATAGCCAAAGAGCAGGAATTTGGCCGTTCTCTGTGACTGTCTGGGTTGGTGGGTAAGTTTGGAAGGTGTCTGAACATCCTTCCTAGACCTTATGCAACTTGTTACATGACTTCTCTACAGTGCCAGCTCACATCGTGAGTATAGACTGTACATTTAATATTTTGGGCTGCTCTTCCTCCTTCTGCCTTGTACCTCCCCACGCAATTTTGTTTGCATGTAGACTGGTTAGATTGCATGCCCCTCAGGGCTAGAATCCATTTTTTCACACAGCCAGCTTAGATGTCTATCACCTTCTTCTTAAGCATAATATAAATAATGTGTGTAGGTATGTGTGTTTGCATAGAAAGGAAAACAATCCTTCCTGTAAGCTGTTTGGACAGGAGCTCGCAGCTTCTGTGATGTGCGGTGTCTGGCACGATAGGGCCCGGCCTTGAGGCTCTGGAGGCATGACCTAAATAATAAACATTAGTGCTGGGATGGAGTGGGAGGTATTGAATTTACGCAAATAAGATGAGGTGAATTCTGTGCAGTTCTCAGATGCTTGGAGGATGTGACCCCGTTTCCGATAACGGAGAGTTTCTCAGTACCTGACTGATGATGTTACACCAAAGCGTTGCCCATGTTGTTGCCATTCTTGCAAGACTTGAGTTGTTTCTCTTGGTTTTTCTCTTTCTTAGAGCCGTACTCCCTGGTGTGAGGCAGTTATGTGAGAATGTGATTTCATGTTAATAATGCAGCACTTTTATTATGTGAAGAAAAACTCGGTGGTCCGGAAGTTAAAACACTTCAGGGGGCAAACAAAAAGGATCAAGGGGAATTTTCATGGTTCATGAACTCACCCAAGAACAATATTCAGAGTCACATCCAAACACTTGTAATCCAGACCCCACCACTTCTTTAACAGAATGCCTTTGCCAGGAGCACTGTGCCAACATAGATGTCCCAGAACATGTAGCCCACATGTTGCTTCTATAGGTGCTACTTATTTGGATAGAGCTATACATCTTTTTCCAGGCTTCTTAGAGTCAAAAATATAAATGGTGAAAACACTCTAATTGTGCTAATTGTGTGGATTGTGGGGCAGAGCCAGTGATCGCACTACGGAACACATCTGGCCATAGGTCTACCAGAAAACCTTTATGGTGGACATCTAGCTTTATTTGCTGTGCCGCAAATCTCTAGCTATCTAACCTGCTGTTACTGGGGGTGATTAATTTATGCTTTACACAGCATGTGAACCACAGCAGGTAAAGTTCACATTACCCCTGGTTCAATGCAAGAGTGTTTGGGATTAGGGGGAGGTTAGAGGTTTGGTGCTGGCAGTAGCATCTCTCTTCTACGGTAGAAGAAGGGCCTTCTCCAAACGTAGCTTTCCTGTATTTTGCAGTTGTCACAGCTCTCCCTCTTTTTTGCCCAGCCAAGATGTTTGTGCAAGCCAAACTAGAATGCAGCAGGACTCCTTGGCCAGTGGTGGGAAAGTCATGATGAAGGGGGATCTTGAAATGTGAACCTTCACCTCAGCCGCACAAGAAAAAGGCTGGAGGGCACGAGCTGTACATATACATGTGTGTGTGTATGTAAATATTTATTTATTTATTTACATACACGCCTGTTTCCTCGGGTCATGGAGGCACAACAGTGGGAATTAGGTGGGAGAAGAGGGTGATGTGAGTGCAGTCGCTTGCATGGCGGTTAGGAAAGCACTGGCTTTTCTTTCTGTTTGCATCCCGGCAGCATCCGGACTTGGCCTGTGGAACAAAGAGCAGATTCTGCGGAGCCCTCTTGGCCTAGGGCTTTCTCCATGCAGTGTCCCTGCCTGCTCCTCTCCCTCCTCTCGTGCACAATTTGCATGAGCCCCTGTGGGGGCAGAAGGAGTGAGAGTGAGGGAGGGGGAGAGATAGTGTAGGGCCTGTTTGTGGTGGACAGAAGCAATTCTGTCTGAACCCGGCATTGTTTCTGCTTAACTTTACCCCACAGGAGGGTTTTTCTGACTTGAATCTGTCACCGGAAGAAATTGCTTCCAAAAGGCAGCACAATTAGGGGTCCCGCTTTGCAAACATTCTTGGGGGAATTGAGAGGCAATTGGCACAACTGGGTGAATAATCCTTTTACAAGCCTTTATGAACCCAGGACAATGGCTGTTTACAGTTTTGTTGATAGGCCAGGAGTGTTAACAGGCCTTTAGAAAAATCCAGGTAATTGAAGCTTTTGTCTTTCAATGAGCCCCCATAGCTGTCAACAGTCGCCATTCTCGGCGTTTTCTCCAAGTTGGTATTTTGACAAGCGCTTTTGTGCGGCGCACACAAGGCCGCAGCGTGGGAGGCGGCGGTGGGGCCAGGCCGCATTCCTGCGGGAGGCCGCGCAGGCCGCCCGCCATCCCGCCCGCCCGCTGCCAGCACAACCGCTTCCCTCCTGGAAACCCTGGGGTCGAGCAGAAGTTTCTCCTGTTATTTCATTACTCATTTCAACTTCCTGACTGTAGAAAACACCGGCCTCGGTCTGTGCGTTGTTGATCCAAGGCCTTTGCCTCGGTGTCCGTAGCTGAGAGCCATGGAGGAGAGGAGGCTGCAGGAAGAGGGTGCAGGGAGACTTCAGCCTGTCACCACAGGACTGAGCTGGCGCTTGGAAAGGTCCTTGCATCCTTATCCCCTTCAAAGAGCACGGGTCGTGGGGATTCTGGTTGTCACATTTTTCTCCTGAGTTTGGTTTTGCCAAAGTCGTTTCTGCGTGTGTTCGGCAGCCACGAGTTCCTCTCTCCGTGTGCCTGTGTGGGAGCGGGTTCTTGAGCTTAAAGAAGCAAACCTAAATGAACTTGGAAGCTTTGCTTTTCCTCCCCAAAGCCGGCCACTTTTTTTCTTTAGGAGGTGAGAGATGAATTGAGTTAGTCAAGATGAGTCTGGGTTTGCTTGAAGCTGTCTTGCAGGAGACCATATGTTGAGCACAAGTCTGCATCGTGTAAATACTGGCGTGTTATTTCTCCTCATCATGTGGACCCCTCAGTAGCTCTGGTTCAGTTCAGGACTTCATTCTTACAAAGATTAAGATGCAGCGTTTTGCTGAATTAAAAGCCATGCCATAGGAATCGCTGTGGCTGATCCTCTAGGTACCATTTCTGTGTATATTGAAGTCTTTCAAGTCTGAAAGAGGAGGGAGAGGAAAGCTATTTCATAATAAGATATTATGCACCTCACTGCCCAAAATACAGTTTTTAAAGCACGCATCTTACCGTCGCCACGGCGGGGATGGGCTCCCTATCTGCACAGAGCCAGATTTGCCTGTGGAGCTGCATCCGCCGGCCCGTAGGGCCCACTGGCTCCTTGCGCTGCTAGATTGCAGCGCTGGCGATTAAACGAAGAAGGATGTAAGCTAAAATGAGACAAAATTCTTTGCTGTCCTTTTCATTTTAAAACAATTAATTATGGAGTATTTTTGGATGGGGAAAGCATATCCTCAGAGAGCAGATGTTTGCTTCATTTGTATGTTTATAAAATTTAGCATGTGGATTTGATGGTTCACTTGCTTTTTACAACTTTCACTTATCTACATGAGACAAAGTTGTATATTGATACAAGGCACCTAAATAAGGCAGTTCTGCAGCTTTTAGTAGTGCAAACCATGAGTAATGGATTTTTATACTCACTGTAGATGTGAATTTTTGAGGCCAAATCTGTTTTAAACAAGAATCTCCACTTAAAAGCCAGACAAAGCCTGTTATTCTTTCTTTTTTTTTAGTATTATAATACAGTAACAAATATGGAGACAACTTTTGGTACTAACGCATTCATATATACATATATATATATACACATACAGAGAGAGAGACTCCAATGTTATGTTGTGTTTANCAGTAACAAGTATGGAGACAACTTTTGGTACTAACACATTTTTTTATATATATATACATAGAGAGAGAGAGACTCCAATGTTATGTTGTGTTTAAATAATAATAGTTATCAGTGTCCCACCAATTTTTTTTACATCTCCTCTCAAATGCTTTTAAGCTAAATTTAATACAGCTTATGGTGAAGCAGTTTTATTAAATAGCTTGTAGGGCTCATAGGCAAAAGCATTTGCGTTTTAAAATAATACTAGAAGTTTTTTAATCAATAGGTTTTTGATTTGTTTGATTTTTCTCATACTTGTATCATTTTTAAGTCTTTGTATTGATATTGCCCAGGCACAGGATTTTAAATAAAAGAGACTTTTTATGCCATTTTTGAGGTGTAATTTGATTGTAGTGTTCCTACTTGGTAGCTTGAAAAAAATTAATTTCTACACCTAAGAAGCTATAGATCAGTGCAAACTTTCCCAGACTCATTTTCATGTTTGTCTCAAACCTGTTTTAAGTGGGCTACTGCTTGGGCTCTATTTAAAGCAGGGAAATTTTCTTCAAATTTCCACCGTTGCCGGCAGCAGCGCACGTGCCTCCTCAGCGAGTGACACAGCTGCTCAGTGCTGCCATGTCACCTTCGGAGCCACCTCGCCATCCCGTGGAGCCTTTACACCGAGCGCAGTGCCTTTCTGCAGGATAGTGTTGTCTGCTCATAAATCATGGAGCCAGGTGCTCCAGGTGAAACTTCAGCCTGAGCTGGGCAAGAGTTTGTATCATGTCATCAAAATATTCTGCCTCTGAAATATGTAGCCTAGAACAGGCTTAAAGAGGCAAATAATTTGACATCCGTGACCAATTTATGCTGGTAATTTGGGGGATGGGTGCTCGCCAGGAGCAGCCAGGGCAAATAGGAGTCGCATGAACGTGGCTTGATCTCGGTCCCCCAGGTGGAGAGGAAAGGCTCCTCTTGAGTCATCCCGTGTTTCTCAAGGGGGTGCAGATAATAACAAGTGTCCTGCGGTGATTGCGGCTCCCTTCTCCCCCTCCTTGGTTTTTAATAAGTGCATTGCTCTGTCAGCACTCTCAGAGCAAGGACAAGGGCACAGGTGCAGGAGCAGCCCTTGCCCGGCACAGCCTGTGTCATCCTGCCTCGGCTGTGATGGACAAATAGTCCCCTTCCAATCCCGGTGTCAAATAGAAGAGATCACGTAGTCTTTACAAAATCTGCAGAAAGCTAAGAATGTCACCACTAAACTTCCTGCTTTGTAGCTTTTGGATAAAAGGATATGACAAGAAAGAGTCCTGCCTCCTCTCCACGGGGAGAAGGAGCTGGACAAAGTGACCCAACAGACTTATTCCTGCTTTTACGTGCATGCCATGGAAGCACATCCCTTCTCATGGATCATTTCCGTATTTGCAGCTTGTCAATGTTAGTCTGCCCCTTTCCACCTTGTAGAAGTAGGGAATCCTGTGTTCCAATTACAGAAACCCGCCCGGACCGTGTCTGTTCAATGGCCACCAAGACATTCTTTTTATGTCCTCAAAATCTTTCTCAGCCCCAGTCAATGAGATTTGTATGTCCTAAAACATTCAGTGCTCAAGTTATCTTTTTGTCACTTGTGCTTGGAAAATAGAGCATTTCATTTTCAGGGGCTGTAAGAGATTTCACTCTAAAACTCTTTAAGTAAACACTTCCTCCTGGGATCATGATCTCATTCAAACTAAAAAATGTACCGGAATTTATGATGTATTTTAATTAGTATTCTTGATATCACTCATTAAATTAGAAATTGATTGCCAGTTTCACAGTTTCCTTGTTAGATGACAAAGTGCTTATCAAGGTGAAGCAATGCAAAACTGTTTCTATATATTCCACAATTTGAGATGATAAAAAGCCATGCTTTTTGTTGTGGTATTCATGTTGCAGTTGTTGTTATGAAGCATAGCTGATTGTCTTTTTTGTTTAAAGTTCATTTTCCCTCATTTAAGTAAGAGTATGACATATTTTCATATAAAAAGAGGTAAATTGTCTTTGGTTTATGCTAGCAATTTAAAAGCATTAATGCAAACATCAAAAGTGTGTGTTTGATTGAACTGAGAACATCATAAACAGCTATCCTAAGGATTTAAGCGGATGATGCAAAAGATCCATATACATAAAGGTGTTTTACAAAACCTTCTTTTTCTCTCTCTAATCCACAGTGCGACAGCGAGAGCGATATTGACGATAAGGTAAGACTGAGTTTTCTTCTTTCATGTGCTTTACCAGCTTGGAAATTCCCTCATAGACAAAATAAGAGTGAATCTAAATATAATATTTTTCCTCCAGCCTTGAAGTCAAATTTAGAACTATCTATAATTGAATGGAAGATGTTGCATCGGGGGTCTCTGTTCCTCACTAGTCCATGTTTATAGGAGGGGAACTCCTGTGAACATGATAGTCTTCTCGATTAGTAAGTGAGCATTTGGTAGGACCCAAGTTGTAGTGTTAGTGTTGGTAAAGGTGTCACTTTTGTAATCAGTTTAGAAGATGGGACAGCCAGTGGCTGCCCTCGAAGACAGTATGGTAGCTGTCAAGGAATGTTTTGTCATGTTGCATGCATATTTATCACAGAGCAATGATTTTTCTGACCTTTTCTTTTGATTCAGAGGTTGGCCATTGAAAGGTTATAGTTGTGTGTTTTTGTCCAGGGAATTCTTGTTTCTCCTTTGCAAGGAAGACAGAAGTCCCACTACATAGCAGCAGTTGCAGCATGCTTTTAAGCATCAAATCTCTAATAGACTTGAGCATCTCTTGTTGACTTCTGTTCTGGCAGATCAAACTTGGCAGTCTCAGGCTAGATCTTCATCAAACTTTTATTGTATTTGGGCTGTCCAGTCTCTTGCATTCATTCATGAGAAGCTCTAGCATGCAGGTTTCTACTGGATCAGCATTACGAAAGTGAGGGCTGAATTCAGAAAGCCCTGTCTCCCTGGCAGCACACCTGAGTGCAGCTGTATATTGGAGGTTGCCCTGAGTTCAGGGCAGCGAGCAGAGTGAAAACATCTGATTAAGTCTTTCCTTTTTTTAGTGTTATTAGACCTTGGGCAGCATTAAGGAGTTCTTCGTTTACTTTTAAAAAATCCTATCAGGTACCTAATACCCCTCGAATATGGCAAAGCTGTGTTTGGACTGAGAGCTTGATTGAAGGGAAACCTTCAAATCTTATCTGTTGAATGAAAGATACTCTGTATATTTGATTTTAGATATATGTATGCATGTACGTATGTATAGTCACTCCCCTCCAACACCACCATCACCCCGAGTTCATGTTCCTTCTTTACAAAGTTGCAAGGCAGCAGAACTGATAGCAAGGGGAATGAGGTAAAAAAATGTTCCCTAAAAGCTTCGGTACATGCAGTTAAAGCATTTCTTAGACTGCCCAATCAAAGAAAGTAAAAGCAATCACTTAGAAAACTGTTTAAAGATCTGCCAGTCAAACCTCAGATGAAGTTGTAAGTGACATGTAGTTTTATTATACAGCTATGCTATTAATGATTATCTAAATTACACTGGTAGACCCTGCTAGCAGCATTACATCTGAGACTGACGTTTGTTAGATTAGGTTTGACTTCACCTTGTAGAGAAGAAATTGAAATCTGAACAACATTGATTAGCTTTCAGAATGTGGGATCTGAGGTTACCTTCAGAGGAAGCTGCATTGTGTTTGGCTGGTAACTTACTGTCCTTTACAGCAAATGAAAGACTATTACATTGTTCCTTACCATTAGGATGGCATTTTACGTATCTGTAACTGTAACTTGTCCTTCTAGGCCCACATATTTTCCAGCTACCTTCTCCTTAAGGCAACTCCTCTGTAATAGTGACACTTCTTTTCTTCATAAGGAGAGCAGCACAAGATCGGAATCTTTCTGTCTCTTGCCTGATCTGTAAAGGCATGAGACAAGACATCAGTCCCCTTAACCAGGTCTCTTGAATTAAGGAGGGTTGCTTTTGTGCCAGCAGACTCATGCGCGTGCATGTAAACTCATTGAGGTTGAAGCAGAGACACTTCAGACCTTTCATGGGGATAATGTAAATGTGACATTGACTTCATGCTGGGGAGCACAAGGGAAACCTGCCTCTCTGTTCAAACACCTGGCTTGTTACTCTCCTGGAAACTCATTCAATATTGGCCTTAAAGCCTAACCTGGCTGATAGAACAAGGAGCTATAAAAATATTGGCAGGAATGCCCAGAGGGAACACACTGAAGAGTGTGTTTTCCTTCTTCCATGCATTGGCAAAATGTGTCTTCCAATAATGCTCACTGCCTTGTGCAGCCAGATGGAGTATTGGACGTATTGGCTGTCCCAGCATCCATCTTCCCCCCCGACATGGTGGCTCAGCTGCTTTCCCCGTGCAACAGAGCAGTCCTGTCCTGCTGCTCGGCCAGCAAGAAGCAGATTTCTCTAGGTTACATCTACACATGTTGACACTAATGAAGGGCAGGAATTAAGAAAGTACTTTAGATTTGTCATTAGTCATAAAATAACACATCACCAGTGTCTGTACATATCCTACGAGAAAAACGGATAGAAAAAGTTGTTCACATACAAACTGAGTCAGTGATAGCAAAATGAAATTTTTCACCTCCTACTCCTCTCTCTGCTGTGCAGCTGATTAGCCACTGTTTGTTTAGTTCATAGGTATGTGGATTGTTGAACTAGTGTTTTAAAAACATGGATGTTAAAGCAAAATCAAAGCTTTACCCTCACCACATTGAAAATATAAACAGATTCCTGACGTTTTTTTCCTTTGTACAGTGTTGGCGAGACTCCAGGGGAGAAAAGTAATTGCGCGTAGTCAGTCATACATAAGGTGTATCGGAATTGAGGAGTCATTCCTGTTGTGCACAGTGCAGTTTCACAGCAGATTGTGAGAGCATTTTCAAAGAGCGACGCTATTTTTAATAATCGGAGAACAGGAGTTCAGGACAGGGGGCTTGTCCATCCCTTCTACTTTCTGAGAACTGTCTCTGGCCAAGTATATTCTTTCATTTCTGCATCACTGCTGAAATCTCAAAGGAAGTAAGTGGGAAGATACTTCTCACACCTATCATTCTGCCACCACACTCTCTTTGAAGAACTGTTCAAAATATCCAAACTAATAAACTGAGCTGTCCAGCCACTTAACCAAGCGAAAAACTTAGCAAATCATGCGTTCCCAGAGATGGAAATGCAAATCCCACTTCTTCTGCAGTGTGTTGCTTGAAGGACATTATCAATTTGGACATCACAACTGTTAGGAGGATTGCCTGGTAGTTTGTTGAAACCGTGGAAATGATGCTGTGCTTTTTGTGAGGGAAGGGGGAGAGCAAGGGAGTTAGCCCTGTAATCGTGTGGCACTGTCTCCACACTCTGCAATAGCTGCCATGTGAGGCTCACGGTCCATAAACATTGTTACTGAAAATATATACTTCCTTTAATAGCAACAACAGCATTAACAGATAGCAATTACCCTTCATTTTCAGGAACTATAAAGTCTCCATTAATTCAAGATTTATGTAGTTATAGCATTTAGCACAGGAATAACACCACAGAGAATTGGTTTATACACATGTAATGAGAGAGCTTATGGCATACTTTAGTGAACATTAACATAATAGAGTAATATAAACCATCAACAGTTCCACTTATTGTCTCTTACCTGCTTTAGCATCACTATGAAAAGTGGCTAGCAGCTTGGTAATGTGCTCTGTTAAATGGCGTTCTGCAGAAAGCCAAAAGTCAACTTGTATAAAACAAGGGAATGAGTAATCTCTGCTCGTTACTCCAAAATGTTGCTCTCATTTTTTTAATAACAGTGTTCAAGACTGCATTTAAAAAAAAAAAGCCTATTTCTTTCTTTCAAAGTAATTCAATGTTCATGTTCTTTCAGTCTTGGACTTCTGTCTGCTGTGTGCAAAATTGTGGGTTGTCAGCTTAATTGCACAGCCCTGGCATGTAAGCGAGTTCTCCAAATCAGAGGTTAGATATCAGGCATTCCTTCATTTAATGTGGTGCTAAGTAAGATATATAAAGAATGACATTGTGTTTCTAAGCTGGATCAGTATTTCCCCTACATTTCTTGGGCAGATCGTGTTTATGATTTAGCAGCAACAAGCAATCTTTTGGACTAGCAAAGCCATATTCAAGGTGGATGCAGGGTAATCAAGCCTGGTCAGTGAGAGACCATTGTTACTGAACTGACATTGATACTGAGTTTTAAATGTGGGTAGAAGTAAGCTGTGAAGGACTCAGAATGTAAAGACTGGTAGTTTACAGTACGAGAAGTGGGAAAGTATGAAGGGAACAAAACTCCAGTCTAGGAAAACAGTCTTTACTGCAGCTATCTGCATGGGTGCAAGGGCACAGTTACATCTGCAGAAACCTGGGGGAAGGATGCAGTGTGAGGTGGTGAGCACTTGGACAAGAATTTTAGATTTAGGGATGAGCAGGCGATGTTCACTATGGTACAGAGAAAGAATATACAGAACTTAAGCACAGGTTGGATATTAAGATCTAGATGGTGGTTTGAGTCAGAGAGTGAAGAGGACTACAGGTTTGAGTGAGGAGTGGAAGCTGTGAGAAAAATAAGCTATGTAGAACATCTGGGGAGTTTCATTCAAAGTCTTGTTTTAGCTGTGTGGACCTTGAAGAGGTAGTCCACAAGAACCCACAAGATTAAAAAAAAAGCATAAATTAGGCAGGAGGGAGAAAGTGATGTGATCGTGAAGAGAGATCTAAGAGCAGAAGTGGTTACTGTCTCCACATGTGTAGGGGGGTTTCTATATGAGGTCAACCAGCAATAAGATAAAGCCCCATGTTAGCAGATGAAAAACTTAGGGGAAGATGGTCTGAAGACTGCTCAGAATGACAGAAGCATTCAGAGGCAGCAGAGCTGCTGAAGGGAGGGAAGAGCCATCTCAGAGGTAGCCGGCAGTCAAGCAAGGCAAGATCTGGCAGAATAAGCTGGTGGGTGAGTAAAGGCAGACGGCGTGCCAGCTCTTCCCAAAGAGCCTCCAGCAGCCCAAATTTGGGGGGTTTCATTGCAGCTTGACGCTCTCGTGCTCTCTGCAGCTTCCTTCCTCAGTGCACCAGGGCAGCCTCAGGGCATCGTCCCCTAGCGCTGGATTAAGCCATGATCCCAGGACCCCTCAGAGCCGCTCATTTGAAGCCCACAGGGGCTGTTAGTATTTGCTGCTGGAGGCTCCTGCCACCCAAATCCTGTCATTTTTTTTTTTTTTTCTAAAAGTAGAAGTGGGTTCCACCTGATAAATCTTTTGTTTCTGTGAGACTGGAAGTTTAGTTCCCCTTTGGGATTATCAGTCCTTTGCTCTTTTTGATACTTACCTAAAGCTCAGGCCTCCAAACATTTTGTCCGTTATCAGATTTGCTGTTTCTCTGATACTTTTGGTACTTTTCCAGCAATTCCAGTTCTTACTGGTGGCAACAGCAAGAGTGGAGCAACTGATCTGCTGAATGCTGTTCAACACGAACCCAAACCTAGGGCTTTCACATGGCAGTATTTGCACTTCTGTTAGCATTACACTTCAATCTGTGACAGTTTTCAACTGTGACTAATAACTAAAACTCTTCACTTGCCAGCTGGGTTTTCAGACAAGGTCTGATTTATGTCATGCCTTTACCATAGTGTGCTCGGCTTGTGAAGAGCGATGCCAAACGCCCGTGCGGAAGCCTGTGCCTGGGCTCTGGTGGAGGCAGAACAACTTGCAGCAGTAAAGCATGTCCACGTGTGCATATTTGGATGTGCAATCAAATACATATACACAGAATCTGTGACTCCTTGGGAGTTTAATTCTTACAGACTGAAAACTGGCCAGAAACCTGATATTTAAACCTGATTATAAAATAATAACTGAGTAGAGGTGGTTAGTTCTCTTAATTGAAGAAAGCCTCTGTTTGACAGAAGAGCCACAAGTTGTTATTAAAAACAGATCTGCTTTTATAGATTATGAAAATAGTGCCTTTAGAATAACCTCAAAGCCGTTGAAAGCCTCATGTGCTATGAACAGGCAAACATTATGTTTTTGCCATTGCAAGAGACAAAGAAAATCACTGCTTAATTAATTTATTTTACGGTTAATTCTCCAAGAACAGATTTACCAGCAAAATAGCATCTGGAAAACCCACTGCAGACCCCGTTCACTCGGTCACTCCTTGGGAAATTCCAAGTAGGGGAGAGGGTTGGCTCCCATCGCCCACCCACAGGGTACACAGAGCAGATAACACGATTCCCACTGAGACTTAGGGGAATTGAGCCAGGCCCTAAACCCTTGCAGAGGGAAAGCAGCCCTTCTAGCTCTCCTCCCCGGCAAAGGGGTTTGCAGCTCCCAGTAAAAGGAAAAAATAATAATGGCCCATCTTGACCCTGATTTTCCCACAATTTAAATAAACTAAGAAAGCATTTGAATAAAACAAAACAGGCTCAAAGTTTCAGAACCAATGTTATTCCCTCCTACTGGGGTTTTGTCTGTATCCTTTTTCCTTTATCCAGACGGCAACTCAAATTTTAAATACAGTAGTCTGTATGTAACCAGCTGAGTCATCACAGTCTGTGGTATCCATATTCATTCTTTTAAATGCAGAATTTTCTTTTGCAGAGTGAACAATAGGAAGGACCTTGTAGTTTGCTGTCGCAAATCTATCATTAACTCACATAAAAGGACCTAAGAGATCTTATGGAGAGCTCTTGGGCAAGACCGACTAATACCAGTTCTGCCGCTGACAGTCTGCAAGTCCTAGCTCTGTTTGTGTTTTAATTGTTTAATGTCTCCCGCCTTGAGTTCCCCACCCAGGAGCATTTTCTTGCCCCACACCAGGGACCCAGTGAAGACATTTGTAAGGATTGAGGCAACGAGAGAAAGAGAACGATCGTGTTCATTTCTCTGCCCACACTAGGAGACTGTGTTGTGACATAACCATGGATCCAAGGGCTGTCTGGGAAATGGTGGTAGCTCCTGGGAAGATGTTCAGACAGTCTGGTGATAGCACAGCGGATAAGTAGTTGACAGAAACAGGCATTATAACTGAATGGCTTAATTGACCATAAAGATGCCAAAAAGAGGAGAAGGTTTTGGAGGATGCATATTCATATCTCCAATTGCAGAACTGGGGCTTATTTTGCTTGTAAAGTTTCTTATAGCCATATTCCAAAAACATTTTACTAGATTAAGTTGTACAGAGAGTATAGCATGCTGCATTGAATGTTCCATGCACATATAAAGAGGAAAATTCCAGGATGAAACCATGAACTTCAACCTGAGTTTTGTAGCTTTCTGAAGTTTCTCACCTCGGGATCCAGTCTGAAGTAAAATCCAAACCAATTTTTGTTGCAAGACTTCTTTGCATGTGTAAGAACTGAGGTTAGCAGTGACATTTGGAGCAGTAGTAAAGATAGGAGGTAACATTTGCCTGACCTTCCCTGGGAGTTGAGCCTTACCCCATCATGGCAATGGCTATTCCTTTGCTTAGGTGATTCTCTTAACACTTATCACCTGCTGCTTTAACTTGCAGCTGCTTATCAGCTGCTGCTTTTGTCTCCTGATTCCATTTTAGTGATTATTGATTTCTCTGTATGTACTGTAAAGACAGTGTAATTCCAGCTGTTTTTATTCTTTTTAACATTTCTTGACAGTCTTTAATACCAGCTTCTACCCAGATGCATTTTTCATGGGGAGTAAGGTATTCTCCTTTGCAAATGGCTCACATTCAATTCTGTAATGCATGAAGATCCAATCTAAAAGCATCACTTGATTTTTCTTTTGGCTCTTAGTCTTCCATAGTTTCTACATTCTGATGGGTTTCCTCTAATTTTGTACGATATTTGTATGATTATCTGCTCAATGTGATTTTATGTTTTATTCAAAGCAGTGCCTACAAAACAGAACAGTTGCTCAGTGAAGTTCTTATGAGTTTTGTCTGCATAAGACAAACTGCTGAGTCCCAGCAGGCTGAAGGAGGCTAAAGCAGAGGGCAGACCCTGCGCGGTCACTCGCATCCAGCAGACGCTGGCTCTGCAACCCCCAAGTGTCGGCCCCTCTGCGTGATCCTATCTGCTGCTGTCCGAGCTGAGGACTTGTGTTGAAATATATGTTAATAGGCACAAGAGTCTAGATTTCCGAGGCGCGCAGACTGACTTATGACTCCATCCTTGGCCTTTCCCACACCTGTGACAGAATTAGGTGGGGATCTTTGCCTAAATCTTTGGCAGCAGCTGACTTAATTTGCGGTTTACTACTCCTGACAGTTTATTGGGGAAGCAAAGCTCGCCTTCATCTCCAATAATAAACAGCCCACCCGCCGACACTTTGACAGACTTAATGGTTTTTTATACAAAAATGGACAGACTTAATGTTTCGACTGTAGCGATCATCTGTCCTGATCTCCTTAATGAAATTAGATTAAGTGCACCTGGGAAAATGCTGAGACGGCACATTGCCTTCATCACCTTCCTTAATTTAAAACCAATTTGCGGGGAAAATATCCTCTGAAGCTGAGGGAGGCAGAGAGAAGGGGGAGGGAAGGGGATTTTAAAATCTATCTGGATAGCTACTGGCAGTTTTAATTCCTTTCCCTGCTGGCAATGTGAAATATTAACAGCCTTAAGAACTGAGAGTTTAAAGACTTACTAACCTCCCTGCCTTCCTTATGGGGAAAAGAAGCAAAACAAGATCTTTACCATCAAGTCCACGTACAAGGATGAAGTCTGGTGTTAACTGAGGTACTGAGGTTGGCCTGGGCAGAGAAGAGACCTGGTAGGAATCTGAAAGTTTCTTCTTCCAGCAGCTAGACTGAGTTTTTCTGAAATACTCTACAACCTCTGTATGTTGGTGCTAGCTGTGTCTGCAGTTACCTGGATAATGCTTTAGTTGTGCGGGAAAACAGTCATTTGCCCACATAGCTATGAAATCAGCTACAGTGTGTACAATATTATACAACAAGATGTTAAAGAACAATAAGGGATTTCAAAATGGTTACAAATGTTCTTGGGCTCATTCTGAAGAAAGACAGAAACATGTTTTTTTAATTAAAAATCAAAGGTTTTAAGGAATAACTATGACTTCTTTTTTTTTGCCATGAAGGATGAGTCCTGTTCTTTCAGTCTGAGCCCAGTGACTGAAAAAACTCTAGCTCAAGGTCTTCTACCAGTGGGTTGGTCAGAGATGGGCCCTGATGGACTGGGAACTTTCTTTATAGCAGAGTTGATGTTTACAGCCTTTGTCGTTCACACTGTAGCTGTCCAAGCTCAACTATGCCGTTGATTTATCCATTTCCTGTCTCAGATTTCAGTGTTGCTGGAACAGGGTTCATACAAAAGATAGGCAACTTGCTGCTACTGGAAGTTATTTTATTTCATTTGCTTTGATTTGTTTTTATTCCTCACAAAGTCTTTCATTGTTTGGGCTCTGCAAAGATGTCCATGTTGTGTCTGTCAGGAACACCCAGAACTCACACCAAAAAGGAAAGTCCCGTGTAACTCAGTGGTCTAGAAATGTCTTGCGGCAGCCGTGGGTTTTTCGCAACACGATCACTCATATTTTCTTCAGCTCCTAATGGCCACGCTCAGAGCCTCAGTGATGATAACCTTTGAAGAAAACAAAATAACTTATTCAAAATAGCCAATTCAAAATAACTATGTTGAAAGCCCCAGTTAAGTGATATTTATTAGTGAGGATGGTTCTCAATTTTCAGAAGTTCTCCTCACCCTCAGTTAGCAGCATCTGTGGATACTCAATGTGTCCCCAGGTCAGTTCAGCCTCATCAGCCCTGTAACTGGTCCTATCTCTGAGACTCCTTATGTAAGTTTGCACGAGTAGCCCAATTGCTGTCAATGAATAATTTAAATGATTTAAACCTCAGACACGCTGCTTAATAATGAGAGAACTCAGCCCCATATGTCCTTGCCCATAAATACTAGAAGATGGGGACAAGTCACTTTTAAATGGGATTCATTTATTTTTAAATGGAATCATGATAAGCGTTTTAAAGGTAATCAAGCATGTGTAGCTATCCTGAATGTTATAAATATAAAAGAACATTAGTCTAAAATTGAAAGGGATCCCATTCATATATAACTGAGTTAAAAGTATCACTAGCTGAGAGGATAAAAATGCAGAACAGGCTCTGCTACCCGACAAAGACATTAAGGTGTTTATTCTTAATGGTTTCACAGAGATGGCTGAAGTGTATTATTATATGTGTCACAGCGTATTGTGGACACACAAATCCTCGTTCCTGAGTAACTGCAGTCATCTCCTCTCCGTCTAGTTTCTGGTGTCCTGGGTCAGCTCCACGCTGCAAACACTCCCCGTGTTGGTGTGGATGGCCCGTTGTGCTGCCGCAGCCCCAACCAGCCCTCCGTCGTCTGTCTTCCGTAGACTTTCTTGTCTGTCTTTAGTGGGGATAGACTGTTCCTGAAAAATCATTAACTTTAGCTGAACTGGAGTATATTTTGGTTTTGCTTTGTTAAAAGTCATAAAGCTTTAACATACTACATTCAAAGTCTTATTCTTTCTGAGATGTGGAGCCTGTTTTCATAACTTCATCAGAGAGATGTCTTTTGAAGCGGTCAAGTATCAAGATGTTTTGTGGATATCTGTTTCCTTTGAACTCTTAACACACAGCGATCATTTGTGCAACTGCTACAAATTAAAAGGTGGCTCGGGAGAGAGGGAGAGCAAGGTTGGAAGAAGTGACAGCTTCTTGGTGCATATGTCTGGGCTTAGTCAAAACAATGTTCTTAGTTATCCTCAGCCTTTTGAAGTCTTTGCAGCTCTGGCTTTGTTTCTGCTTCGTACATCGTTGCCAGCAGCCATCAACAGCTTCAACGTTCAGAAATTGGCTCCTGGCTGGACACTAGGTGATGATGTACAGTATGCAGCAGATGGAAGGGCGAGTTGCTTAAAACAGATAAGTAAAACCTTGTTTTAGCTTACAAATCCACATAAACCTAACCTATAGAAAAACCAGGAAGGAGGTGGGAAGGGTGAAGGTGAGAGAGGAGCTCAGTATGGAGCTGCCTGTGGTGGCAGCTCCGCAGAGACAGGGTGCCCTGCACCTCTGTGGCGGGGACAGAGTCTTGCCCTGGGCGAGGAACCACAGCTCATGGCTGCTCCCTCCGTGCTGAGACACAGGACAGGAGGAGCAGGCCTGGCAGCTGGGTATTTTTAGCAGCATTTTCAAGTCAATTAGAACTGAAGCAGATCTGTATTAAGAGCTAATTCATATTAGGAATAGCACTGCGCTAGTTAGCAGGTTGCCTGGAAGCAGGAGTTGCGTCCATCTGCGCGGCTGCCCGCACCGTGCCGCACACAGCCGCAGGCCGGCATCCCTGCCTCCCTGTGCGGGGCTGTAGGAGCGGGGCGGCCGCGGGTGGACGTGCCCACGCCGCCCATTGGCACACTCTTGCGAGAGCGCTCAGCTCTTCGGCTCTGCAGGGGCCACGTCTGAAAACGCTTTCGAACACAAGCAGGCACCGCGATGTTGCCCAGCCCCGATGGAGATGCTCGTTCCCAGCTCCCCTCCTCCCGTCCTGGCCCATCTCCTTTCCCTTCTGCCTGCGGTTCCCTTCCAAATCAATATGTTTCGATGCAGAGCTGCCCAGCAAAGGCCTGAGAGGCGACCTAGTGGCTTTCCCCATGGCACAGTGCTCTGGATCCCCATTTTCATTCCTTTCCAAATGGGCAAAAGCCCTCTGCATGGGGAGCACGTGTAGAGGCAAGGACAGAGTGGGCTTCCCTGGGGTCCGCCGCAGCCACATGTCTGCGCAGCCGCATGTACCATGGGAACAGCTCACATTCCTGTAGCTTGACCAGAGGGCAAACATTTGGGGGCAAAATAACACTGCACTGAGAAGCAGATGATGGGGTTCAAGTTTGTGGGCGAGCTCTTCTGATGCTGCTGTTCAGAGAGTTATTTTCTCATTGCCCTTTGCAAGGCGAGCTTCAGAGCGCGCCTTTAAAAATAACAGCACTGACTCCAGGGTAGCTGGTTAGAAAGCATTTCTTCTCCAAGCCATGTTCCACAACAAAACCTGGGGAAGCCAAGAAAAATGTTGGCCCGTATTTGGAAGGAGTTTTGTTTAGAGGCCCGGAGCCTACATACTGCGCCGAAGACAAGCGCACGCATACGTGGGGCTGGTGGAACCGCCTCGTTTCATAGGAAAATAAGCCAGCCAAGCTGCAGGGCTCAGGAACAGTTGCTCGCCAGATCCTGATTTATTTGACAGCCTCAGTAATAAAGTAACTATTTGTCTAACTCTTCCTGATTAGTCTGAAGAGGTCTGCCAATCTTGAGAGGATTGACTAGTCAGGAAACCACTGGTATTTTGGGTTTTTTTTTTTTTTTTTTTGGTAAGAGTTGTGATATTATTTGCAATAATTTCTCCTTTATTAAGTTTGGCATTTCAAAATAATTCGCTGCTGCAATGTGAACATTTTCCACATCAACAATAAGTCTGTTACGGAGAATTTTACAAAAACAGAATGACTTCATATTGCTTGCAGATGTATTCTGTAAAAATAATTGTTTTTCACTAGATTTTAATGTTTCTAGGCCTTTGTAAACATAATGCCTAAATACTTTTATTCAATAAACGAGATCCATTCAGTAATTGCTTGCATATTTGAAGTCCGGTAAATACAGAGCAGATTTTGACCAAAATCTGTGTATCATTTAAACTGCTTAGGTCACAGCCCTAGGGCGGAAAAGAACTGGTGAGAAACTTGTGTTTTCAGAAGTGGAGAACTGTGACTTCAGAAACCAAGACAAATAAGCCCCATTTTCCTTTAATTAGCGGATTCCTGCGTATGGGCCAGGCTGTCTTTATTCTTGGTTCAGTAAAGCTGGGAACTCAGAGGAGGCTGGAGATGTTAAGCATTCTGTTCTCTGGACTTGCTTTATAGTCTTGGGTTACCAAAGTCACATCACACAAGACCATATTTGTTCCTTGAATGCATTGTTTTCAGGTTGGAAACACCATTGTGCGTAGATGGAGGAAATGCATGCGCACATGCCGGGGGAAAGGATCTTACTAATTGTGAGCCTTAGTTTCACATGTACTATGTTATACAGGGCCCAGCCATTAAAAGCAGGCAGAAGACCTTGCTGGAGCTAGCCAGGACTGCTCTAGTAAGCATATTGTGGTCTTAAGTTTGGGCAAAATGTCAACATAAAACAAAAAAGGCAGTGCATGAATAATTGGATATTGCTTGTCATGCAAGAAAAATAACTTACAAAGCAAAGTAGAATCCAGAAATAAAATTGAAATAAAAACAAAAACAAACAAGTACCACATGGATTGTAATTCCTGTGTGAGCCATGTTTGGTGGAGTCCTTAAATCAACCAGCTTGCTGACGCCATCGATGAGCTCTCGTCGTGCTGTATGAAAGCAGGCGCCAAGGGAAGTGTTTTCTGCAGGTTTTTTTTTTTCCTTTAGCGACATTATTGCAAGGCAAGGAAGTCTTGCAGTGGATCTGAGAAGGGCAGAACATCTCACATGAGCCGGTTTGAAAGATAACGTGGAATTTTCTCTCAGACTTTGCCACATGCTGTTCTCTGGACACTGTATTCTTATGAGTGACATTCTGGCTTCTTTGAAAGCAGTGATAAAACTCTCTTGAGTTTAAACCAGACCAAGATTTCAGCCATTATTAGCAAGAGCAGACCCTGTGCCCCCTCAGAACATGCTCTCTTAACACAGAGGAAATGGTAAATAGTGGTAAAGCAGCCTTTTCACTTGGTAAATGAGGTAGGTGCAGGAAATGAGTAGTCATCTCTCCTAACACAAAGAAGGTGAGAGAAGCATAGGGAGAAGTGCAGGATCACACTGGCCCAGGTGACAAGTCATGAAAAGTAAGCCCCTTGAGAAATAGCAGCTTTGTACAAATCAGGCCTTAATCTTTTGCTCGTGTGCATCTCTGTCACCCCAGGTTACCCCAACCAGGTTCCTCCGTCTCCGGTTCCTTCTCCTCCACCTACCCAAAGAACAACCCGCTAAAGCTTTGCAGCTGTTTCCACACAGAGTTGAATCCTCCTGGGTACTCCTTGCTCGCTGGCCTTTAGTGCGGTGGTGCTGGAATAGCGCTGAAGCTACCGGTCTGATTTGATTCCGGGGATTCCTGAGCAGATCAGCTGCTCCAAAGGGGCAGCTGTGGTGTCTCCAGGACTCTCCAAAGCTCCTCCCGGGGAAGAGCTATTCCAGCAGCTGCCTCTTTTGGGGCAGAGAGGAGACACGCAAGGCGGGAAAAAGCTTAAACTGTTTTCCCAATGCAGCCTGCGCCTTGGACAATGTCCTTCTTGTAACAGGCTCTACATCCAGTGGCACCACCAGTCATAGAAGTGGTGCAGAATGGTCTCTGCTTCTGTAAAACCAGCTGGGACTGGCATTTTCGTGAGCTGAGTTTTATATGGGTCTTTGAGCTGGGCAAAGGTTGGAAGTGAGGCAACAAGATATGGTGAGGCAAAGGTGTAAAGTTATAAACTCGGAATAATTGCGCGCCAAGTGAGTAATCTTATTTCTGCTTAATTAGAAAAAAGGAGTGTGAAACAGGATGGTTGTGGTTGGAAGCATGACCAGAACTCTATGCAAGTACCGCAAGTGCTATGGTGTTTCCTCTAGCTGTTGAAGATCAAAAGCTTTAGCTTGTGAAACTGAGCTCTTAGATTTTGCTAAGCATTGTATTTTGCACAGGGAATTGTGTCCATTTGGAGTAAACACCGGCTTGGATACACAATCCTGATTGATGCAGTGCAGTTGGTGGTTTGCAGACTTCTCTGAGGTAACAGGCAGGCTGTGATTCCTGGTTCGGTTATTTTGCACCAGAAATGCCCAGAGTGTTTTGAGAAGCACACACTGGCAAAGGGCCTGTCCTCCAGATTATGCACAGAAAACAAGTATCGTGGACTGTGTTGAAAATTGAGAAACGTGAGAAAAGCCAATAGTCCTATTGCCCATTAGATGAAATGCAGGATAGGCTAGTGTGAGCCTTTGCATTTAGAAACTGCCTTAGTGGTTTTGATTTGATATTTATTTTTCCTATAGCCATATAAGTGCCTGCTCTTGTACCTGCATGCAGATAAGTGCCTCCTCATCCTTGCTCTAGCTTTTGGATCTTGCTCTTGTTGGACACTTCATGTCAAGGTGAGAAAATCATCAAAGCAAAGAAAATAAAGGGTCTTTAGAGGTGTCTTGAGCCCCAGGAACTGCAAGGACCTTCGCAGATCTGCAGAGGTTGTGGTGCCCTCTGAGGAGGAGGGAGACGGAGAGTGTTCCTTGCCCGCGCTGAGCGGGCAGGATGGGCTGGGCGGGTGATTGCCCTTCGAGAGCTGAGCACTGAGTTGGTAACGTCACTGTGACACAAGGACGGACCGCAGACTCTCTCTCACTGGATAATCTCTCCAGGGAATTTTACATGCTGAGTATTGCCATGATACATGCTCTTTATTATATCTCTCAGCACACAATAGCACTGCTGAAAGCATTTCCATTGCTCGTTATCTAATCTCTGTCATCAAAGGTCAATGAATACAGGCCAAGGCCCGGCTGTGGCACGCTTCCAAGGGAAAGTCGTGCACCCTGTGGAGGAGCCTGTTCCAAAGGGAGCATAAGCTGGAATTTGCCTCACACGATGTCCAGGCATCTGCAGACCCCAGGGTTTCCTTTGTGGGTGTATTTGCAAGGACAATGCTGACACTCTGGTGCATGAGAAGCTGTGGCTGGGATGTTTGGGTAGCTGGCCTAGCACTTGTCACTGGTTCCTGGAGGAAGCTCTGGTGAGTGATGCTGAAGTTGCCCACATGTGATTTGCTGTATTAAAGCTCTCAGAAACTGCAGCCAAGGCCACAGTTTGCAGTAAGCTGTACACTTCTTGGCTGTCCCCACAGCCGGGAGCTCACCCTGCAGCATCACAAGTGTTGCCATACGGGGATCTGGGGAGGAGAGGGGAGCTCGGCAGAGGCTCATGGGGAGCTGCTCCCGGGTGCGAGGGGCAGCACGCGGCAGCCGGGGCCCGACCTGCTCTCCCTTGCAGCTGGGCTCGTAACTGCTCTCCAGGGAGCTGCAGAGCAATGAGAGAAGGGTGGTGCAGAGGAGTGCAGTGGCTGTGTATTGCAATTACTTCTGTTATTAGAGGTTTACACCAAGGAATTACTGTAAGAAAACACCCTAGTTGGTAGGTGACCATTTGCAGACATAAATGCATGGAATAAGGTCACGTCGGAGTAATTGAATAATGTAATAAATAGCTGGATAGGGGCCTGGTGCAGAGAGAGGCTTGAGAGCACTCCCGTTTTCCCTGCACTGCTTCAGCTCGCAGGCAGCACCGCTGGGGAGTGACGTTCACAGCGATGGGCTGAGAGCATCGCCCGGGAGTCAGTGCTTCATGGCAGCCTCTGCTCCGGCTGCTGTCGTCTAGTAGGGGATTTTGTGAATATTTTGTTTGTTTCTATGATTTATTCCTAGCGTTTTTCTGAAGCTGCCAAGGCAGGGTAAAAGATGCTTGTCTCTCAGTGTGTCTCACTTTTTATAAGTGTAAAGTTCAGGGTTATTTTCTAAAGGTGAGATGGATATGGAAAATCGTGTCCAATCTCTGCACAGTTTTTTTCCGTGAAACACCATTTGTCTCTGTCATGTGCAAGCAGATTCATTCGTGGCTAGGAGCTTCTCACTGACAAGCTTTACTGTCATCCTAGATATAGAAATCATCCTTCTTTATTTTGGGGGAGTCTGAGACATGATCTCTTCATTCCTCCCCAAATCACAAAACACAGATCTGCCCCCTCTCGCCTGTGCACGGAGGAAGTAGCAAAGCCAGATGTTAAGATTGTCTTGCAATTTATGCTATGACACTCTTGCTTTCATATGCTTATAAGTTGGCCAAATTTCATCCCTGTAAATGTCCTTGTTCAACATCTTCCCAAGACTGAATTATCTCGGAGGAGGAATTATCTTGGAGGACTTCAGCTGAAGCACTCAGCCTTTTCCCTGAGATACTTAGAGAAAGCCATGTTATCTTGCACCATGGAAAATTCTTATAATGCAAAATATCTATCACCTGTCCTGTTTTGAAAAGCTGTTGGATAAGTTAATTGCTGTCTCCATGTAGTTCTGTACAAATTTGGCCAAGACACAAGCTTCTGAAAATAGTGAGTTGCTCAGCAGAGGTTTACCAGGTTCTGGCAGCCGAAGGAGGCGAGTGCTCCACTCACCTGCTGGGGCTCAGCCAGCTGCTCTTTCCCTTCTCCTTGCTGCCAGCAATGCAATGGAGCAGAGAAAATGGGAGATGGCAACAGCACATCTCCTTTATGGGACAGCTTTTCCTGTTGGCATCCAGCAACATGGAAGAGGTGCACTGCAGGGGACACTGCAGGTTGTAGATGGAGCCTGATGTAGAGATAGGGGGCTAGAGCTGTGCTGGGATGGGGTGGGCCTAGGGGACAGAGAAAACCAGAGAGCCAAATTTTTTTGGGGAAAAAAAAAAGATATTACTACATAGCTGAGATGTGCATGCAAAGGAGAAGTGAATTATGGTTGTATGGACAACCCTCAGTCTTCCTTTCCCCCAGTTTTTAAATGCTTTACTTTGTCTTTAATGTTTTTTTTCTTTTCATGCCTGATGGTATGGCAATTGAAATGGGTGAGACTGTATAAAAGGTAGTGTTAAGTGTTGTATGAGCCAAGACACATCCTAAACTGAGAAGGAAGAAAGTGTTTATCAAATGTCTGTGTCTGTGTATGTTTTAGGGTACAAACAGATGTTCTCTATGTGAAACTTGGATAGAAACACAGTTTAGCAAAGCTCTCCCTCTCCTTCTGCTGCTGCTTTTAGAGATATATCAGCCTCTTAGAGAGCAGGTCCTGCAGATCTTACAAACCATTGTTTTCTGTTAGCAAGGTTTGCCAAGCTTGTCCCTGGTTGTAAACCTTTATTTCCTGTAATTTAAACAAATGATGCATTTCAGAAGTGATTCAGTTCCCTGAAATAAAGATGTATGTCTGCTTGGTGACTAGCCCGCTCTGTCTAAGCTTCTGTCTTTCCCGAAGTCTGGGGTATGGCCTGCAGTGCTGCGGTCAGTTCTTGTTTGAGCTTTTTTCTGAACACCTCTATGTTCCCTTTTAAGCTGAACCCGAATCTGGGAAGGTGTTGAGGTAAGTGTTGGAACCACTGGCGCTTGCACGCACTAGGAGAACAGACAGCTGTTCTCCCTGGGCATGGATGCTGCTCTCCAGGAGAGCAAGGCTGCGTTTGCCATTCCCTAGGTTTGTGTGTGTATCCAGGCAATTATAAAAATCAGGGGAAATCAGGAGAAGGCATAAAGACAAGAGACAAGCATCCACAAATCCACATGCGGTGACCTTTTGAGGGTAAGTGGCTTTCCATTGCTGGACTAACCTTAGAGAGCTGCTTTATGTCATGTAACTGCATTAACTCATCTGCATTGTGTTTGAATTACTTGCCTCCTCTGCGCCTCCCTTGCCATCCCTGCATTGGGAACTGTATTTAGAATATTCTGGCTATCATAAATCTAGTATGAAGCGCAGAGAGCTCTGACCGTTCCCTATGGTTAACATTAATTCCTCAGTCTAACCTGTCTAACTTGCTCTCTGATGGCCCATTACAAGCAATTGTTTTTAATTAGCAAGCTAACTACTAGCTTGCAATGCACGGATTAAAAAGAGAAAACAAAACACTTTGTTCAGCTTTTGGAAAGTGTAGGCTGAATTATTTACCGCATTGCTTTTAAACTGCTTGAGTTTATTTATTAAAAGTGGTGAAGTTTTGTAACTGGAAGCCTTCTTGCCTCATACCGTAATCTGTTTGATAAATACCAAGGAAGAGGTGATGTTTGCTTTTGCTTGAAAAAACCCAGCTTGGACAGTTTATTGGCTGGAGCAGAGGGTTCAGCAGATATTTGCGGTCAGCCAGAGAGATTTGCACAGGCCTCAGACACCTGTACAAGACGAGTTGCAAAACCTGTTGTTGGAATGAATGACATGCGAGGACTCTACCAAAACTCTCCTTAGATTTCAGCGTAAGTGAAAACAAATGTTCTGCTGTAAATATCCCCCAGGTGAATACGTTTATTCTCTTTGCAGCTTTGAAAGGCGCTTCAGGCGAGAGAGGCTCCCTGGAGAGGGAATTTAGCGCTGGGAGCCAGAGGTCAGGGTTGGGGCACTCTGCTCCATTTGAAATTTGGCACCTAGGTACATATGGCAACTGCATCATCCCAGGGGCTAATTTGCCAAATCAGATGGGCTCCCCCCTCGCTGCTGGCCGCCTTGCGGCAGGGCTGAGCTGTGGCCTCTGCCACCAGCCCCATGGAGCCGCCATGGAGGGGACCTAGGACGCACAGACCTCTTCGTAACAGCGGCCGTGTAGTGCCCTTGATTTCCAGGCCATGTGACGCATCAAAGACCAGGTTGTGCCCGCTGCCGAGGGGCTGCCTGTGCCCTAGCCCGCTAGCATTGGAGCCAGAGCTACAGCTTCACGCCTCGGCTTCCAGCAGCTTGGTGAGGTTGGCCTGAGGAAGGAGGGGGTGGGCGAAACCCCCACTGCATGTGTAGTTGTGCCAGGAAACTTCCCAGCTTGGCTTTGCTTGCACAGGTTTTTACTGGTTTGAGTTGCAGTGGTTCGCTGGTACGGGTATTGACGTACCAACGTCGGTAGTGGCTGCTAGGCATAGATCTCCACTGATGTCCTTCTTAAAAATGGGAAAAAAATGAGGCACATAAATGGGTAAAAAAGTGCAGAAAGCTGCTGTCAGAGTGGATATTGAAATCCGGGATGCTTTGCCTCTCGCTCCTGTCCTTGACCGTGCTCCTGGCACCATCGAGTCTAGCTGCATTCGCCTTCCGAGGGACGGGCCGGGGTCCAGAGGACAAGACGAGGTGGGCAGGAGGCATGGAGTGTCCTGCAAGGACTGGGGGGCATCAAGAAGGTGCAGTCAGCGCCCACCTCCTGCTCGCTCTCTGCCCTTGGTCTTCCTTAAAGGTGTAGGGCTAGAAACAGATTTAATAATGGTACCGCGTGCCTGGGAAATGTGGGCTTTTATGATCCTTCACCCATAAGGGCCTTGGGGACTTTACCTTTTCTGTTTCTCAGGACTCGGGGATAGACATGTTCACGTAACCCTGCTGTTTTGTCATTTGTATTGGTAATGCACTTGCTGCCAATACCTGGCATTTCCTGATTTAAAAAAAAAAAAAGCCTCTTGCTCCACTCATCCGTCTCTGATCATCTTCTTTCTTCCCCTTTTATTTTTTCTTTTACTAACACGACAAAAAGTTCACGTATTTAGTGGTGTTCCTATTGGATTCACTTCCCCTTGCCACCAGGATGGGGCCGCCTCGGCATGACCAGGGCCAGAAGCAGGCTGGGAATTCTCATCAGGACATTGACTTTATCTGCTCCACCATCCACACCACAAGCCAGAGGGTCCAAAAGCCAGCAAAGAATTTTTAGCCCATCAAGTTACTGAGAGCAAATGTAGGTCGTGCTTTACCCTAATTTGGCAAAATAAAGCACAAGCCCAAATGCTTTGGAGAAATTAGTCTTTGATCTTTCCTAATGCGCAGCCTGTGTTAGTGGTCACAGCTGTCCAATTCCCTCAGCCCCTTTTTGCTCTCCCTGGTGCCACTTTTGTACCGGTGCCGTTTCAGTGACGCCAGTGGAGCAGTTCCACATTTCTACCAACAGTTTGGCAACCCTCTAGTGTTTAAAAACCATGACTCGGGCTCCAGAAAATAATGTGTTTTTTTCTAAAAAGCCATGGTTTGGGGATTTATTTTTTTTAATTGTTCTGCTTTTATTCTCTATTGCTGAAAGGTGTGTTTTCAGTTTTCTTCTTTTGCCACGTCCATGAGTCCTAAAGGTCAGGGAAAGCCAAGACTTCCATCCAAATACAGGATTCCAGGAAATAAAGCTGTTTAAGGGGGAGCTTTATCAGCGATTGCTCTTGCTGTCAGTCAGGGCACACCCGGAGGGAGTTCTCTTTCCTGGCAGAAGCCCTGGAGCTCTCCATGTGTACAAAATGTAATAATTGTCAACATTGTGAGGTTCATATTAAAATCCTGAGAGTTGGCAGCATTGCACCTTCATAAGAACAGAGTGCCGTGGCTTCATCTTTTATTTTTTACCAAGCCAGACTTTTTTTTGACCAAGCCTGTAGGCAGAATACAGAATTGCTTACGAAGAGTTGAATTTTAGCATAAAACCGTGATAGCAACGAGGTAGCCAAGTGTTCCAGCTCATAGTGAGCTAATATTTTCTACTGGTGGTTGGATTAGTTAAATGCTTGGCAGGAAGGCCTCTGTATGTATGCACTTGCACATATCTAAACAATGCTCCCTCATATACATGTAGGAAGCCAGCCAGATACTCCAGCGATTACGGTTTTGTCTTTCTGTTGCCCATGCCTGTGCCTTTTATCATTTATTTGGAAAGTTAATGAAAACAAGCTTAGTACAAGGAAAAGCACCCAGCAGAGCAGCCATCAAAGCTGCAGAAGTTTCTTCTTGCCTGGTTATAATTAATGTCTCCTCCAGCAGAGAGAGACTTGATGCGGCAGTGCAGGCCAGCAATGCACCAGGCTGCTGGAGCAGCGGCGGCTGGTGACGGCTGAGGGGGAGCGCAGCCCGCCTCTCTTACCTGCCATCAAGGGAAGCGTGAAAGCCATTTTTTTTTCTTTTCCCCCCAAAAAAGAGTGTTTTCACTTCACCTTCTTCCAAATCCATGCCAGGAGTTCTGCGCGGTGTCGCTTATGCTCTGTAGCTGTTTTAAAAGACTTTAGATGGATTAAAAGTCCACTCTGGGGTGCTTGTGCACCTGTGTTACATTAAAATAGTAACTAAAAGGGTTTTGGAAGGGAAAGATGAAATGAGTACGTTGTTTGCGCTCAGTGTAAAACACTCAGACGGGGTGGATTGGGATTAAATATGTATTGAACCTAATCAGGGAAGTTGTCTGCAGCATAGAAGGATGATAGAGATAGTGACCTCGACCAAGGTGGTCATGATCCTGGAATATACAGTTTGTATTGGTTCGTATTTATTAAAAAAAAAAGTTGAGTTGACCAAGTCTGATAAGTTCCAGGCACCACCCGGTTTACTCATCTATCTCGAGATGTGTCAGAGTCTCTGAACTGTCGAGTCCCTCATTTCAAACTGCTGCCGACTTCTGCAGGTCTTGGCCGGGGGCTGTGGAGAGGCTCTGAGTCACCACGTCAGTGCTTTCTGCCAGGCACAGACCAGGGTTTTTCCAGTGGAGCGTTTTAGAATCTCTATGTAGATGGTGAGTTAATGACCCAGCAAGTGAATTGCTTCATGAAGCAGCATTAATAATAGTCGTTCTCTTAACCCCATTCCATATCACGTACAAAAACTCCCCACTCAGCATCTGCAGCTAAAATGGGCAAAATCACAAATGTAAAATTGCAAACATTCCCTCACTGAGGACCCCGCTCTGACATTTTGAAACAAGAACTTGGCTATTATTTTTAGTGCTGCACTGAGGATATAAATTGTACAAAAACAGCAACTGGGATTGCTGGAAAACTTTTTGCCCAAAGGTTGAGAATGCAGGGAGATAATAATGAAGCCAAAGGCTAATGCTGCTCTTAAATAGAGGTCACTTTTTCAGATTAGGAGGTGATACTTTTCATACACAAACGCACGTTTGAGTTGATATCTGCCTGGTGTCTGGAGCAGATAGCATTAAAAGCTCTGACTTAAATGTGCATCAGCAGGAAGGGAACGCGTTTGACTCGGCCTTATCTGCCCGCAGTATTGTCAGCAGTGCGACTTGGCTTCTGTCAATACACGTTTCTTCCTCTTGCAGCTCTTGCGTTGAGACCCCGATAACAAATCACCACGTCAGTTAATTGTCCAGGCTTTCTTTTTGCAGATTGCTAAATGAGGTGGTTAAAACACTAATTACAGGATACTGCTGATGGGCCTCTGTTAAGCTACTGTACTACTGGGAGAGATGCCTATATATATCTCTGTTTTCAAGGAAAACATTTCTAGGAGGAGTTGGGTTTGATAGCGACTGGTGTTTAACGTGCTGTGAGGTTGGATGGCAATCAGGGCTGATGCTGCTGGGGGCTCTCCAGCCCAGGCGTGCGTCCCTCTTGGCACTGCTGCGTCTGTTCTCGTGCTGCGAGGGGTCCAGCAAGCTGATCCAGCTGAAAAGTAATTACTCTTCTTTGTGTGTGGCTTGTCTTCAGCTGGGTCAGCGCCGGGGTTCTGTGTTGTTTCTTGAATGCTGGTGCAGGCACTGAGAAGGATACAGAAACAAGGAGCCTGCATTCCCTGAAGCCCCTGTGGTAGAGCACCCTTCGCATCAAAGATTGGAGTAAGTTTATTTCTAATCAACCCGTGCTATATTTCAATCAAAAGGTTTAAATTTATACACATAAATAATTCATGCAGTTATTATGCTACACATTCAGCATGCTGAACACACATTATCTTGTCCTTGTCCTCCTCAAGCAGATCTGTAAGTGCAATCATCCGAGTTTCACTATAGGAAAATAATGCCAATGGTGAGATCCTCGTGCATTAAAACTGACAGCAAAATCCTTACAGAACTTCAGTGCAAGTGGAATACTGAGAGCTGAGTTGCTCTTGCTGTGGAAGAGACACTCCGTGGTGCTAGCGCCCTTGGAGTGACTGTCACCACGAGGGCGGTTGACGTGGGAAGGTATCACCAAGGAGCGAGCGCCGCGTTGCCTCGGCCAGACCAAGGTTCGAGGGCAACCTACCTGCAGAGCGGTTTTTAATCCCCCGGGCAATGCCACCTCTCTTCTGAAAAAACGAAGAGCAGCGTGATTGCTAATGTTTTATCCTAGCAAATACAGCCCTACCACTTACTGAAGGATTAAATTTAATAATAAGCTTGATTGTGTTCATTAAAAAAAATTGGCTGGCGCCCAAAATAATATTTTGTGGAATATACATGAGTAAGGCTTTGGTGTTGGGTGAAGTGTTGTGTTGTTCTCAGCTTTATGCTGTTCTAGATCATTTTCTTTGTTTGATGTTCTTTTTGTCTTAGTTGAGTCTTGAGTTGAGTCTCATTTCTAGTTTAAATGAGGTAATTTCTGATAGGTGAGAAATCCTATTTTCTTTTAATTGAAGTTATCACTTAATATTATATAGAGGTGTTCTATTGTAGTAAGTGCTACATGAAATATGTGGAGCAGGGTCCGGGGCTGTGAGTGTGAAGGCTCTCTCATGCTCTATAGAGGAGGCACCTTGTTGGGTGGCAAAGCCCTGTCACAGCCCAGCTTGCGCCTTGTTAGCAATCTGCTCGTGATACAAATCACTCCGGCACACAGGACCCCAACTCCCCAGCCTGCTGGCCTTCCCAGGAGGAGCTGGGAGCCCTTCCTGAGCTGGGATTTTCTGCCACTTCCCATCGTAAAGCTCTGCTGTCGATGGCTTGTAGCTCTGCCAAGCCCAATGGCTCCTTGAGACGCATTTTTCCATGTTATACGTCTGTAGCTGATTTTTTTTTTTTTAATTGCAAAAGCTCAACTACAAAGATTTGGCTCTCCTAAAAATGCGTTGAGGGGGAAAAACAAACTGTTTTGGTCATGTTATAAACACTTGCAAGTAATATGCTAAGAAACTTGCACGCCTCCATACTGTGGAGCAAGGATGTGAAATTTGGCTGAGGCTCAGCCTTGTGTAAGACAGATGCCTTTTGCTATGTCTATAAAAGTTGCATCAAATTCAGGCAAGTCAGAATATTCCTAAAAGTACCATTTTTTCACATTCTCAGTATTTCGGGAGCACAAGACCCCGTGCTTACACAGGTAGGCTTTTGAAAGGAAAATACTATTTACGAAGTAATTTGCTGGGTATTCTATATGAGGCATTTCCCAAAAGGCAAGCCCATAAAGAGAAGCCTTCCATCAGGAGGAGGATGAATGCGCAGAATTGCTTAGCTGTTGAGATCGCAAGAAACCCCACGTGTATTTAAAGGGCATGATAAGATCAGGGGAAAAACTACCCGTTCCTGCCGCTCGTCTCCACAGCATTGTGTAAATCTGTCTGCACTTGCGTTTCATGCTTTTAATTGAAAACATGAAAGTGGAGGGAGCGTTTGAGCAGATTAGCTAATTGATTGATTGATTATTTACAAGGAGACAAAATGAGAGAGACAGTGATATCTCTTTAGAGAGGCGTCAAGGCAAATTATATGATTATCAGGATACCCCTATACACCGTTTTCTGCCCCTATAACACAACTACACCTCAAATTTTGTAGCAGAGTTTTTCCTAACACGTTTTAAGAGGACTTAAAGTGCCTTTCTGGAAAGCCAGGCAGCGAGGAGTTCGCAAAGGCCTCTGTTTCGCTGTGTCAGTGCGACCCCGGCAGCGAGCGTGTGCGCGCGGCGCTCGCCCGGCTGTGCCCGCCGTTGGGCCGAGCGCAGGGGCCGTGTGTCTGTCCTGCCTGTCGCAGGGCCAGCGCGGGCCCATGAGGAATGTGTGCTAATGTGCACCATATTCTCGGCCATCTGTTGACCCCATCTGACTTGCTGCAGCCTGGCCCGCGGGGCTGCTCCCGCGGGAGGGCCCAGGAGGTCGGGAGGGCACAGAAGCCCTCTTGTAGCTGCCGAGTGGCAGGGCCATCTGTGAGACGCTCTCGCCTGGCTGCTGTTCCAAATCTGCCTTCTTGAGGGAGGTGCGCCAGCATGCTGATGTCATTGGTTTATTCCTAAAATAATCAGTGCTTCCCGCTGCCCCCAGTACCATCCCCTGCGGGAGGAAAGACCCCCGAGTCCTTCCCACTGGGGCCATTTGCCGACAGATCTCGCTACCCTTGGGGAAGGGCTGCCCAGAAGTTATTCCGTGCGTTGAACTGTGTGATTTGTGCCAAGCAGCATGAGACCATCTTTTTATTTTTTATTTTAATCTCCAAGTACTTAATTCCCGTAAATTGGATTTCCTGCACTTTAGTCCCAGGGCGGTGAGCGCGGCTTTGGGTTAGGCTGAAGTTGGAGCGTCCTCCTGAGCAGCAGGGCAGGTTCTCACCCGCTTCCCACGGTAACGTTCGCGGGTGGGTGACTGCTCTGCTCCTGGTGGCCCACCAGGACGGATCCAGCACAGAACCTTTTCTCCCATACTCCAAATTACCTTCATTTATTTTCTCTGGAGCAGCATGATTTGCTGTTTCATGTGTTTCCCTTTGCTTTCGTGATGCTGTTTAAGTTAACGCCATCCTGGGGACACATGAGCTTGGCATAAGTCGTCATCACGATGTTTGAGAGTGGTTTTGAGAGTCTCCCTTGTACGTATAAAAAGCTGCGTCAATACATAGTTAGGCTCTTTAAAGTGGTGTTTACAGCACCGTAATGACCCAGTATCTAGGTGTCGAATCAGAACAGGGTGTGGGCCCTTCACAGCGCAATACAATCACGGGGGTTAAACAGCATCAAGAAGTTGCTGCCTGTGCATAGCATCTAGTTCTCAGTGTGAATACCTGAGAACAGCATACAGGGAGCAGGCTGGCAGGTATGGGTGGCCTGGGGCCAGATGTCCCCAAAATGGGTCTCTGGGTCCGTCCGTGCTCTGGGTGAACCCGATGCTCCTCCATGGGCTGACCCTCTGCAGGCTTCTTTCTGGCGCTCCCATCAGCTGTCGTGGCTGGACATGGAGCTGGAGGCTGCAGGTTAGAGACCCCGGCCAATGATAAGACAGGCCTTGTTCTAGATCCAGGGGAAATCCTGTTAAACAACAGCAGAAACGCCTGGGGCAGGGTAAAAAATCTGTTTGCTCCAAGCTGCGGCCCTCTCATTTGCATTCAACATATGTCCGTGGCATTTGCATGTCAAAATAACTCGGCCCCAGTCGCCTCAAGCAGAGAGATTAGATCTGGGGAGGAGACTTCACCGGGAAAACTTTGAGCACAACAAGGAAATTTTGAAGGAGTAAAGATAATGAAAGACAGGAGATGAAAGCCAGCTCAGGCAGCTTGTTTGACACCGCCAAGTATCTCCCAATAACTCAAGAAGCCTCTCTGTATCCAGGACTGTCCATCATCTGTCCTGTTTTCCCCTGCCTGCATGATTTGGCATTTTAAAATTAAAATTGCTGTGCTTGTCCTGCTGACTCACGCGCCGTGCATCTCTCTCCCGTCCAGAGACGGGATGAAGTCCTGGCCCAGCACTCCAAGGCTGCGCTGGGCAGGAGGGCAGAGCAGTTAATCAAATGGATCGGTCCAGCTTTAGTGCATAGAAGTCAGTTAAGTCACTGGCAAAATTCCTGCTGATGCCTATAAATGCAGAATTCGAGCTGTATAACCCCAAGTCTTCAAATGGCTGCCGGCGTGATTATCTTGCTGGGTGACACGCTGTTCTTCACGAGGCCAGAGCTGCTCTGATTATTTATTTCCCCTTTTTCTTTGCCCAGTTTCTGTGGATCTGAAGTGTTGGGCTTTTGTAATTGCAAGAGCGAAGCCGTATTTCTTAGGGAGAAAGTATGGTTTGAATTTATTATTTTCTTGGAATAAAACTGAATGATTTGAAAACAAGCCTAACCCGCTTGTCACCTTTTTCGGTGTGAGTAGTCTTTTCCCTGTGCAGTCAAGGGTATTGATTTTTAATAGGCTCTAGGGGAAAAAAATCCAGGATCAGGTTGCACTGTATTTTTGCTTGCAGCTAAAATCTTGAATCTGGGCTATAAACACTTAAAAGTAGCAGTGAGGAAAGGCCCCTTAGCAAACCTAACCCTCCCAAGCCCTCAGGAGGAGTTTTGAGATTCCCCATAAGAAGGTCATCCCTAAAGACAACCTGTCAACTGCGAGGCAGCAGTCGGCAATAGAAGTGAGACTCAGCGGGGGCAAAACAGGTCCGGAGAGGCTGAAAATGGGCAACTCTCATTGCCCGAGGTGCTGTGGAGGGACCCGTGTGTGATCAGGGACCCTGACTGATTCCTGCGTGGCACGAGCACTGTCCTCGGCTGCGATGCTGGGTTATCCCGCGTGCTCCCTGCATCCGGGCGCTCTCCGCGGGGCAGAGTGCGCTCTGCTTACACAAGCACTAATGTGCGGGGCTTGTGCAGGGGCCGGGCGCCTTTGCCCTTGGGCTAAACCATCGGATTGGATGGAAACTGTTTAAGACAAGCCTTTTTTTTTTCTTTCTTTCTCTCAGAATAGTTTATTCCCTGACCACATTTAAGTAGCCAGAATGTTTTGCTTGGTGGAGTGTGTGACTGCAGGGGGTGGAGAGCGAGGGAAAGGGAATTGGAACTCATTTTTGTGGATATCCCAAAATAACCCAGATGAAGACAACCCAAACCTGAAATGTAAGAATTCCCAGAGGCTGGCTGGTCACAGGATATATTTCCACAATGTATTAGAGCAATTCCCTGAACTGGAGAAGACAGAGGCAGTACTGGCTGACTTGTAGTTTTACTGCCCGGTTGTTTATTAGCAATCCTGCTGTGCAAAAGCATTGAAGAAATGGAAGTTATTCAGAGGCAACTCCGAGCCAGACTTGATTGTTAGCAGCTTTAGGGATTTGGCTATTAGCTGGTGTGTTCTGTGGTAATGGAATATTGTAAAAATGTTTATATAAAAAAAGTGCAAATGTCAAGGCAGTATGTGTATATGCGAATACCTCTTCATATAGTAATGGGTCATGGAAGCAAAATTTGGCAGAAGTAGAACAGGACAAAAAAGTTGCTCTGGCAGGTTTGTTTTTTTTTAATTTACTTTGCTATAAAACAAGGTCCTTTTTCCTACACTGCACGTTAGGCCCAAATTACACAGTTTGGAGCCCCAGGACTGTCTGACCTGACTACTGATGCTCAAGTCAATTCTTTTTATTATTGCCATGAGGTTTTCAGTGTGCTGCAGGGTTGCGCATTGAGAGTACATCAATGCTTTTAGGGTGAACTGGCATTTTAGGTCAATCAGTAGGAGATAAATTGGAGCTTTCAGCACCCACTAAAGGGATGGAGGTAATTTTCTTCCCCCCTTTTTTGTCAGCAATTTGCCCAGCCATTTCCAGTAATGGGGATGGGATGCATCACAATTCGGGGCCCAAGGGTGACTTTAATCTCAGAGCATGACAGCAGATCCCTGTCTCCTGGATGGGATGCCCTATCTCCATTGCGCCAGCGCTCAGCTTCCCTGGCTGCCCTGCTCTTCCCGTCCTCCAGAGCAGCCCCTGCTTTGGACAGGGGCTTTAATTAAAGTGAACTTTAATTACAGCCATCGGCACCAGTGGGGCCGGTACCAAGCCCCTGCAAAGAGCCGCCCAGCCCGGGCTCTGGTTCTGCGGCCCGGAGAGCCACGGGGGCATTGACCACCCTCTGAAGGTTATCGGCCCAACAGGAGGGTTGCAAGGACAATATATTTCTTAATGAAAATGCTGATTCTGGAGTACAGTTATGGGGTCATTTATATTATTGTGCACGTAATCTCCGTGATAATCTCTCTCAGAGCAGGGGGTCTAGAATGACCTTTTAAGGTCCCTTTTCGTACTGCATTTCTATGATTCTGCAAAGTCCTTGCTGAAAACAAATAAATGTTATCAACATTCCTATAAATAATTCATTTTTTAAATCCACCGGTCATTATAAAATGATTGGCATAAGTAATAATCTATGTTAGGGATGCGGGGGAAAGCAAAATGATGAAAGGCCTCCTTGATGTGCTGCTGCTGCTTGTCATCTTTTTGGAGAGACAGAGGGGCCTCAGACTCCCGACCTCGCCCTCGGAGCCCTGGCCTCCAGGCCCTGCTCTTCCCCGGCTTCTCCTGCCATCCTGGAACACCAGGGACGCGCTGAGGCACATGGAGCCCCTCAGCAGTCCTGGCTCTGCCCAGCCCGGCCAGGGGGAGCGACGCACATTAATCCGAGCCATCAGCAGACATTCACCCTCTTGCCTTCATCTCCACCCTCTTGCCTTCATCTCCAGCCTACCCTACACCTCTCTGCACATAAGTTGTTTAAAAAGGCTGCTTAGAAGGATTGTATTCTGGGGGAGGTCTAAGGAACCTTGGCTTTGCTTCTCTGCTTTCAGGCTTCGCTTTTAAGAACACTTCTCCCGTGCGCAGCAGCACGGTGCCCTCCTGCCCCACTTCTGCTCCCACCCCAGAGGCAGCCGTGTTCTCCCCGTGCTTGGGATCATTCCCCGTTGAGGAGGCAGTGACCTGTGCTGCTTCCCAGGGCTTTTCCCCACAGCTCAGACCCGTGTTGCTCCTTTCCGTGGCCCGCGCTCAGCACTGGGACCGCAGAGACTCTGTTACTGCCCGGCCAGCCGAGCAGCTGCTGGGGACGCAGAAAGAAGAATAAAAAATGAAGCAGCTCGGATTCATTTGGATGCAATAAATGGGTTTAAACTATAATTCTTCTATTTCCTCAGCAGATGCTTCCGAATACTATCTTCATAATTGTTATTTTGAATCCCTGTGAACTCACAGTGTGGGCCGGCCGTTGGTGACCGTGGTTGCGTTGGTTACGTGGCTCTTTTAAATGTTGATTTTTGAGTCTCAATTTAACTTTAACAAATGTTGCTGGTGGGCTCAGATACTTGCAATTAGCTCACTTAAAATGATGCCTCCGGTGTGCTAAGACACTTAAAATTAGGACCAGAAGTTAGGCAGTTAATCTGTAAAGCTCAATAAAGCCCCCTGTTTCATCCAAGGGTTGTCAGAAAATTCGTTCCACATCTGTACAGAAAAAAGCGAGGTGTAAACTGCCAAGAACCATTTTAATGATGGCTGGAGAAAAAAGCAGCCAGATGGCAGGCTCTGCTGTGGCTGCGGTTGGTATTTAACTGCTTTTTTATTGGAAAAATATGGGGTGAAAAATTGTGTGGGACTCATTAGGCAGCCTGCTGCGATTCTGATCAGCTTGCCAATCTGTTCAGTGTGGCAAGGATCCAAACAGCCATAAATTTTTAGCAGCGGCTTATAATCTATGACTTGGAGCTTGTTAAACCTTCTCTACTCCCCCTACTTTTCTACACTGCCTGGTTTGGGTTTTTTCCTCTTTTTTTTTTTTTTTTTAATAAAAGCTTCAGGGCTCAAGCTGTGCTGAAAAAAAGAGGGGGGGATAAAGTCTCTCACAAAAGGCTCCAGTGAATAGCGCGTCTCTTCTCCTGCTTCTCAGAGTAAGACTCCATAGACTCCATAAGTTGGATTTTCCGGATCCTGCATATTAACTAAAAAATTGGGTGTGCAGTAACATCTAAAGCAGGACCATGAGCCATGTTATCTTTTCAGTGGCACCTCAGAACAGTGCAAATCCTCCCTCCTCCTCCTCCTCCTGCTCCTCTGCTGCCTTCTGAGGGAGCAGGGTTGTCCGAGGAGCCGGCTGCTGGGGCGGGAGCCGCTCCGCACTGTTTACCTTTTTGCTGGAACAATCCCGAAGTGAAGAACATGCAAATTTCGGAATTTCATAGCTCGGAGCAAAGTGTTATGATCAGAGCCCGGCTGGCGCTCCGGGGAGACAGTAAACTGCTTGCAGGGCTTTAATTTTCCATCGTAGCGGTGTCTGGATTCTGAAGGATTCACAAAGGATCCTAAGAGGAAACTTAAAGCTTCCTTTTACTTAATATTTGCATATTACAGAAATCGATTGCAGACAAAGGAAAAAGAGGTTTTAGAGGCTGCTGTGACATGTTTCCAAGTAACATACACAGAACTATTGATCTGACCACTTTTACGGAGATGGAAAATAAGCAGCCAGGAGTCCTTCGTGGGAGTATAAATATTGGTTTTGAAAGATTTATGGAAACCAGGGTCCAACAGCGGTGTATATGGTCTCTCATATATGTGCTGTTAAAAATACTACAGTATTTCTCAGAAATTGCCCCAGGTAGTAAAGTAAAATTATACACTGTGGAGTTTGGATTCGTAGCCGAAGCATTACTGTGCTGTAATATTTTTACAGTGGTAGTGATGCACTCGCACACACGTATATGTGCATGTGCACAGTATGGAGGCTGTAGGTGCAAGGTTATTTCAAGGAGATGTTTTAAATAGAGCAATGATCCCGTGGAAAAAATGGGTATGCAAATAGATTAGTGTGCACAATTACTATAGATCTGTATGCAAATCACATTACTGCTGCAAATGACTAAAACAAAATCATTTTTATTTGGCCAAGGCAAAGGTGTTAACTCTCCTTCTGCAGTGCCTGGGACTTCAACTGTGATTGTACGTGCACTTTTGAATCAAGTATGTACCTTGAAAAAGCTGTATGGCATCTCAGATGCCATAAGTTTCAGTGGTTTAAGTTTCATTTTATTTAAAATAGCATTTGCAATTTCCCTTCTCCTGATGTTTCAAGATAACAGAGCAATAGAATTAAGCGAGAAGAGCTGGCAGGGCTCTGCACAAATGCCTTTGGGCTGGTTTTAATGTCACCCTTGCCCGTGCTGCCAGGCCTGGCTTAGCAGCTGATCTGCACCAACACTGGGCTCCGGCCTTGGCTGTTCCCTGGGTTTGGTTCACGGGCTCTCTCCGTGTGCACGTTTTTCACCAGGCACGGCAGTGTTTCCAGCTCCTAGCTCATTTCTCCTAGCCGTCTCGTAGTCCAGAGCATGCCTGTAAACAGGGAAGATGAAAGGTTGCTTCTTTCCTTCCTCAGTTTTTTTTTTTTTTTGTAAAGAACAGAAAAGAACAGTGTGAGAAAGTCTGAGGAGGTTGTCTCACATTTGCTGTGAATACAGTGCAATCAGGAGGTCTTTATGTTGTGAGATGAGGGTAAATGAGCAGATAGTGATAACAAAATCCGAGAGCTGCAGCGATCCACTTGAAGTCTTTGTCCCCTTTTTTGTGCTCTGGGAATATTGTATATTACTTTTCAAAGAAAAACTGTATTTTCTTCCTAAAATAATGATTTATGGCTTTATGAAGGACACCTTTTATTCTCATTGACGCTTCTGTGTTTGGAGAAAGCTGGGTTTTGCTTCTTCTAGTAAAGGACTTAGGGGCATAGGGCTTCTTTTGGACGTTTCTGCCACTTGGAGCGCGTTTTCTTTAAACAGAAAGTTGAATCACGCCTCTGTCTTCCCAGCTGGCCTCAGACATGGCAAAGGCAGCCAAGTTTTCTTCACTTCCAGGAAACTGGTTTATTCCTTCCCTTCCCCGCCTGCGAATATATACATTCCAAACACGGCTCCTCCCCATCCGCAGCTCCTCTCGCCCTTCGGCACCTGGGATCTCCAGAAAGTGTTGAAAGGCCCCTGCGCTTTCTGTCGCCTTCGCGTTGCTCTATCTGGCTGACGCAGGCTGTGCAGCCCTGGAAGCAGCCGTGGAAGCAGACTGGAAGCAGCCATGGAAGCAGCCTGGAAACAGCCTTATCGCAGCCTGTCTGGCAATCAGACACCTGAATCCCAGCAGGAATCGCGGGCACCGGGCGCCCATCGCGTGCAGCAGACAGGAGCAGAACGGCGAGGCAGCAGCCGAGGCCCTCTGTTTTATCTGATGTAGGAGGAGGCAGGAGGCTAAAGAGGGATCTTCCAATCTTGTAATTTTCCTGCAAAAATGTTTCTTTTCAGGCCTAGCTCCTGGAATTGTGCTGGGAGATAAGAAATTTTGACTTTCATTGCAAAGAAATATTAACCTGTGTGGTTACATAGGAGAACTTGGCAATAGAAACCTGCCCACTGCAAAGTCAGCAAGCACATTACAAGAACATGCTATGTATTTATTTAATTAATTTAATCTTATTATTTTGAAGCTGGTACTCTGGTTTGGGACAAAGAGGAAGGGAAACAAGTGGGCAAACAGTGACTGAGGGCCTCCTACCCTTTGGAGATGAGCGAGCCACCCTGGGCAATGTTTATGATCCATCTCTGCTGGCTAGAGCTGCTCCGCTTCATTCTGCAGCGGGCTGGGATACAGCCTTTCCAGACACCATTTATCTTGGCTCCATCTCCAAAGGCTGCAAGAAATGCTCTGTTTTTAGGGGAAACTTGCTAGGTTTGGGACTGAGATTCGACCTTCTTTTCTCCTGACTGTTCACTAAGCACCAAGCAGGGACCAAGAGCAGAGCTCAATGTGCGACCGGCCCCGAGCAGCATCCCCACAGCTGAGCCTTGGGGTTATTGGATGGGGGGGAGAAATTTGTCTTTAGTTGCTCTTATTTAAAGTGCAGCACAGATACCAGCTGGCGCTGTTCAGTAGTGCCATTTCTTGCTGTGCACCCTCAACGCACAGAAAGCGTGGCGGTGCCGTAAACGCCTTGCTGCTATCAGCAGCAGCTTTCTGCATGTGCAAAAGAGAAATGAACAGCAAGCCTTTGTGTCGGGTGCAGTTTTGGNAGAGCTCAACGTGCGACCGGCCCCGAGCAGCGTCCCCTTGGGGACGCTGCTGAGCCTTGGGGTTATTGGATGGGGAGGAGAAATTTGTCTTTAGTTGCTCTTATTTAAAGTGCAGCACAGATACCAGCTGGCGCTGTTCAGTAGTGCCATTTCTTGCTGTGCACCCTCAACGCACAGAAAGCGTGGCGGTGCCGTAAACGCCTTGCTGCTATCAGCAGCAGCTTTCTGCATGTGCAAAAGAGAAATGAACAGCAAGCCTTTGTGTCGGGTGCAGTTTTGGGGGTTACGGTGCCTGATGACCACGGCCCCTTCCCACACCCCCAAACCAGAAAGCTGCTGCAGCAGCGTCACTTTAGAGGACACTCTTGAATAAATAACGCCAGGTCCCCACCGCGCGCAGCTCCATGCTCGCTAATGATGCTGGAGGCCTCTCGGCTCTGCGGAGCATCCCCGGGGAGGGAGACTCTGCATTAAGGAGCCTGCTCAGCCATGAGCGATCGCCGTGGCCAGGAGCAGCATGGGCTCCTCGGCGCCGCCACCGGGCAGCGAGGCCGGGCGCCACAAATGAGAGATTCGTCATCTAGGGGAGGCCGGGGTCACCCGTCTGCCCCCATCTCTGTGCTTCCAGCAGAAGATCTAATTTTTCAATAAAGATAATTCAATTAAGAGGTTTTAATTAGAGAGTCGAAGCTGATTTTTCCCTCCTCCCCCGTTTCTGGAGCTGTCAGCCCTTGCACAAAAGCGTCATCATCCTTTATTCCATCCCCCCTCTTTTTTATTTATTTATTTTTTGTCCCTCATCATCCTGGTGGAAGGAAACAGGAAAGGGGAAAGATGATGAAGGGAGAGCGGGGACATAAAAATGTATATAAAAAAAGAAAGAAAGAAAAACCCGCAGCATGTTGTGTCATTAAGAAGTGCCTCGTATTACCCGGGAGCTTCTCCATCTGCTTTCGGTGGGCATCCCAGGAGAACCTGGCGATTATGAAGGAATTCTCGGAGGCCATTACTGGGAAGAGGAAAAAAGGCTCGCTGCAGACAGCTTAATGGACTAATTTGTAACTGCGAGAGCAAGAGAAATGAGTTGTTGGCCGCATTCTAATTTGACAGCGAGTGGCAGAACGAATGCGCAATGTGACAAGCGGGCAGGCACGCTCGGCCGCGCTCTTTGCAAGGGCCCCGCAGCTCCCGGGGGCTCTCACCATTATTTTTGCCTCTTGGCGCGCAAGGCTGTCGGGGAGGTGCAGGGCGAGCGTGGGCTGCAGGAGGGGAGGCTCCGGGTGCAGTTGTATGTGATTATGAAGGGGACGGGCTGAAGGAAGGCGCCGCTTCACTCAACGCCTTGCGCAGGCAACGCGAGGAGGTCGCCCTGCGGCGCGATGTTTTTCTGTGCACCGGGACTTTGCCCACCCTGGGGCGCTCTGCGTGGTGGGGGCCAACCAAAGCGGAACTGAGCTGAGTTTGGCAGGAGAAACTGGAGCTTGTGAGCAGGCGGGGAAGCCGCAGCGTGGTGTTGACCATTCCCCAAAACCTGGGTCCTGGCGACAGCATGAGCAGCTCTTGCCCTCTGGCGCTGGTGCTTGCACGGCACCCAGTGCCTTTGCAGCTGCCCGGGCCCAGAGGTTAATTCCAGGAACATCTGCTATGGAAGGAGCAAGGTAGAAACGGCCACCAGCGGTGGCTGATGCCCTCAGCCAGGGACCCTCCTCCCTGCCCACATTTTGTCACCTTGGTTATTCCTTAACTCGCAGTGTTTGCAAATTGCTGCTTTCCCACCCGGAGGCGGTAGCAGAGCGGCTTGTCGGAATGGAGGTCAGCGAGGAAGCCGCAGCTCTGCACATCCTGCCCTCGGCAGCCAGCCTTGGCCACAGCCCCCCGGCCTGCACTGTGCTCTTCCCCATTGCTGGTTCCTCACGGGCGCTCTCACAACGGGAAGGAAATCCATCCTTCCCCTGTTGGGCTGTGTTCTCCCACGAGTTTTCTGGAGAGACCTCTTGCTAAGTTCTGTGATTAAAAAGATAAGGACTAATTCTGTCAGAAAACACAAATGGATGGATGATATAACAAAGTGATACATATGGGCTGGAATGATTATTTATGGCTCCCTTCCCAGGCAGCAGTACCCCAGCGTGATCCTGCCATAAATTGCAGGGCAGTTTCCCACCCGGCGGCAGAGCCGGCGCCTCCTCAGACCCGTGCTCGGGGGGACCTGTGTCAGCATCGGGCTCAGCTCCAGGCCCTCCCTTGGACCCCGTTTCTTGCCATTCCAGGCAGGATGCTCCAAACCCCTGCAGACCCGTGGCAGCAGGATGAATCCCACTGACTTCGACTGCTTTTCCGTGGGAGCATCCGGAGGATGCTAAAAGACAACGCTGTTTTAGTGGAAAGAAGTGCAGATTGGTACATACAAGAAGGGCATTGGGATACAGGTGAACTGGGAATGGGAAAGACCCAAGTGCCCTGGATTCCCATCTCCTTTCCTCCTCTGAGCTGACGGTGTCATTTTAGAGAAGTTACTAACATACCTGACTTCATCTCAGCAGTAAAGTCAAAGCAGGATTTGGCATAAACAGGCACTATGCAACAAGGTAGCGTTCATCCAAATACCCAGTATTGCATTTACACTGGCTGCGACTCGTGCAGGGCTGTTGTGGAGCACAGCGTCAGGTATGGCCGCATCCTGCTCGGAGCGCAGGGTGCCGGAGGGGCTCCTCAGGGCCCCGAGGCATCTCCCTGTTAGCAGTAAATCCCCTGGGATACTGGAATAGGGTGTTTTCACGTAGGCGCCTGTGCAGACACCATATGTGTGTTTAGTCTATATCCTCTGCAGACGAGGTGTGTGTGAGCACGCACGTGCAGGCGGCCAAGTCTGCCTGCCCTGATGCTGCCGCGATTCTGCGGGAGACGCGGAGGGCAGTGGAGCTGGATTCCCTGGCGTTGACCTCCTAGAGGGGAGCAGCCAGCAGGGCTCGTAACTGCGGATATTTATTTTATTTTTTTCGTTTTTACTGATATTCCAAATACTCGTTTCCTTATGGCTTTCCCTTGGATCTTCTTTACTACATGAATCATCTTGGATAAAGCTTTTCCCTCCCCATTTTATGCAAAACGTTGCATGGAACTTTCAGAAATGCATCTGTGCGCTCTTGGACTGCTACTCCCCTTTCTCTAACAGGTTTTCGTTTGTTTCTTTACAAATGACACATAACAGTCCGTATTGATCAGCGCAAGGCAGCGGGGAAGGCAGAGTGCACGCGGCAGCGTTTATCACGCAGATCGGGTGGATGAAAGGCCGTTATTCGAGACACGATCCCGCATGGTGATGAGCGCCTCACTGGGGCTGTGAGGACCTCTCCAGCACCGTTGCAAGGCCGGAGAGCGGGAGGCAGGGATATCCCGGCGTTTCTGTGCCCAGAGGAGACCTCCGTGCCCAGGCTGGCCCTAGGGAGCCCTTGTCCAGCCGCAGGAGGCGGTGGGAGCCCGTGGGCAGCGCAGCCCCGCGGCCCCTCCACCTTCCCGCTCGCTGCGGCGGCTCCCGCGGCCCCGCGGGGCCTTAACAGCCGCTAGATTGTTAGTGACAGTCAGACACTTTAACACTTAAAGTAGAAGGTTTGATTTAATCGCGGGGCTGTCATTTATTATTTGTCTGCTGTGTTCCGCTGGGGCGCCCGCTGATCAACTGCCTGCTCCCAGGAGGGCTTTTTTTTTTTCTTTTTTTTTTGTTATGTCTAAATCCTCAATACAAATTGCAGCGCTCCTAGATCTCCCAGCGGGACCCATTACTGCCTGTGGGGCATTAAGGATCATTAATAGTGCTGTCAGCAAGCTAGCCAGTTGGTTAGCTTCTCATAAATAGGAAATTAATCCATCTACTTCATTAATAATGCCGAGTGTAGCTATTTTGTTGCACTTGATGTAAGGGGCCTTGTGTTTGTCTGTAATGCGATAAGACAGGACTCCAAATTAGCATTGAATGTCTGATACAAGAGTGCAGACTCAATTACTTAGCAGAAAGGTTTTTGTTTTGGTTGGGGTTTTTTGTTGTTGTTGTTTTTTTTCCCAAATGTCTTCAAAGTTCTTGAGCAGCAAGAAAAAAAAAGAAAAAACAACAACAGTGATTTACTTTATTTATTTATTTTTTCTATCTTGCAGGATGTGTTTCCATAGCCTGCTTGTGCTTTTGAAGATTAAATTATGGGGGAGGGAAAGCAGTTGGTGAAAATGGGGACCACACCTGGCAGGAAAAACAAACTGCTCTAATTAGAGATGGGACTAACTAGCTGTGCTCCTCTTGGGGCCTGGGGGGTTGCTTGGGAGGTTTTCCTGCATCCCTAGTTAAGGAGTCATTACAGCCTTGCCGGGTGTTATGTTTCATGGCAGGGGGAGCAGCAGCAGTTTAGGAGAAGGAGAAGATGGAGCCTGGTAAGAGCCATCCCGTTTTTACGGGAAGCTCATTTGCCTCCCCAGCCAACATAGGTTCCCTGATGGGCGGCATTGGAACTGCTCAGAGGATGTGGAGAATTCCGAGTACATTTATCTATTGCATTTCTAATTAGTTTTGCTCAATAATACCTAGGCACCAGAAACAAAATAGGGAGTTGCATGGCAATTATCCATAAAAAACACTTCATCCTATGCTTCTGTGCTGTTCCGAACTTCCTGTGTTTCCTTCCTTCCTATAACTTTCTCATCAGTGCATGGGAAAATACAAGTAATTTTTCAGCCTTAATTATTAAAGAAAAGCTTTTAAAGACAGAAATGGCTTGCATCTTGCCCTCAAAACACTCTGTGCCTTTTTTTGTACTTCAGTCTTGTAGGTTTGTTTTCTGTCAAGCAAAGAATTCAGCTACAATGACGAGCTCGTGCTAGAGCTGGAGTCTGCAGGATCGACAACCACGGAGCAACTTAGGATTTTTATGCAAAGCTTTGGGGAGACTTTGCTGGCAGTCGCCTTCATGGTGCTTTAAAAATTTCCTCCTGCTGGCCTCCAAGCAAGGAGCTCGAGCAGCGTGGAGAGGAGGGGCTGTAAGCGTGGAACCGAGGCAGGTCTCGGGCTCTGTCTGGGGCTCCAAGGCATGGCCACAGTATAAATAACAATCATAATAAATAATCACTGTTTGGACGTTGGGAGGGAGGGAGAACACTTGTATTTATTTTTATAATGGGAAGCAAATAAATGTATGAAATATCGAGAGGAGGGAGGAAAGCGATGAGATAAAGAGCTCTGGAGCCGTTCCAGGTCCCTGAGGCCAGTAGCTGGAAGGGGCATTTTCTGTTGACAAACTCTTCAAGCCCTGTGAGCTGCACGGGATTTATTGACGTTGTTCTTGCAACAGGAGTGTCTTTGTGTGTGATTGCAGATACCCAGGGCAGCACAGGAATGGCCCCAGCATTCCGAGGAGTTGCACAGAATGGATGTGGGGGTTTCTTCTGCAGGCAGTGGAGATGCTCGCGCTGCTTTAGACACATGTTGCTCTGCAGAGCCATGTGGGGAATGGGCCTGCAGGGCCAAATATACAAAGAAACACAGGAGGCAGAGACCCTATCTCTCAAAATCTCACTCTGGGCCCCCTCAAACTTTACAAATATTCATTGTCCAAATTCCAGTGATGGTTCTGAATTTCACAATTGCCCCCTAGGATAAGCAAGAACAAAGGGATAAAAACAGACAACAGAATGTAGAATTGTATTGGCGAAGTCAGGAGGGTTCTGTGTTGGAAATTCATGTATGAATTGTGCAAATTGTCTGTTGCTAGAGCTTTCTCTCTAGGGTTCTAGGGTTTTTTAACTGCTTCCTTTTCCTGCTGGAGGCTGTTTGGCCTCATTGGGTGAGCAGCAATCCCCACACAGCGACTGCTCTCCCCACCTCCGCGTCCCCTCACCTACGTCTTATTAGAGCCAGCGGTGCCTTGGATGCAGTGGCCGTAAAAAGCCCAGCTGCAGCCAAAATCCTAATGCACTTCCAATTCCCAGTGCATTAAGGTTGGAGAGTCTGCTGTGTATTATCCAGCCTCTGTCCAGGTTCTCTAGAGGTTTGCTGGTGCTAAAATCTTTGTGAGCTTTTTTGTCAGATGCTTAATGCTTTCAAACTTAACCTCATTAGGCTCCAGTCTATTTCTGTACTGCAGGTGAAGGGAGCACGGGAAGGATCTTTTTCCTGAAAATAAGTCCAGCCAACATAAGTTAGATGCTTTGGAAGTTCTTTTATTGTAAACTACAGGAAAGGACTTTGGCAATGTGTTGAAACTGTTAGATTAAAGCTTTCCCCTCCATCACCCCCCATTCTGCCATTAAAGACCAATGCTGCTGTAAACAATTTATGGCTTTCTTAAAGGAAGTCAGATAATCCTGGCTGATTTGTGGCCATTCCTTTATTGCCTTGCCAAATTCGGCTTTGTCATTTCTGGTTGAGGAGAAAGCACACACAGCCACATATGTTCAAGTTTCTGACCTCGTTTTGACTGTTGTAAGAGTGAGCACATGTGTCTTTGCAAAATAATAATAATAATAATAGTAAAAAATCCTAGAGTAGGAGAAAAATTATTTCCCTGGTAATTATGTTTTTTAAGAAATATGGGGTGTAAAATGTGCCATTAATGATTTTACAATCAGTTGGCCAGTCAGGCAGGAGAGCTGGCTGACCCAAGCTAGGCGAGAGCACCACTCCACATTAGTGTCAGAATGGATGTTTAGTCGTGTGCAGCCATGGTGAAATTGGAAGTGGAAAGGAGCCAATGCTTCTTTCAGAGAGAAGGGAATAAAAAAACCCCCTCTCTCTGGTTTTACAAATCTCCCCAGGGATGATGAAAATGGCTCTCTTCAGCATCCATCTCCTGCTTAGTTCTAGATCAACGCATGTGGTAGGAAAATGTGTTCTGTGTAGATATTTCTTGGCTTCAGAGGAATTATGAAAATGCAAGGGGCTTGTTTCCCCACTCTGCAGCCTTCCTCCTCCTGGCGTTTTAACTGATCACGTTACTGATTAGTGCGTATTTACTGCTATGAGCAGAGCCTGCAGTTGTGCTGTAATGGCAGTGACCGGGCACACTTCATGACTAGACCTGGTTTTTAGCAGTGTGTGTGCACTGCCTACATCGCTACAACCTCGGTGAGGGTTAAACTATTTAAGTTTTAGAATGGCATAGTTGTGTCAACAAAGAATACAGGAAGAGCAAGAATTTAAAGGCAAAAATGAAAATAAAAGACCAAATGCCAGTATAGATACAGTTTTATCAAGAAAGAAACCCATTCATTGTTTCAACTTGCTATTTTTTTAGGGAATGGATGTTTTCTTGGCAGTAAAAGTCGCATCTCCATCCTCAGTAGAAGCCTGGTAGACCCTTCTCAGTGTACATAAGGTCTAAGCAACAGGTATTCCAAGAAATATGAGCTGGAGAGCATGCATTAAGTTGCTTCATCCATCCTGCTGACAAGCTAATATTTTCTATTTAAATGTGTTTTCTAGTGCCGGGCCAAATTCAACCTTAAACGTTCCAAATGATGGCTTCTTCGACCCGATATAGGAGACTCTGCCAGAGCCTAATAGCTTTTATGGTCAAAATAATGACTCTTGGGCATGCAAAGCTGGTTCTCACTTAAACTAAAGGCCACTTCATGCCTGCTATGGCACTATGAGAAAATATATGAACAGAAACTCATATTTCATGTGCTTGAACTTGTGCTACATTTTCTTGTGCAGCGAGGACAGCACTGGGTGGCCTGAACATAAGCAAAACCAACAGAGCCTATACTGTCCTGTCCTTAATTTCATCTCATCTCGCTCCCATCCTAGTACTGCTCTAAGTAATTCTCCTCCAGCTGTGTTGTCCTGCACATCAGCTAAATATCCCACCTGACTGTCACTCTGCTGAGCTGTACTTACAGACACAGAGGGGGATGTGTAATTACCTGTGGAGTAAATCATCATCTGTGGGGAGGGTTTTGGGTGTGCTGGAAGCAGTGGACGTGTTACAGGATTTGCTAGTTGAAGATTTGGCCCTGGACTGGAAAGCTTCTTCCAACCACAAAATCAACCACAAAATAGTGCACAGTTATTAGAAATGCAGTATATCTTATGTCTCGGATGTGACCTATATGAGCAGTGTAATGCCATGAAATAGCTGACACAGGTGAGGTCCAGAGATTGATTTTCAGGAAACGTCTCTGAAATACCCTGTACAAATGTTGTTGATCCTTTAATACTGCTGTGACTACAGGAGGGTTTGTAAATGCTCAGCTCCTCTGAAACTTGGGCTAGAGAGATTTCAAGAAGCAAAAACAGAAATTCAGGGAGAAAAAACTACTTTTTTGAAAATTGTGGTTCTAAAATGTGTGTCTAGAGCCAATGGCAGTTCTTTAATGTAACCAGACTTTCTATTTCCAAGAATCTGCATTCTTGGAACTTTCTAAAAAGGAAGAATATTCAATTTTGTACCATAATGGCAAATTCTTCCTTAAAAAGAAATTCAATTCCAAGTGCAGAAGGATTCTGAAGCTGTTATTGAGGAGGCCCTGATTTATGTTGTTCACAAATGGCCGCAGCAGCAAAGGCAGGCGCTGGTTTAGCTGCCACTACACCCTTACACCCCAGCTCCCTTCTTCTCTTCCTTTCTGTCCAACCCAGCAGTGCATAAAACAGCAGACTAGATTGGAGGTAACTCAGTTGTAAAACTGAGCCTTTGTTTGACAAAGGCTGTTGCAAACTCTCCTGCCTGGCGCATCACCCGTGTTTGCGGTGGGGTCGAGATGACGGAGTTATGAAATGGCATTCGATGCAGAACAGAGTGTTGCCACAGCAATAATTCCCAACTTCCAGCTCGAACAATAAGTCATCCCAGATCCTCACCGCAGCGGGCCGGGCTCTTTGTTTACAGTAAAAATAGGAATTGTGAGGCTGCAGCCCCACTTGGCTTACACAAGAGCTGTGGCACCTCGGCATGGCCGCGGCGCACGCTCAGATCAGGCACCTTTGCTCTTTGGAGGAGAAGGGAAAGGCTTTTTCATGTCTTTTTGATAGTATTACATAATGAGGTGGCTATGTGGTTGCAGATTATTAGTGATAAACATTTTACTCTGCAAGGTGTGTATATACGCTTTATTGGCTTCTCCCAAGTACTGCCTATTTTTCACGTAGTTAGAATTTCCTCCACTTCTTGCTTCCTTCATGATTTTTAGAAGACGTGATTTATGCAGGGCCGCAATGCCGAAAATAGCCTTTGAGGATATGTGTGTGCCATTTGCAGCCCATTTTGAAACAATATTTAGAGTTTCTTTGTGTTTAGTTCATGTAATTTTTTACTGCTGGTGAGGAGGACTTTGGGGAGATCGCGTGGCAATCAGCGAGGATCGCAGAGGAGTCCAGAGCACTGCCTAGTCCTCTGGCTTTCCTCTCCCTCCGAAACATGAGGGATCCTCCTCATCTTTGCAGATTCACCTGCACACTTGTGTGCTGGTTGCGTCCCCCTGCGCCCTGTGGGATCCCCGGCCCCCACTCCCGCTCCAGCCTTCGCCGCCTCGCTCAAGGCAAACCCCGTCTGGCTGAGTTATGAGCGGCACTAACGGCTCCTCGAGGGAATGTCCTCCAGCTCTGTGATAGATATCCAGGACGTGATAGCTGGGACACGGAGCTAACGAAGGAACAGAGGAGCGCTCCAGGCAGAGCTAGGAAGTGGTGGGGCAGCACGAAGGGTCTTTGCTGGAGAGCATGGGGGTCTCTCTGGGGAGTAGAAAAATTATCACCCCCCAGCTATGGCTTTGCCATCTCCTGAACTCAGAGCAAAAGTCCCTGCGTTGTCAGATCAGACAGCTGCAGAAATAAATTTGCGTGGCATGTTTTTCCTCTTCCATGTTTAATGTCTACCCAGTCGATAAATAATTATTAAGCAATGATATAAGAGCCATGCTCTCCGAAAATTCAGGCTTCGGCTTGAGGAAAATGAATTCATCCAGGAAAAACACCTTTGTGCAATAAAGACTTGAGAAAGTAAAATGGCATCGTGGGCTTTCTTTCCCCCTGCTTGGATATTGCTTCATCAATACAGTTCTGTCAATAAGCTGTGAACAAACGCAGGCCTTGTCAGATTTACTAACTAATCACAGAAAAGTGTTGGCAGGGCTTAAAGGATTGAGTGACCAGACATAGTAACTCATTTTAAGTGTTCCTGTTTGCTGCGTTTTTTTTCTTCTTTCTTTTTCCCACTCCTTGCTTCTCCTCTGTCACATGGATAGACCTGCAAGTATCTTCATCTATTGTCTTCTGCTGTAGGAGAAGGAAGAAGGGCAAGTTTTGAGGATTTACTTGTCTTCTGCATGGTTCTGGAGCCACAGTCACAAAAATATGTATTCACATAAATAATGCTGCTCACTTAACTACCTGCACACGCACGTCTTTACAAACTATGCGCGTGCGTGCAGCCCGTGCAAGCACACGAGCGCTGGCGCTGCAGTGATTTTCTCCGTGGGCTTTAGAGGAGCTGTTCATGAGGCCATTTGCTAACAGGCTTTCCCGTAACCAAAAAGATGAAACGAGTACACGGGAAATGCTTTTCTCGCTTTCTTGCCATGATTTCTGTCTGAATTCCTCTGTTTTCGCTGTTCGTTCCCTGCTGGCAGGTGCCATCTGTAGCAGTTTTCTCTCTGCCAAAAGGATTGGCAAGCGAGGCCCTGCCGCGGCCGTGATGCCGGGGCGGCAGCCCAGTGCCAAGGAGCCGCCCTCGCTGCCGCGTGCCGGCTCCCGCAGCGCCGGGGACCCGGCCTTCTCCACGTGGCTCTAGGAGGCTGGCCCTGAGGCAGGACCCGCTTGAAAGACTCTCTTTGGTCAAGCCAATGCTTAGCTGTAGCTCAAACTTGCTTCCACTGTGAGATTCAGACACATAATGGGAGTAATTGAGTTGATAGCGCTCTTAGAAATGTTGCATAGTATGAGGAGGATCCTTACTCTTAAAAAATGAAGATTTGGGTTCTAGGTGATGAGCTTTGCACGAGTGAGGTAAAGCAAGATGGGAAAGATGGTCCAATTGTGACAATGGTATTTCAAGCAGCACATAAAAGATTGTGCTGTCATGAGAGGGGCAGATCCTCCATTTCTTGGGAAATGCAGAACAAACAAGTCTCCATGTCAGGTTGCAGATCCTTCCAGGCGTGTGAAGGTTGTAGCAGGTATCGACCTGCCCATTTTCTGGCTCCATCCATCGAGTGCCACCAGTGCTCTGTTTAGAGGGTCACAGGGGGCAGACTCAAACTTCGCTGTTGTAGTGAAGAAGATACGTTGGTGTACAGACACGTACCAGATACCATGCCCAGGGCATGTGCTAACATAGAGACATTTTGCTTCATTTAAAGCCTCAGTGTGTTTTGTTAATGTCAGGGACAGCATCGTCTCGAAGGAGCTGGCACAATGGTAGCTTGTGGTGCAGTGTGAGGCTGCTGAGAGACATTTTAGGGGAGATCGCGTGTGCCATGAATACCCTTGTGACATTGAAGGAGCTCCGTGTGCTGGCCCTGATGTGGTATCACCCCACGCCTCAGGGCATGGCTGCTGGGATGCGCGTTGGTGCCAGGCCCGACACTGACTGCTCCGCGCGTGGATCAGGCGCATGGAGCTCGGCTGGGCCTCCGGGCAGGAGGCAGCGCCGGGAACCCCTCGGCTCCCCCGTGCTCTCCCTTTACAGATGCCACGAGCTCCGTTCCTGGATCAACCCACCCTTGGCTACCGACAAGCAGTTCGTTGGGCCCCATGCTGCCGGCTCCGCTCCGGAGCGGCCTTCCCACCACGCGCGGTGGCGGGGCTCCCGCGGAAAGCCAAGGAGCCTCCCGCTCCCCCGGCTGTCAAGGAAACGCGAGGAGGCTTTCAAATGAGAGACACATGGATGTTTATAATTCACAGTTTTGCCATTGTTGTCACCAGAGATTTGTTCTTCCTGCTTGGTGAGGGGAAAAAAGGAAGGATAAAATTGGTACCATAACATGGCCAGACATAACTTGTTTGAAAGATGGGCCTCCAATTATTTACTTAAGGAAATAGTGGGAGATTTATTAATAACCTCTGTCGACTTAAATAGCTCTAGTGATTTCCATGTGTGACCCGAGGCCTCAGCCTTCCTGGCTGATTAGACACGAAACTCAGCTAAAGAGCTGACCTGGTGGGTTTGGAGCACTGCGCCGGCAACTCCCAGATGTGGGGCCTCGGAAAAAGAGCGTCTGTCAGAGCCATTACGCAGCGCTCGGCTACAACAGATTTAATCTCGCCTCTGATTTCAGAGGAAACGGTGCGGTAGGAGGGCTGAAGCCGTAATGAACTCTTAACACAAAAAAACTATTCTCTTTCCTGCATCAGAAAGCGAGTAAAAGGGTTCATCTGTCACTGCTCGCGACTGGCGGGCTCCGTTGCTGGTTGTGGATATGTCACTTTTTTCATCTTGACAAAAAAAAGCCCTTTTTCTTCCTTGTTTCTTTTCCTTTTTCTTTTTTCTCTAATAAGCTCTGGAATAGCGTGCTGTCCTCTGGCAGTTGCAGCACGTGTGCCACTGCTTCCTGGTGCTGGGATCCATATTGCCGCTGGATGGTTTTGCCAGATGTTGCCTAAATAAGATAGCTGGTGACCCCGAAATATCTCCCAGGCTTTACGTCACCGCTGTGGGATCTGGTGCTTTTCTTTGTTTTTGCCATAATGGGAGGTTTGAAGGTAGGTTTGAAACAATACCTTCCTTAAATCACCAAGGGACCCTCTTCCTGCCTTCCCTCCTCTCTAAATAAGCAGGAGAAAAGTACGTTGCAGGGGATAAGGAAAACAGCAGACCTGACGGGAAAGTCTGGAAGTGGGCAGTGCTGTCACTGCTTGGATTTTTCTGGGGTCGCCTCACTGATTTCTGCTGCTTTTGAGCTCTGTGTAGATAACTTTAACTTACCATAGTTCAGCGATTTGCTGCCAACTGATTGGGCCAAGAAGCAAAGTTAATGCCCTCATGTTTAAAAGGCCTTGGTACCATTTACAGAATTTTTGTGGGGCTGAAAGACAAAACAGCCACTTAAGGAAAAGAAGTAGAAAATAAAAGGGCAGAATTGCAGTGCATTAGTGCAGCATAGCTCTGGCTGAGATTAAGGAGGTGTTCAATTACCGAGAGGCTGCTGGTGTCTGACCTGAAAACCAGGTCTGATGCAACAAATTGAATAAAACGGCGCTGAAAAATAATTTAAACCTGCTTAAAGAATATGCTGATGACATGCAACTCGCTGCTTTGTTAGCATTGATCTCGATGTCTATATTTAAAACGGCTTCAATACCCAGGTCCTGTCTAAGGCGTTTTTTTTTTAATTTTAGAAAATTTATTACTGTTAGAAACTGAAACAAGCAAATGTTCATGCTGTCTACATGTTGTAGTTTGAAGGGATGAGGGAGGTTTAGGTACTTTTTGGTGATTTGTAAGGAAACCTGAAGGTTGCCTGAGGAAGCTGGGGGTGGCTGGCCTGTGCACCTCTGAATGTCCTGCTGGACAGCTGGGTCATGCCGGGCCCACAAGGCTTTTCTGGGGAGCTTATGGACTCCAGGAAATGGCACATCCACAAAGCATCATGAAATGGAAAGCTTGAGCATTTGAGAGGAGGAAATATTTTTCCTCAAGCTATTTATAGTTCTTCGGCTGGGTTTAGCAGTGATAGTTTTATTACGTTTCAAGAGCTCGCAGTACACATCTCCAAAACCTGTGACATATTTTCCAGCAGGACCAAGAAGAAACCCGACTCACTAACACTGAATGCATTTCTGAGGTTCAAAATGTAGTGAGTACAAATCTTGTCAGGTGTATGTACATATTGCTAAGAGAAGTTTGCAAGATTTTTTGCAGCACAAAGTAGCGCAAAAGGTACAAATGCACATTCAAAAAAGCTCTTCTCTAAGAGTTACTTGTAAAAATGCTGAGAAGTGAAAAACTTCCTGACCCAGACTTTGTTTGTATTCACGGTTGTACTACTTTAATTAAGGACATGATTTAAATCATTGAACTTAAACTATGCAAAGCCCAGCATGGACATTCCTCATTCATTTTAAACCAGGATTATATAGATTTATCTTGATCTTAATTTAAATTTGACCGTGCTTAGATCGAATTGAATTGGAAACAACTGAAGTAAGTTTTGATACGATTTGCTACACTGCAGAATTTTTTTTTAAATCAGTGCAAGTTTAAACAGTGGAAATTGGTTCATTGAATGACAGATGCCTGTGGCCTATAGCTAACCAAGAATTTTTGTTCATGATGTTTTTGCTGCATCTTGTGACAACCCCACACAGGTTAATTCCAAAACTGTACTGTGCTCTGTCATTAAGATACGAGACTGAAGAGCATAATGAAGAACTTGTGCTATTTTCAGGCATATGGGATATGAAATTTCAGCTACATCTGAGTGCTTGTGTTTTGAGATTCAGTTGTGCCTAATAAAACGATTTGACTCACGTCATCAAATATCATGGATTTCAAAAAACGTTTGGTTTCTCTAGGGGAGGTATTGTTTTTTAAATTAGTTCCTTTTCTTTGCCTTACTCCAGTCTTTGGAGGATGAGGGAATGCATTTAGATCACATTCTGAAGCTTCACAGTACTAGAAATTTATCATTTTCTGTTTCATCGAACACCAAGATTCTCACAGAATTACCCTCAGAGATAGGCTTCAAGGAAAGCACCAACAATCCTGAGACTTAAGAACTGCACTGTAAATAAGTCTGCAAAGAAGCTTTAGACCTCCCAGTTATGTCCGTGTAAGTCTGCACGCTACTGAAGCAAACTCTTCCTGCATAAGATGCCATAATTATATGACTTTTACAGAACATCTCGACACAGTGTTTTTGAATTAATGAAAGGAATTTGAGTCAAGTAATTCTGTTGAATGTGTTCAGCTCCCTCACCAAAATCTGATTGAAAGAATACAACAATAATAATATGTCCAATAGGAAGAAAAATTTATTCAGTTATGTTCAGTGTCTCCTTGGACTGCCTTTTTCAGTGGTCTGGCAAGAAGTGAGAGCTGTTTCGTTTGTCATTGAAATGACTGTTAAAGCTGTTCTTTTTTAATGGTAAAACAGAAAAAGCTTTTCAAGATGGGAGAAAAAAAAAAGAGTTCTACACATTACCAAATTCCCTGCTTTGCAACGCTTTTTAGAGCTTTGCTGGGATCCAAATGTTGTTAAGGCCGTAAGAGCTACCATATGGGGTGGGTTTGCCTCGCGCAGGAGTCTTGCTCAGGCAGTGCTCGAGAGGAGATGCCCAGGAAGGGCCCTGAGCAGCAGGACCCGCACAGGATGAACCTTCCCCTGCTCCTGCCCTCGCCGCGTCTGGCGGTCGGCACTGGAGCAACTTCCTGAGCCAGAGGTTGTAACCAGACCCTTGTGTTTAATTGCCACCGGTGGGCTCATCCCCCGTGAATTTGTCTAATCTTTTCTTGGACTCATTTGTATTTTTGGCCTCGGCAACATCCTGTGGTGGTGAATTCCACAATTTAACGACATGCCGTATGGAAAAACTGCTTCCTCGTGTTTGCTGTAAAAAGTTTACAGGTTTCACTCAGCAAAACTGATTTCAGTTCAAGCTAAGCGTCAAAATTACATACTTTGCTAAACTGAGGTCTCAGTTTGAAGCTCTTGGAAGTCGGGAAGAAGCTCTGCATTATGTTTTTGCAGAATGAAAAGCATTTTCAGTCTCCAGACTTGTTTTATGCTAGGAACATATTTTTCTGTCACTCAGGCAAATTATGTGAAAGAATTTGGTCATACCACTCAGAGGATGGATTTCTGACTCTTACAGTTAATTCAGTTTGCTGCTATTGATGGTGTTAGTAGTAAAAGCCCACTAATACTCAGGCTAGGAATAGAGTGATAGCCAACATATGGCACTGTATGAAGCCTCTTAGCTTCCTGAGCCCTTCAGTGATGGCAGAAAATGTTGGTACTGGGAGTTGCCAGCATTTTGTGTGCTGGGCTGTTTTTTTTTAACCTTGAGCTCTGACCCCTTCAAACAAGCGACTTGAATAGGCTCCCTGCAAGTCTTGGTGTCATTTCAAGGTTTAAGTCGACCAAAGACTGGCCCAAGGAGAGAAACCCGCTCCCCATAGGTCCTGCCAGGCTGCTCCGGTGGCCCATGGGCATTCACTGGCCGGGTCCAGCGAGGGGCTGGAGCTGTGGGTCATCTTCACACCCCTGGATCACTCCCCTCTCCGCATGGGACTCCCCTTGCCTTCCCTAAAATAGGCGTGTGGAAGACCAAGCATTTCTCCATAGTTCTCACTTAAATATGTCATCGCCTAATGTCTTCTCTCCTAACTGTGGAAGTTTTTTTCTCTTTCTTCTGCAGCTTCAGGGCTGCTTTTACATGAACAAACTTGCTAAGGGCAAATCTGCCTTTCCACACCCCATTTCACCACCCGTTTCATATATCCTGGGGATCCCTGGAAGACAGCAGGAGTTACCCAAGCAAGGATCTAATTTTAGGTGATAATATCTAGAAGTTTAGTTAAATCTTTGCCTGTCCTGTGTATTTGTTATTATGGGTGCCAAAAGTTAAGCACCAAAATCCATTTTTGCGTTTCAATTTGTCTTGATTTGCAGAGCTCCTTATATCCTATCGACTAAGGTATCTAATGATCCAATTCATCAAGTAGTTTAAGCATGTCACTAATTTTAATCAAGTGCGTAATCCCACGTTTGGTTAGGCACGTGGAGAAGCATCCTGCCAAGTGAAAAATGGGTGTGAAGCCTAATGTAAGGCAAATCCGTACTTGAGTCTGTCGCCTTTGTTCTTTGCAAGGAAAATGGAAAGGAAAAACAGAAACAAAGCGGGATATTTTGGGGAGAAGGGTTTGTTGTTTCGGGGCAGCCATCTCAGCGCGGCCGCAGAGCTGGCGCCCGGGCGCTTCCCTCGGAGCCTTCGGCCGCGGAGCCTCTCCCGACTCCTCCTCGCCGCCTGACCCTCGCCTCCCTGACATCCATTCCCCTCGCCTAACAATGACAAATGGAGTTATAATATTGGTTGTTGAACCATAAGCTGTAGATAAATGTGCTTCTGAGAACCACCATTAAGTCCCTAAATGGATTATATATATTTGGTTTAGAAACCTAATATTTAATATTAGTGTACTCTCCAGCGGTTGGCTTTATTTCTCTTGATAATCTATTCCCACTCCATTTCCTTTTAGATTTCTAACCTCATTAAACCTTTCATATCACAGTTATTTTCTGTTCTAAACAAAATTAAAGACACACCATCCCCAGGTTTTAGGAGTCTAATTTTACTCCCGAACTGGAGAAAACACAGAGATAAACATTCTTTTCGATGATGAATTTTAAAACCGCTTTACGAGTCAGCTGGAATTGCTAACCATATTGAGGACTGTAAAAGTCTGTGAAAGGCAGCATAATAAATGATGCTTGAAATGGCATTTGTTGTAGGGGAGTTCAGTTGCTTACATGGTATCTTTCCCTTCCTGGTTTCGTATAAAATGTGCGGATGTATCTCACCTCGTGCAGTACCTTAAGAATTTATAACGTTTTGCTTCTGGTCTGATTGTCTGCAAACAGTCTCAGTTACCAGCAGGGGTTCCTTAAATTCACATGGCCGGTAGAAAGTGGTATCTGTGTAATACTCTGCTCCCAGCGTGCGCATTAAACGGGTTTTTCCTGATCGAGGACACATTTCTTCCTTATCATCAGGCACTTCGGCACACGGCTCCTTCTGATATATAGGGATTGCACTCTGCCTTACAAGACACATTAAAATTGTGTTTGGCCATTCTTCTTATTGCACAATGCTCTGGCCCCCACAGTAGCTGCTTTAGGGGAAAAAAAAAAAAAAAAAAAAAGCAATATATGTGGTGCTGAAAGGGACTTTGCAGGCTGGAAGAAGCTTTAAAATATAGCCCATATTTGCCCCAATGCATTTCTCTTTCCTGTGTTTTCCTGCAAGGCCTATATCACTTCAGCTAATTATCAGCTATATTTGACATTAAATCAGGATTACAGACTTGGTAGCCCATCTGCAGCTCCTCTGGGCTCTGCCACCGGCGCCGCGTGGCTGCCGCAGGACGTCACATCCCTGCGGGACACGGGGATGGTGCGTTCAGGCTCAGGCTTCGCGGGGGGTCAGCCAGCGGTGCAGACCGGCTGCACTCGGAGCAGGGTTTGTGCAGGAGGAAGCTCGTCAGCAGCAGCACGGGTTTTTTATTCGTGAAATGATCCCTGTAGAGCCCCAGCGTGATGAAACACGAGGAAAATAGGGGTATCCCAACCCATTCCCTCTCCTTCTCCTGTGTGGAGCAGTTAACAGTGACCGGGAGTTTTATGGGCCAACTCTGCCTCGCATTTTGCCCTTTACATTTGTTTTCAAGGGTTCGGCATCATTGTCTTTAGTGGGATGCTCTCGTTTGGGGCTTGGTTGCGGCTGTTGATGAGGTCCCTGTGTTTATGCTCTCCTCCTGTTTTCTTCCACTGTACATAATGTCATTTCGATGAGGACAAAGTCCTTGAGTGCACAGTGCTGCAGGAGGATGCGTTATTGCCGCCAGGCTATTTTAAGCTGGTTTCCACCAGGTTTATTACACCCTGTGAATTCATTACGTTCCTGCTCGCCTGTGTTGGAGGCACGTGCCAGTGTTGCCATCCTTCTTGCTGAGGGCCGGGCGGCTGGCGGAGCGGCTCAGTTTTAACTCCTAATGGCTGCTTATCTCATAGCGCTTTATCTTCACGCACCCATAGCAATCATCACCTTAAAAATCACCTCCATTACATCCATCCTGTTCTCCAGTGCCGAACAAATCAATGCGCATCTGACAGTCGGAGAAGGTCTAAGTGTGCGGGAATCCTGAGGAATCAATCGCACCCAGGTGCATCAGAAGGGATTAGTGGTTTTCCCCAGGGAGAAATGGCTGGCGATATTGGCCCTGGTTCTCATGACTCAGCAGCTTCGTTTCAATTTCCCATTTCAAAAATATAGCAGCAAGCTCTAAATCTTCCATGCCTGAGTGCAGAGTGGAGAGCCCAGCGCGAAGTTACATTTCACTTTGTACTGACAGATGGAAAGCCATAATAATGTCCCTTTCTTCATGGTGAGTGATGGATTCCCGCGACGCAGGCTGGGTTCAGAGCGCTGCTGCGGAGGAGCCAGCTGTGCCAGCCTGCGGATGCCTGGCCAGCTCTGTGGCCTCTTGCAAAAGCTGCTCTCCACTTGTGGAAGCCACGTTTTTAGGGAGACTGCCGAGAGGTGAGTGCCCCCGCCAGCGTTCGGGAGAAAATGAGCAGTTTGTGTAGGAAGCAATGACTCTCCAGGCTTGCTTGGTGTCTCTAATAATGCCAGGCTTTGTGATTTTAAGTTCTTTGTGTGAGTTTGGATTAGAGCAATTAAGGCTGGTGGTGCTTGGTGTCTTGCAGCAGGTGGGATGGCCACAAGCTGTTCCATCACCGCTTGCATCCTGTGCTGTTCACAAATCATCTTTGTGCCCCAAAAAGGCTGAGGACTGAAGCTGACAAGGGGTCTGAAAGCCTTTAAGATAATCAGTCCAGAACAGATTTCAGGATATTAGGAGGTCAGGGTGAGGAGGAGTGATTTTACTTGGTAAAGGCGAAGGGTTTCACATGTAGGGTTGGTGCTTCCTATCAATACTAAATTTACACCTGAATCAGCTGACACTAGGAGCCATCAGGATGAGAGAGTCAAATCCTTATGACCAGAGACAGTGATAATCCTAGGCTGTGATGTTAACGAGGTTGAGTTGTTGGGGCTTGCTATGTGCAACCCCGCCTTGGCTTTAGTTGACACTAGCATCAGCATTAGAGGGCCAGAATCTGGGATTTCTTCTGTTTCCCCTCTTGGAAGAGACCTCTTTGTGCACGGAAAATCTGCAAGTTCGACTGTAGGTTGAAATGAAAAGTTTTCCATCAAAGCAGCAAGTTTCCTTCCTTTCGAGCTCGCTGCTGCTTTCAGAAGCTCGTCTCATTTTGGTCCAAGGCGCCAGTTCAACCCTTGGTGTTGCTGCGTGGGAGGGCGCAGGGAGGCCGTGCGCCTCAGGCTGACTCCCGGGATGCGGCACATGTTGGCTTGGTGACAGCTCTCTGTCAGCAACGTGTCCTGATAAGAGCAGGTTTCTGAAGAGCTTTTTCCTCTCCTTTCCTCTTCTCCTTTGAGCTTCACCAGTCTCAGAACAGAGATGTGCCCAGCTCTTTCCTTGATGTTGTTTCATTTTTCTCCACCATTTGTGGTTTGGGTTTTTGTTTAAAATGTCCTCCATATGGCTGGGAATCCCAAAAAATCAGCTTTTCCCTCACTAAAGGGCATTTCCTCTGGAAGAAAAGTGTGCATTTCTTCCAGTCTGGCAGGAGCATGAGATGATGCAGCTCTGCCACCAGGAACCCAATAACAATCCAGGTTTAACACAGTCGGCTGCATCCTGCTGGGAGCTCTCCTCTGCAGCCCAGGGCTCAGTTTTGCTGCCACTAATCTGGGATTCGCCAAGAGATGGGCCCAGCTCAACCTGGGCACTGGCGGTGGCAGAAAATCACATCCAAACAGAAATGTGTTCTGTGCCCTGAGCCCAGCGGGGCTGTTGGCCAAGGCGTGGACTTGTCAGCATGTTGCTGGCCTTCAAATAAAGACTGGAGGAGGAGGAGGCAGCTTGACATCTCTCTAGGTTAAATATGAGAACTTAAAGCTCAGATACTGCTCTTCTTATCTGCCATCAGATTCAGGGTTAGATTGCTGTTAGAGGACTTCTGAATTGGGTAGGATAATTTTGTTATTCCACCTCCACCCTCATATACCTGCTCACCTGGTTAGCTGTGGCTGAACAACTCCGCGGTCCCTTATTTTAAATGTACCTGGTGTTGCTGCCGGCGGGGCGGCAGCTCTCGGCAGGGCCGTGCGCCAGGAGGAGGCTCCAGGAGCCGTCCCGCTCGGAGAACCTGCTGCTGCTTCCTGCCAAAGCAGGGTGTGATTGCGAACGAGGTGCTTGCCTCTTGATACTGCGACTCAGCCCATCTGTGAAACGGCATAAAAAGCAGAACCTCGGCTCCCGGAGCGTTTTGGGGTTAGTGCTGAACTGCAGGAGCCGCTGCGGTGCAAACACACAGCCCTCGGTGGTCACTGCCGCTCGGTCCTGTCCGTGCCAGGCCTCCCGCAGGGACTGGCTGGAACACGGGGCTGCCCCTGCCCTCGCGCTGGGGCTAGGAGCCCGCGTCGCCGCCAGCCCCGCGCCCTCCGCGCGCAGCCTCTCCTCAGGCCTCGCTCCTTTGTTGCATCTATTGATCCCAGCACGGCGAGATGCAAATCGCCATGGCTGACAGGATCCGGGGTGTTCCATCATCAATGGAGAGTAATTATCCTTGGCTGCACCAATATTGGATTGTTAAGCCCCAGGATAATGCACAAGGTAAAGACATTTAGAAGGCAGTCCACCTCGGGGATTTGTGTAAATGTGATGGATAGAGTGAGAGGAGGAGAGCTGAATTACAGCCCGCAGGGACTGACAGCTGCATGGGGCTGTAGCCTTGGTAATCCTCGCAGAGAGATAGCGCTGCAGCTGGGAGGGAGGGAGGGAGACACGGGGTGTCGAAAGCCCTAAGGTTCCCTTTCTCTTTAATCCTTGCAATGTGCGCGTGTCGAAGGGGAAGGAAAACACTCGTGAGTTGTGAATGGGCTCGGGGTGCTTGCAAGACTGGCCAAGTAGCTGCTTCTGCTTATTTATTTATCTGATCATAAGCTGAGCTTTTCATGTGAGCGTCGTTTGGAGGCAGGCACGAGGGCTTGGGGTGTTTATTTCTTTGTTGATGGATTCCAATTCCATTGAAAGCAGAATTATAAATGAGTAAGTAGGAGATACTTTTCCTTTTTGAAAGCATCTGGTTAGCCGTTGCATATTCTGATGTATAAAGTAGTTAAGCTGTCTTAGCTGTGGGGAGAAAATGTATGTCAACAGAGATGCCATGTTAGCTGCCTAATCCTCGGCTGATAGCAGCAAACCTGTAAGTAGACTCATGCAAGAAAATCTCTTTTTCCAGAGTTATCCATATGAGCTGAGTCTTATACCTGTCACCTTTTCTTTTCTTTTTCTTTTTTTTCCCTAAACCAGCCCATTTCTGTAGTTGCAGGATAAATAAAAGCACAGATTTAAAAAGGAGAAGGAGTGCTGGTGCGCAGAAGATGAGTGTGGAAGGGAGCTCCCAAAGACCCAACACTAAACGTGCACACCATGAGCTTTATTAACCTTCTTAAACGTTTTTAGTTGCAGTGCTTCCTTGTCAAGCAATTCCTTGTGCTTGACCAAGGCTGTGCCTAGGATCAGCCAGCTTGTTTGGCAGTGCAAAGCGTGCTTGATGCGTGGGGAAGCTGCTGTGGACACGAGGAGGGAAAGCCGGGTGCTGGAGGGACCAGTCTGTGCTATGCCAGGGCTGCGCCAGCTCATGCAGCTCCGCACCGCTTGGTGCGAGCGGAGGGGCAGTCAGGCTGCAAAGCTCCAGTGGGACCTCTCGGCACCCCTGGCTGCTTCCCCGTGCCTCGTCCAGGCAGGACGGCGCTGTGCTCTGCAGCTGCCTTCAGCTGCCGTTCCGGAACAGGAGAAAATGGAAGGATTGAGAAAATCGCCTCCAGGGTGCCGCGTGCCCGTGTTGGGCTCTCGCAGAAGCTGCTCTCTGTTCGCTGCATTCCCCGGCCCGAGCGAGCTGCACGAGAGCCGTCTCGAGCGGGTGCATCCGCAGGCAGAGGTCGGGATGTGCCGGTTCCTGCCCACACTCCCCTCACTGCGAGGAGGTGGCGGAGCGGGCATGGCCTGCCCCAAGCTGTCCAGTTGGTTGCCAGATTCCGTAAATGCCAGTGCACAGAGCAGATTATCTTCGGGGAGGTATGGCTGCGTGCTCTTGCACCCCCCACGCCGCTTCCTCCTCTCTTCCTGGAATAAATGACATTCAAAGCTGTGTGTTTCTGGCACGGAAATTTCCCTTTTCCCTAGAGCCCCTGGAGCTAGAAAGAGGCAGATTTTCCCCTGGATCTCAGTGCTATAGGAGACATGGGAGGACATACATATCATAGTGTCTGAAAAGGACCAAAAGACAAAATTCCAGCTGCAAAACCTCCTGCAATGGGAGGAAATTAGGATCTGAATACCTGCTGTTTTGTTTCTAGTCCTGAATCTGGACTAGCCCAAGTCAGAACCATCCGGGCTCAGAGTTTTGCCTCTCCCATGAGGAGAAAGGTCCCGTTCAGAAGCAAAACTCACAGTTCAGGACCAGGGATAAAACCGTGTCCTGCGGCACCCCAACCCTATCGGCAAACACTGCATCGCTCTGTGCTTAGGAGACTTTTTAGGTGAAGTGTAAATGAGTGGGGCATCAGTAGCGTATGCATGCACGCTAAGATAAAAACATGCCTGTACTCATAGTCTATTTGCTCTATTCCACACGAAAGTAGTTATTTTTTTTTTATTGGGAAAATTGTTAGATTTGATGGCGGTGTGTAATTAGTAGTTTGCCAGCAATAATTACAGGGCTGTGCTCCAGAATAAATGATGTAGCATTCCTGTGCATATAATACGGTATACCACAAAATAGGAGTTGGAAAATTGCAACATTGCTGGATTATCATATATCTGACATGTTGAAGGGGTTTTTTTTTT
>VWPW01027496.1:0-92197 GCA_013389825.1 Crypturellus undulatus
ATAAAATAAATAATAATAATAAAAATACAATATCTTCTTTAGCCTTAGCTTCCTGGGGCAGTGAAGGTTATGAGTCCATGTTATCTGTCTGTCCTTTGCCCAGCTTAGAATTGTTGAAAACCACTACCAGTTTCAGGCAAATTTGGAAAAAAATGGTAGAGGTCTCAAAGGTATTTGTGTTCACATAAGCTTTTTTAAAACTAATGGTTGAGTGAAGGAGAGGCAGGCTGCAGTGCAAACCTGTGGTACTAACTACCAAGAGCTCATTCAAAAGTGAGATATATAAATGCAAAAGGATTTGATGAAAGTTAACACCTTTATCAGGTCTTAGACTGTATAAGGCCCTTGTTTACAGGAATGTTTCCATCGGCTGAGAAGACTGGAAGTTAATTATTAGAAATACTGTGACTGTCCTCATATAGGGCTTTACACTAATACTCTAAAGTGAAAAACAGAATAAGGTGTCAAACCCAAAAGGCCCGGTGTTGGGAGGGGTTTTCAGTGCTCTATACATGGGGCTTGAATGGGGCACTGCAGAGTGAAGAAAGCTCTCCACCGCATAACTGGAACCTGCTGCTCGCACGGGCACCAGATCTCACACGTGGGATCCCCTGGGCTACCCAGAGCGCAGGCTCTGCCCTGCAGCTCCCAGATACAAAGATTGCATCCAGAGGGAGCAGGGTGGCTTTGGTTTTCCTGGCAGACATTTGAGCGGCCCTACAGTCAGCAGTAAGATCTGCCCCTGGGGCTATCACCTGAGAGATACACTCACCCCAGAGAGGTTGGGATCTCTGAGAAGACAACTGCAAATTGTCCATCAAGGCTACAACCGTTGTCCTGCTGCAATGATGCAATGGGGTCGTACTTGCCCACCCATTCTCTATGCTGGGTGAATGTCGGCAAAGGGGGAGTGGGAAAGCCCACCAGAGGAGCTGAGAAAAGTCCTAGGTGACGTCTTAAAGAGTCATGTATCACCTATTGAAGAGTGTAACTCACCCTATCCACTTTTTTTTTTCCCCTCTACATTTTCCTCGAGCATGATGAATCAGCAAGGCCTTGCTGACTGAGCTGAGATGAAGCGGAGAAAGTGACCTTGGATGTGCTGATAGCGGCAGGAAGAATAATCATCAGCAACATAGCTCAAGGGCATCCAGATCCTACGATGTGACTCAAATACAGAAATCAGACAGACTTAAACTGTACAGTTTTAAAAGTGTATTTAGGAACTTTGTCCCTTTTTACTGCTTTTTGTTCTTTTCGTTCTTTCTGTTCTTTTAAGGGCTGGTTCTTGCTTGCACTATTGAGTCATCCTTATGTTTTCACACTGGGAGTTTCTAATATACTTGTGTTGCATACTGTTCACACTCCAGATTGACTTTTCTCCACCTAGCAACAGATGCTGTGATTTTATTCACACTTTCTGACCTTGGATGGATGCATAATACATCTGTTTAAAACCATATTTTACGGAGGCCCAGATCATGACACTTTCTACATGCTGTGCAATCCTTGCTTGCATTTGAAAAGCAGAACATAGTACAACAAAGGTCTTTAAGACCTGAAGGACAAAGAATATCTCTCAGTTACCTAGCACCTACCAAATAAATTTTCTGATGCTAATCATAAAAAACTTCCTAATTCATAGGGTAACAAACAGATCCAGCACAACACCTGAGTACTGTGGTCCTAGTGCTTCAATGCCTGAAGCTTATATGCCCACCTCAGCAGCAGAATACACTGGGCTGATTTACTTAGCTGACCAGAAGTCCTTAAAACTGAACTGGGGAAGGTTTGGCATTAACTCACCTAACTCATACCCAAGTCACAGCAACGCTCACAAAGTCATGACATGGCTACCAAACCTACACTAATAGGAATATTCAGATCTGGTCTTGCTGGGGAGAGAGGGAGGAAGCACTGCCAAAAATCCTTTTTATTGAAACAGTTTAGTAGATACTAGGACATCTGCGGTCAAAAGACCACAACTATCTCTTCTGTCTTCAGATATCTGGTGTTTCTTCTCACCTGAACAAATGTTATAATCACCAGGCTATAATGAACATTTGGGAATGTTTTCAGTTGAAGTTCTTCTAGTCTGAGCAGCATAAATAATTTTTTTGTGCTGGAACTGGATCCAGTGGAAATATTACACAGATTAGAGGTCAGAGCACTCAGCAGGGAAGAAGTCCTAGATGTGCAGCCCAGCTCCAATGAATACTGAAACATTGTATACAAAATACAACAATGTCACCATCAAGAAAGTAGAAAGTGTCACTTTCTGAGCAAACTACACCTGGGCTATTTGATGGGGTGCCTAGAGGGATGTGGGGTGACTTGAGTTAATGTTGCAGTCTGCTCAGATATAGGTAGAATTTGAGCTGCTGGCACTCCACCCTTCAGGCACTTCAGACTAAGCAGCAAGCCACTCACTGGCTGCTGAGAGCGCTGGGTTTTGTTGCCTTTAAGCAGAGTTCCTTACTCTGCAGCAATCAAAGCCTAGTCAGGCTCTCACAATCTATCTTAATTTTTCCTACAGGTCAACCTGGAGATAAACATTTTTCCACTTAGATACTACCGGGTTCCAAAAGCTGTTTCCCAAGGAATCTAATCAATTGCCAGAAAACTTAGTGTAGCACATAAACTATTGCCTATTTTCTATTGTCAGCCATCATTTCACTAGCACTTACAAAAATAAGAGCATTAGCAATAACAGCAATTTGACCTATTCTATTCAATTTCTCATTCAGAGAAATAAGTCATATAATCAATACTAAGTCTTTACAAGTGGGCATAATAAATTCTAGGAAGATATGAAGTGCAATTCACTGGTACTCATCAGCAACATATACCACTGTAAGGAAAATTTCAAGAATTTCTACTCATGAAATGCAAAATTTTCTGTGATTCAGTGATGACAATGACTAATATAATGTATGAAGAAAACAGACAAGATTAATGTGCATAAAAACACAATATGGAAAAATTTACAATGACTGTTTTCATCAGTTGGCAAGATGCCCACATGGTATGTTACTATAGATCTTAAAATGTGCAACTTCTCCTTCCTGGGATAGCTGTAGCAAAAAGAACAAACAAACAAAAAAAAAACTTAACAAGAACATCACTGGCCATCCTGGAAAAATCAATAGGAAAAGGTTATGTGTTTATTAAATTGAAGACAATAAAAGAGGGTTTACTGAAGGTAGCTTTTTAAGTGCTCTTTGTGGACAAATGTAACCCTGTGATCTGGGGAACAATAATTAGTTCCTCTAATCCATGAATTAGAGGAAGAGACCAAATGAAAAAAAATCCTCTGCCTGGGAACACCCCCAAGTTAACCGTTATCATTTTCACTAAAGGCCACATAAGTTTTGGAGTAGCACAATAAAATGTTGCTATTCTCATTATGTAACTGAGGTTCAACAGGACTCAGTCTAATAACGTCTTGCATGAGGAGTTTGTCCAGTCAGCAGCTTAGCCTGGAAACAGGTCTTGAACATAACGCCTGAGTTGAGAGGAGGTTTGGTAACTTAGGTGTTATTTAGGACTCTTGGAAGTAATTTTTCTCGTCTGCAGGAAGAAGTGGAGGTGAGATGCTGCACACAGTGTGTCAGTAGAAGAGGCAGCAACTCCTCTCTCATATGACAATATACAGTCAATAAGGCGGTTTGTTGCCAGCAGAGCTGACACCAGAACACATGAACGGGAACTTCATGGCTGAGCATTGTCACTCAGCAAGACACAACTGTGGTTCCCTCCTGCAGTTACAGCAAGAGCCAAGAGACTCAGCTGGGGCATGCTTTGCCTAGCACCTGGAGAGCCAGCATCACTGCTGCGCTGCCTTCAGACCACATTGGATCTGCCCATCACATCTGGAAGCAACAAGGAGGAAACCTAGTTAGCACTGGCAAGATGTTTCTTCACAGAAGTCTTGAAGCAATTCAAGGAGACAGGGATGGACATAGGAGCAAGACTCCCAGGGCCTTCACAAAATAGTATAAGCCCTGTAGGAATAAATGGGGTAGGAGAAGAAAAAAAGAGTACTCACTGGCATCATCACAGTGTGTTCCCTTTTTTTAAGTTTTGTAGTTAACATTTGAACAGGCTAAGAATTTGTATTTGTGAAGGCCAGCTTTTACTCAGGTAAATATATGTGAGCAGTTCAGAAAGATTTTAGAGGAATATATCTTATAATGGGACTATATTAGATGTCCTTTCACTATCTCTTTGTAAGAAGCTCTCTGCTACATCAGTTATCCTGGATGGTGACCATGACTTGCTACATGAACCTCTATATCTCTGGCATATCTCTTTTTTTACCCCCTGCCCTTTTCTAGTTCTCAGATGTTTGTAGCCTGCCATGTTGATCTTTAAATGACTTTTCCTGTCTCAAATATTGAGAAATCTAAAGTTCTCTCTCACTTGGCATTTCTTCCTCCTTGGATTTTGTGCTTTTGAAATTGGTGTTTCAAAAGATGCTCAAGATCCCAAAATTAATTCCAGGAATTGTTTTTCTCCTGGGCTGTAGAATGATATTCTCCTACAATGGAGATGAGATTTTTTTTTTTCCAGAAAGCATTAGTAGCCTATTCTTCACTTGTCTCACACATACTCTCCTCACATCTACCGAGCCCTTGCCTAGAAGATATATTTTTTGAATAATTATATTCCGGAGGGTCTTGCTGTTTGGAGATCTGCTGTTATTATCCTCTTATTTTCTTCACTGGCAAAAAGAGTTCCATTGTTGTATCTCCCACACCTTGCCAGGACCCAGAAAGTGTTGTGCATCTTATGGACTGAGAAGCAGAGAGACAGTTCTGGTACCTACTTCGTGTTTCAAGCTCATGGAGAGCTCAGACTCCCAGGGACAAGAGGTTAATTGGAACAGATGCTATTGCAGAAATTGCTTGATGCCCAGAGATTACATCTTCCCCTCCCTAAGCCTCTCTGTGGTGCTGGACTGCATGATCTTTCTTGTTTTTCTCACACTGGGTTTCTTTTCATCTTTTGAATCACTCCAGACAATGGCAATCTTTACAAATAAGACAAGCCCTCCTCTTTATATCAGACATTCCTCCCTCTAGGGATACAAGCGAGCTGGGCTGAAGCAAGAAGTAATTAAGGGCAGTTTTAAAAGCCGTGTGTTTCCCCTTGTATAGCCTTAACAAAAGTTGTGTCTTTCTTATACTTTATAGCCGTGTATTTGTGCTCTGCTTTTTTTTAACCTCTTCCTTTGAAAGATACTTGCACAACTTCAAAGACATCTCAAATATACCTAAGCGTCCCCAAAAAGGCTGATGTAAAAACTTTTTGACTTCAGACCAGGCTGTCCCCCTCAGAATAGTACGAAAAAAATGAAGGTTCTCCATCTTTGGAAATTTGCTTTTTGCTGGCTTGAAAGGATGCAGCAGAAGCACTTCTGAGAACACAGAATTATGTCCCAGAACTGGTTCTGTTAGTGGGAATGAACAAAAAAATGCTATTGGCTCCCCCTCCTCCCAATGAATCATGTCCCAGAGCTCATTATTATGAAGAACAGATAGAGAGGTAAGAGATGGAAACTAAATCTGAAATCATAAACTCATTAACAGACATCTATGACCATCTCCCACATGGCCATGAATGTGGGCCATCAGGTATTTCTGAATAACTGTTAAGGTCTGAGGAGTACCACAGGGAGGACAAACATTTCTTCATTGAATACTCCTCTTCCGCAATTTCATAGTGAAGGCTGAGGTTATACAAAGGCATAGGTGCAAACAAAGGGATAGAGTTGGGAAATACCTGTGCTCTACCCCTGCTAGGAAAAGGCTTCAGTGTTGACCAAGCCATCCATTGCTGGCTGTAAGGCGCTACTGCTACAGTTCACATTTCCTGCAACCTCTTACTTCTACCTCCAAGTAATAGATCACCTTGATTGTGGACAATGAAAGCATCCATCAATTGAGCTTCAGGTTTAAATGTGGCTGGAAAGCTAAAGGGAAGCTACACTTCGTGTAAAACCGAAGACATTTCCTGTGTCATTTGTCATATATTTCCAGTCAGTTTGTAAATACATCATGTCACCACCTCTTCCAGCCTTTCCAAAGGGGAGAGGCTTCTTGGCATATCACTTCATGATCGATCTCCAAGCAGCTCTGAGAATTAGTGGGAGATTTTTTACACTCTCTGACAGTGTCCAAGATCTGTATGCATCCAAGACATCTCTCTCAAATGTCTTTTACTGGGATGGAGATTATTGTTTTTGTAAAACCAAAATTATTCTATGAACTTCAATGACAGAAAGAATCAGACTCACAGAGTCTGTTTTATCTTGTGACCTGACCTTCATGTTTTCTTGGAAATCTCTTAGATTTGGACAAATCCTGAGGTTCCTGGAAATTTTGGATCCTTTGCACCAAGGATCATTTGCAGTCATCACCTTAATCAGTTTGGAAGAAACAGAATCTAGATATAGATAATAACAAGAGCACAGTTAGGAGCCAAAAGAAAAATGAAAATAAGAATCATATATCATCAATAATCATATATATATATGTATGGGAATATAGGGAAAAAGTTAGGAAAAAGTTAAGTTCCATTGTGAAACAATCTAAGTCAGAAAATCTGGAAAGAACATAACACATCTTGTCAGGTGTATTATAAGCCAGCTATGCTCATAAGCCTACTTCATTGAAAATCATCTGGTATAACTGAATGGGAAAAGGGAAACTGGATCCAATACATCCACTTTATATGAGAGGAACTCAGCTTCACAATTCATTGTTCATCAGGATTTCTCCATTAACATCATTATTTTATTTACTTATATGACACCAAAATGCACACATCTTTGCACAGCAGAAAAAACATAGCCTCATAAGTAAAGAGATGAGACTGTCACACAGATGACTTCAGATGATGAAATCTAGATACCTGTATCATTTAAAAGCAGAGTATTACACTGTGTTGTTTTATGTCTGAGAAATACATATGCAGCAATAGGATTAGAAAAGAAGGGAAGAAAAAATGTGGAAGAATCCTCAAATATGAAAAGATATAAGCATGCATGTCTTCAGCATATATATTTATATATTGTGGAGATGAGACCTCAGAATCTAGCTGGTGTCCAGCATCAGGAAGATGCCTGGGTTAAAAGCCAACAGTGAAAGTCAGATGTATTGCTGCCAAAATCAGCAGTGCTCAAGGTCTGCTATTACTGTGCCGCTGCCAAGAAAAAAATCAGTCCATGACTGGCAAAATCAGTGAGAATTTGAATATTCAGTGGAAAAAAAAGCAGTAACTGAGTTGCTACAAATTCTTTTCCACATTCCTTGGAAATCTCTTGGAAGATAAGAGAACTACAAAACTAGTATCTGTTGCATCAAAGAGAACAACTATCACAGAAGGAAACTTGCTGGGGTGCGGGCACTAGTACATGAGTATTATGCCCTTTACTTCTTATAAGGGGTTTTATTGGGTAAAATAGCAGTTGAGAAAGAGGTTTCCTGTAACTGTTAAAACTGAAAAAGTAAAAGCTTGATGGGCTTTCTTTTTTTTCCCTCAGCCAGGCAAACATCCAAACTACAGACTTCTTTTAACTAAAAGAAGCTATATTGGCAAAAGATATTTTAAGTTTATGGTCATTCATAAAAGCTTTAAATGAAGTAAAAGAAAATATATTTTGGGCAAAATACAAGAATTTGAACTCGGTAAAGGCTACGTGATGTTGTTTTAGAGGCTGAGAAAAAAAAAAAAAGAGAGAAAAAAGAAAACTTGAGAGGTCATGTAGCCCAAATCTGATATCCCAGGGAGGAGGCAGTAGGAATTAATTTTTACAAGACCTCCTATTACAGACACTCTCTCCAAGCACAGACTCTTCCACTATGCCACTAGTTTTATCTTTATAAATCTATTCCTAGTGTTTAAGTGGCGCTTTCCTGTTAGGGTGTAAATGTGTTACTTACCCTACTCATCATAATATGGAGATCAGATTATTCTCATCATCACTAGAGTCTTTAATGTACTTGAAGTCTGTTATCATTAGCCTCTTAGCCCTCTCTTTCTTAAGGGAAGCAACCCTAGTACTTTCAATCTTTCCCATAGACCATGAGGTCTTATTACAAAGAAAGCCTTGGAGACCCCTGAGAACGTGTATCTCAGAAAGGGGCCGATAGAGAGCAGTGCTCTCATTCTGCATGCTAGGGCTCCAGATCTCAGGCACTTGCACCCTGGCCTATGGAAGATCATGTAGCCATACAGGCTTCCTAAGGAAATAAACCTAAATGCAGAAAGCAGGGATTTTTTTGCTTGCACCTGTATCTTTGCATAGGCGAAAGAGACAATAAGAGGCAAGTTGGATAAAAGCAATAAAAGCTAAGAAAAAATTTCTATTATATTCCCTATGAATTTCTTGCTGCTAAGAAAGCAGCAAGAAATTCATAGGGAATATAAGAGAAAATTCTTGTAGAATTATTCCCCAAAAAAGTCTCAGAATGGATTATTTGAGACAAAATGTTGAGTGGAAAATGGCCTGGAAAGGAAGCTAAAAAACAACCTCCTTCAGCTTGTCTGTTGGGAAACAGGACTTCATCTTGTACCTTATTTTCATAGCAAGATTACATTTTAGAAGTAGCAAAAGGCATCCTCAACTGCTTCTCTAATAGAAATAACTCAAAAGAGTGTGCCATTCAGCTAATTGTTTAGGCTGAGGGAAGATAAAAGTCATAACTTTTTAAACTAGCATTTTTAACAAAACATGATTTGCTTTTTATTCCATTCCAATACTAACTAAAGATTTGAAACAGTCCTGTTCCTCCAGTCCAGGTTGCTCAATGCCAGACTGCATTCCCATGATGTAACGTGATGCGAGAGATTTACCTTTCCTTGATACTAACAAAATCATGAGGTAGCACTTATTTGGTGTAATGTGTGGTGGCATCTCCCTCTAGTAATGTGATTTATTATACCCACTCTACATTTTGCAAAAATGATTCATGCGGCCAAGTATCCTTAATGAAAAGTGATGCCTGGAGCAATGTTTTCGCAGAATAAAGAGCATAAAAAACTCCTGCTGCCCTTTCCCCATCTATGGTGATGCATGAGATACAGTTTCTCTGACACCCAGTGAAGCACAGAGTTACATTTTCCTTATGTAAATTGAACAAAGATTTAGTGTTTTTCAGATGCCCACTGATACTTGATATTCATTCCTTCACATTCAGAATAGAAGCCTGAAGACAGAGATCCTCAACAGGAAGTTATCAATCGTGATGCCAACATTTATATTCTTAGGCAAGACAGGTCAAAAACATTGCCATCATGCAAACTGTTGGATGAAAGAGAGGATTTTGGCTGGTGTTTGCAAGCTTTTGCTTAAAGGTCTTGAAAAGGGAATACTTTCCTCAATACCAGAGGAAGTTTTCTGTACAGAAGAGCAGATGTTTCTTCATTCCATATATTTCTGGTTTTAAAAAGACTAAAATCAACCAGATTTGAATTGAACGCCAATGCGAATTTATTTTCTGACTGAGAGATTAAACTGTGGAGAGCCTGTCCCACTCCTATACTTTACCTGTGAATGCTGTGGGTCCAGGCCACCCTATTCAAACTGGAATTTACCCACGCCTGCTATGTGGCCCACTGATGTAGAAAATCAACTTCCCTCCACTTAAACTGGAATGTCTGTTATCTATCTATATGAATCACAGGTGAAACAGTCTGCCTTCTAGCTATCTGTGAGAGTGTTAGAGGTGAACATGACATCCCTTAGACTATTAGGTATCGTTGTGACTATCTAAGAAAGCAGTGTGACACAGGGAGCTGGCAACTCCTGCAGAACTAAAACAAGTTTGTCCCATTTTAGTGAAAGATTTCTGACTGCAAAGGTAATTTTCTCCTCCCATCATGTGAAATCTCTCCACTGGAATCTGACTTACTCTATACATGTTTGCTAAACATATATTTAATGAATTACAATGAAGAACAAAAGAAAAATATCTTCCTTTTCCCCACTATATTATCCCCTGCAATTATAATATCTTTCCTCATCTGTTTTTCCCCAGGACCATGCTGACCCATTTATTACTGGCAATCAAAATGAGCTGTGAAGCCCTATTGTTAAAGTGTGCAAGATCTCTCAGGTGTTTTAACATCAGTTTCTACAAGTTCCTGCTCTTTTCTAAGACAAGGGAAGTTGAACATCTCCAGTACAAAATTTAAGCCTAAGATTCTCTGATGGCAGGTACTACGTCTTCCTGTCTCTGGTCAAAACAAGAAAGATGCAGTTGGATATTTTTTTTTTCCTCAGGGGATTTGCGCCAAGTAAAACAAAACTTTTGCTTGTGTGCGATGCACATCATGAAGCATTCTATCTAGAAGTGAAATATGAAGATAAGTCTCGTTTTACAACAGCAAAGAATTTGTAAGCTGTAAAAAGGAGGGGAAATCCTTTAATATACACTGAGGATCGACTCTGGAATTTTCTTTGATGTGAACTAGTGTCTGTGCTGGAATTCCTCCAAAGTAAAGAGATCCTGGTTGGTGCGTTTTCACTGCAATGATGTGATACAAGTTCAAGCTTTCTTCTTAGACAATATTGTATTAAGAAATGTTGCCAGTCCCTGCTTATAAACCTGTTCTCAGTTTTGTTCACATTTTGCCTTAAAAAAAACTTTGCAACACACAAGTTGTACAATTACAATGGTGTTATTTACTATCAGTTATGGATATGGTAATATATTTCCTTCTCAAATAAAGATCTCTTTATTAATACACATGTGGACATTCTTCTTTCTTAGATTTAAAAGCAAATGTCAGGTAAATAGTAGCAGAAAAGTTTTTCCTCCACAAACATAAACGTGAAGCAAGATTTCTTTGCTGAATGACCTCCATGGTGAAAGATGAGCATATATGCCCACTTTTTGTTTTTCTGAACTAAGATATAAGTCTATCATCCCATCTTCACAATCCTTTATCACTGCGTCAGTGTACTCGATCTATGGCATAATGTGAGGGTGACTTGAAATGATTTGTATGTTTTAGCATTTGTTCGGAACTGTCAAAGTAGATTTTTGTCTACATAAAATAGCCAATTGCATATTCTATTACATTTACTTTTCATTGCAAGAAGGCAGGTTTTTCTGTCCCCCAAGGGCTTCTGGGTCTCCAGTCAGAATTCCCATCTAAGAGGTAACAGAGTAGGTTTATTCTGATCATAAAGTGAATATACACAGGACAATTTCTGCTGTGTAGAGACTTTATTCCTCTTATGGGAAAGACAATGCATATATACTAGCATATATAACAGTAGATGAAAGCAGTGCAGTATCTAAAGATACATATTCCCAGGAGGCAATTTATCTGAAGGGCCATTTTTCTGGTGTTCATTCATTTGTACGGAGATGGTATTCCCAGACTGAAAATGAAGCAAATGAAGGGGCTTCCCTGGTGCAAAGTGATGGATGATGATTTTGTTGCTACTGTCAAGAGATGCATTAGACTAGGTTTCTCATTCTGAAGACACTAGATGAAAAGGGATTAATTTCGTGACCATTTGGGAGACTGAATTTCCATTCTTAATTATAAAATGATGCCCTATTATAATTTTCTCTGAGGTACCTTAATGATTGAAGCTGAGTTACTTGACTCAGGGACACAAAGAGGTTTCAGACGGCCCAAAGGCAAAACTTGAGGCAGATTATTTACATAGTTGAATGTGCTATACTGCGAAAAACCATGGTCCTTTCAACCTAGGCAGGCTGCCACACCAGCTTTACTCTACCTGCTTGGCCTGGTAAAAAATGATTTTTAAGAAATATATATAGGGAATTTGAAAACGGGTGTCATGATCCAAAAATATAAAACACTTGAGAAACTACAAAATAAAACCTTCCAGATCTTATTTCTGATGTGTGACCCCATGCTGTTTCCAAGACTTGCATGTGTGCTTACATGAAAAACTGTATATAGCATCATTGATTTCTTTACCCTAGAGAATTAGTTTGCATTATTAATTTACTCTTTTCTCAGGCCTTTGCTCAAAAAAGGGGTGATGTCAATGTCTAAGATTTCTGAAATCAGGCAAGACACAAAATCACTGACTAAACACAGTGTCATTTCAGAGACACTAAGCTATCCTGTATGGCCTGTGGTTGCAGCACCAGCAGATCTGCCTTAGGGACTATGCCAGCCCTGACAGGACTCTATGAGGATTTAAAATGCCATGAGACACACTAGTGTGAACACATCTGAGTTCAGTCCTCATAAATACAGTGGCAATGATGGTGGTGAAGGGCAAATATGGTAATCCCTGTTGGAAAGCTCAGCTCCAAGTCAGTGCCATTTCATTACACTACATTTGCGCCACCAGAAACATGCTCAGCCTATGTGACCCCCCACAAAGTGCAGCTGGTGAGATTTAGGGCTGGAATTGTTGAGTATGTCTTGATTGATAGCAAACAGTATTTTGCTGTTTTGAAGCTGGGTTTTTTTGGTAGACATTAGTTTGTATAATAAGATTACCTGAATGGTAAGTGACTGTAGTGTTGATTTTAAGAGAAGTAAATTATGGTAATTTATCACACTGAGTTTCTCACTAATGTAACATGATGTGAGGCAAGGATTACCTGATATAAACTGATGCTCAAGCCTGGATTTTCATGAAACTAATGGATATGGCCACATTTCCCTGAAAGCCGCTGATGGATGAGGCTGGGTTTCGCTGATGTTCTCTGATGCATGATGCTACTTTTCTTTATAAACTAATCCATGTCAAGGAGTATCCTTGACTCCATTTAATATATGAGACAAGGTTTTTCCTTTTCAGACATAAAGGGTATTCAAACAGATACTGTTTTTGCTGTTCAGTGATAAGTGATGCTGTATTTCACTCTGCTCAGAGAAAGTCATTCTCAGGCATTGCTGCATATTAAGGAGTTTCAGTCTTTTTCTACCACAGTAAAGCCCAGCTATACGCAGAACAGAAAAAAGTAAAAACGAGGCTGTGCTACCATTTACATCTATAACACCAGCTCACAGGCAGTATCTTTTGTCAAGCAGACCAGTCTCATGCAGGTCTAAATAGACAGAAAGGTCTTTTAATTAATCATTTTACAGCACATCAGCATTTTTTTAATATCAAGTAATAAAACCACAGGTTTCTTTCCAGGTTAGAAGGAGATAACCCTCACTTTATTTAGTAGTTATTCTCTGAAGCCCTCAGTCTTATTTGTAATTTGCTGATAGTAAATCTGTGTCATTTAGGATGCCTTACATTATCAAATAAATTCTGATTCTGTGTATCAGAAAAAAAAACATTTTGTAATAATGATTTTGGGCAAAAAACAAGCTAATGGTAATAGGATGCATTATTTTTTCCCATCTCAGATTTAAAATCACTTCTTGAAAATAAAGTTTCTTTGTTCAATTCCTGTCAGGAAATTGAGGCCTAAAACTTCCTTGAGCATCAGAGAAATCCAGTTTCATATATTGTTTTCCATGCCTAGGGAAAGGCAAAGTATTTTACACCTATAAGGGTGTTACAGCTTACTTCCATCTGCTGTGACCTTTGTTCTTTAGGTCTGCCAACCTAAAGAATGGAGTTTTTTACAGGAGAGCTGAGGGAAAATCAAAGTGAGTAAAGCTAAGCAGTAGAAAAACACTTTTGTGTCCAGGTAACAGTCTTGCCTTTGTAAGGATTTATTGCGGATTCAGTCTAGAGTCTTTGAGCCAGCTTTTGTGGCTATAACTCCTTCGTGCCTCTGACATACAAGTGCCAGGTCTCACTGCCATCTATCTATCTGACTTGTTCATACATGTTTTAAACTTCAGGCATGTAGCTGTGGAGTCCTTGGTCCCATAGGGCTTCCCCTCAGACTCCTTCATAAGATGAATACTGAATACACATATCTTCACATTTGTGCTACTAAATCTCCAGTGGATGTTTCCAGATGAGCAATATGTCAAATAACAATAGATAGAGTCTCTTCTTTCAAGATAGTCCGTAAGAATTCTTTGAGTTCAAAACAGCTACACAAATTAGATGCCCATATCCATTTTGCAGTTACCTCAGCCTTACAAGAAATTATCTGCCTTTTTGAATGTTGGTCATTTCTCTTCCCAGGGACTCATTTGAGGATTGTGTCTATACAGTCTACAGTCTTTGCAAAACCTTGCAAAGTTGTCTAAACTGGTCCCAGACAAATTAGTTCTATAATAGCAAGCAGTTTAGCCAGGTAGGTACTGCAGTTTTAAGTAACACTACTGAGAGGTAGAGTGCATCAACTGAGATGGAAGGCACTGCTAAAATATCTCTACTGCTTCAAGGCCCATGTTGGTATCTTTTTCCCATGCTGCATCAAACCATGCTGCAGGAGCAGCTTAAACCAAGTTAGCCAAGGCACTTCTGTGCCCTTGCACAGAATTGCTGTTGGGTATAGATGTGTTTTCCCATACTCTGTCTGAAAGACCAGTGACAATATTCATCCATGCCAACTTGCCAATTCTGTGATTATGCCTACTGAGAAGAAATCTGATTTCACTTGGATGTTCTTACCTGTTCTTCAGATGAAGTCCCAGTCATGTACATAATATGTGATGGAAAACATCTGCATCTCCCCACCTTATCTTGGAGAAATGTAGGCTTGTGCTTCCATTTGCAGTATAAATATGGAATGTTAGATAAATCCAACATTCTGTTTCTCTATGAATCCAGAAAAGGATCCACATGATTTTAATCAAAGCAGTCAGCCAATGTCAGTTCCCTTCAGCCAGGAAATCCTTCCTTGCTCATTACCGGCATCAGATCACCTCAACTTTACGTGATACTTTAAACTATGAAACACTTCAGTAGTCCATTCATTTTGTGACTCAATAACCTCAAGCTCACACAACCAGTCTGTGTACAAAAGTTCTCTTACCTAGACTGCCCTGCTTCAGAAGGACAGGAAACAAGCTCCATATGTGTCTCTGCCTATCACACCTTACACCTCACTTACTTACTTTGCCTTGGGTGTTTGGCATTTACTGTCATTTGTTCTGGAGAGAACTGAAGTTTCAGCATTGTTCTTGGGAGAAACAGGCCTTACCACCTTACATAAGAGAAATTCAGCTTCCTGATGAATTTAAACAAGGTATCCAGATACAAAATAATTCATGAAACAGACCTTTCCTGGAATAAACAGCTCCATAAAGGGGGAAGTCTGATGAATAATGTTCTGTTTTTTATACTTCCCATGATCTGCAAGAGATGAAGTCATGAAAGGAAGAGCCCATCAGGCTCGGCTTCTTCACAGACATTGATAAACGAGATTTCTTCTAAATTATATGATTTTTAGAGTAAATTTTATTGCAGTAAAATAACGCAATTTTCTTTTTCTTTTTTATCTCTCTCATATGAAGTGCTTGGTTAAGCTGCAGCTCTTGAATTTAAAAAGCACATACTAGACCACCAAATCATCAGAATACTGATATTTTCTATTATATCGGCACAGAATGTATGATAATTCAAGACGACAGGCAGCTGTGCACTTAATAGGACGTATGACCAACACTACCTTGAGAATGAATGAGCAGGAGGAAAACAGGACACGCGCTAGGCTCGTGCTGGCGGCAGCGATGCAGGCAGCTTGTGGGCAGCAGAACCGCCTGGCTCATTCGACTGGATATGCTGACCTCTGGTGGTGCTTCACCACGACAGGATTTGTTTTCCTGCTTGCTCTTTTTCAATAATCTTGGCTCCTAGTAATGCAACAGTGCTGCTATTTCACAAATCTGTCTGACTGTTCAGTTGTCACCTACAGTGGCATATTTCCTTGGCTGAGGTAAGAGACAAGTATTTGGTCCACAATGAGAAGAAGGGGTGAGGCCAGTTTCTACCTTTGATGTGCTCTGAGATACAGAAACATATCTTCAGGTTCGAGGCTTTGCTCTTCTTTATTATTCTGCTTCCCTAACACAGCCTGAGAGCTAGCAATCTTCTTGCTCTCCGTTCCCTAAAGAGCCATTAACTTACGTGTGCTGCAATACCCTGAGGCAATGAGGCAGGGCTTCAGCTCTGCTGTGAGCCAGGCTCACTTTATCATGTCCATTCCTATTCAAAGTATATGATTTTATTCTATTTTTAATGTTGAGAGTTATTCTTGCTGTATAACGATTTTGTAAACAGCTGAGGTGTCATGTTCTGTGGGCTTTTCCATTTACCCTGATATAACCCTTCCTATTGTTAATAGACCACCTTTATCCAGTTGGAGAGGTTTGGTTTTTAACCTGGCCTTTTCATTCATGCAATAGTTCAAATGTTCAAAAGAACAAAAAACATTCCTTGCCGATGAGTCTTACCTGGTAAAATATTTCAAAGCTCTACACAGGTACAGTCAGAATATCATGCATTTTCCAGGATCCATTTTCAGAACAACATTCCTGTCATTTTACCTCCACGTATGTAAGGAATTCCCTTTTATCATCTGGAAAACAACTCCTGAAGCCTCCTTGGGAATTCTGAGTGCATAATGCTGGAACGAGGTCTGAGTAAGAACTGCAGATGAAGCCCAAGAAATGCCTCAAGCCTCTGTGAGACAGGTTGCAGGGAGATGTTTGCACCCAAAATCAAAGATGGAAAGGTGCCCAACTGTTTCAGGATCAGGCCTAAGTCTTAGTATTTTGGACACATCTCTGTAGGTGCCTCTCAGAAAATCAAATCCAGATTCTTCCTTAATCTGAGAAACTGAAATCCGCATCTCCATCCAAGTGAAGCCCAGTGTACAGGTTACAGACAAATTTGGGATATCAGCACCTTTTCTGCTGAAGTTGTTTAGCAACACAAAAAGAATTCAAGATCCGTGCAAAACAAAACATTACAGAGCAGTACAGTGGTTACTCCTTAGGTAATGCCTAATTTTTAATGAATTTAGTGCACAGGATTTGACCTCTAATTAACATCATTGTCCTTTGCTGCTACCTTGAAGTGCTCCACTTTTTATTTTTTTTTGTTATTCTCTTTGGGCCTTTCTTCCCAAGGAAGTGAGGAGTGTTATTAATATGCACTAACTTCTCCAAAGAAGGAACAGATCTCATTTTTTCTCTTTATGGTCATTAATGGTAGAGTAAAAGTACAATTACAACCCAAATACCAATAATTATCAAATAGCATTTGTATAATGGCCTGTCCGTAAATAAAAACCTTTTTTGTTCCTTTTGCCTATACAACTGCTTTTTCATTTCAGTTTCTCGGAAAGAGTGATCCTTACCCGCATGCTTTGCGTTAAGTGGCCATCCCTTCATTTGTCATGTGAGTAAGGAGAAGGCTGAATCAATTAATCAAAGGCTTGCAGAGCAACACTGAGAATGTAGTTGTTGGTTAAACTTTGCTTTCAGTGTAGAATTCAGCCTTAGAAATTCTAAACTAGACTTTTTTTTTTAACAAAATCTAATCTTGAGACTGAAGAAATATTCTTTTTCCTTTCATTTTTTTTTGACATTTCCCTTATTCTGGATCAACTGAAGATAAATAAAAGTCATGTCCGAAATCTCAAATTTGAGGCTTGACTGTTAAAACATGATACTACTACAGGCCTCTCCTTTTGTACTTGTAATTTAGCTTGAGGATAAGGAAAGGGCAAGAAAGAAGAATACTTCATGAAGGGTTAATTAACTCAAGAAATTTCATCTGAAATGAATTACATAAAATGAGGAGGACTATGCTGTCAGTGTGTCGATCGGCTGAGGATCTTGCTGACGTGAGAGGAAGAGAAACAGAAGTTAGCCCTCCTTGAGCCTACAACTAAAGAAATAGAGTTTCAGAGGAGAGCCGAGATGGTGAACGTCTTCAAAAAAATGAGAGAAACTCCTTCAATTCCTGCACTAAGTTTAATGCTTGAGGACTAGAAATCCAACCAGAAAACCAAAAGACCAGGAAGCAACCAAGAGGAACATTGTGAGCAAAACCCTCTTTCCCAGAACTACCTCCAAATGGCTGAATTTGTTCCACTTTTCTAAAGATTTAATTTCTCTGAATCTCCTGAACTTAATCTCTCGCATATTGTATACTTGATCTGAAGTAACAGCACTTTTCATTTAAAACTAAAAAGCTCAAAATTTCCTTATATTCTGTATGAGGGGGTTACTTAAGCTGCGACTGTGGCAAATGCAGGAAGTTATGTTTTCAAAATAAATTTCAAGAATCGCTTGAATCTACTTTAAAAAATGTGTCTACTCAGTTTAATGATACTGGCTAGTGATTTTATCCTGTATAGTTCTCCTATAGTTCTCCTGATCCAAATATACCTCAATATACTTGGTACAGATCTCTAAGGAGACAGATTATAAGGACTGATCACACTATCAAGGTCTAAACTTGAGTATAAATATTATTTCTCTATTTTTAGCTGTGCCAAGCTTATATTTATCCAGTAGTGTTTATCAACAAGTCATAATAAAGTAAAAGGAAGAATGGTCTTTGCACTCATTTGCTTTCTGGAATTAGAGAGGAAACGATTTTTATGGCTCAGTAAAGACAGTAATAATTACTGACAGGTTTATAACAATTTATGGAGATGTTTGTTGGTTGCGAATTGTCAAATGTTGGACCACAAGCAAATGGAGTGAATCAGAATAATAATTCTTGCATTGTTTCTCAGACATGTGAAAACAGAGAAAACGACAAGGTGACTGTTGTGCAGGGAACAAAGAAGTGCCATAAAGTCACCAGTTTGGAAACGATTCAAAGGAGTGAGAATCAGCCTGTCCTCCTGCCCAAAAACTGCATCAAGCACTCAGTCACTCCTGACAGTCTGTTGAATCTCTTTGTAAAGAGACACAGTGACACATATTCCAAAACCAGGAGGTCTGTTGCCACTGAAAAGGTTTTTCTAAAGTAAGCTGAAACTCCCGTGCAGTATTCTCTGCACCTCCGAGATGGAGAACAGATTATTCTCCTCTTTGTACCAATATTTTACATATTCAAAACTTTCATAATATCCTGTCTCCTCTTTCCCATCCCTCATCGTCTTCACTGATTTAGGCTAATCAGTCTCATTTCACTTAATCTGTCATGGACTTCTGACCATTCCTTTGCTCTTTTCTGAATTTTCTCCAGTTAGTTTGGATTTCTCCTGGAGTGCAATACCTGAAACCAGACCCTTATTTATAAGGTCTGCTGTCCTACACTCAAGCAAATGAGACAAACTGGATGTCTTTATATCTTCTGTTAATGACAAATCTATGTGGATCGTTCCTTGTATTTTGTGTGTGTGTGGGCGCGTGTGTGGTCCTAATAAAATATTTGTTCCAGCATGTTTCAGGAAATTACAATGATGGGTCTTTAATTAAAGTTCCTCCTTTTTTTTTTCTCCTTATTTTTCTTCTTTTAATATGAACTCCAGTGTTTTAGCATCATAGTCATCCTTCATAAACTCTCAGGCAGTCACACTTCATGAGTCAGTTCTACGACTACTCCAGCACGTAACTCATCGGAGCCATCTGCTTTGAAAACATTCAGTTTTCTAAGTTCGTAGCAGCCTGCTTTAGCACTTTTCAAAGTTATCTGTATACAACATCATGACACAAGGTTATGTATAAGTATTCTCCAAATTCTACCATATGATTGCAAAGCACATTTTCAGTCAGATTTCCTCAGCTGACAGAGAGTTTCAGAATGACTAGAGATAGTTTTGTCAGCTCTGAAAGCAAGGAGATGTTGATGCATGTTCCAGCAAGAAGGTTATCTCTACACCCAGCAGACGAAATCATTATAATATGTTTTCAAGTTATCATGAGTTACTTAGATATATGCTAGGTTAAGATTTGTCAGATGCTGTTCATAAAGATGGTGAAGATACGGGTGATACTTTCTGGGCCTGAACGCTCTTGCAATGTGCCAACAATTTTTTACAGTGTAGCCTTAAAATGGGACCAGTCTGATCATGCACTTGCAGATGATTATGACATGAAGTTTTAATTGTAAGACAAGTTGCAACAAAGATCTGACTTTTTTTTTTGCTTATAAATGCATTTCTTATCTTAAAAAAACAATACAGAGAGTTCGGACATGTTAGTAGTCTAGTCTTTGTCTAGAAATCAAAATTACTTGCATTTGACTAACCCTAATTATAGGGCTAAATATAGGTCTTTCATTCCCTTTGAGATCATGCTGCCCTCAATAACTAAGAATCTAGACCTGCACCTGGTTATCCCTTCACTTATATAGTACAAGGAAATAGTTTCATCTTTAAAGTCGGTGAACAATTTGGACATACTGAAGTTAATAAAAGACCTTTGATGCAGACAGGATTAATGCCTAATAGTGAAGCTAAACCAACATGAGAAGAGCAAGTCATTGGTTTCTCTCATATATTGATAAGGTTATAGCATTTAGTGCAGCAGCGCTGGGATTAAACACGCTGAATCACAACATTAGTCACTTGGGTAATTTACAGAATGTCAAAAGGAACAACTCATCCCATTAGGAAGATGTGTTTGTTCTTTCCATCTTTTTTTTTCAATTGTACTACAGGATAGTCTCATCAAAACTCTCTCTTCACACTTCTTTCTCTTCTCTGCTTCACACTCTGTTATTTCTTTTGGGCTTTAAATGTTTAAAATTTACATGTGGAAGTATTCATACAGAAAACCAAATAAAAGTGTTGATAATTTCATACAAGCAGAAGAAATGTTTACGATGGGAGTAAGGAGAAATATGAAAAAATGTTCAAATAGTGGCTGCCATAAATGTGATTTATCTTCACAGCTAAAAGCCTATACTGGAAGGGCCAAAGGCCAGGCAACCTGAGTGACTCCCACTTAATATATTCGTATATCCCAGGTACATATCTATATATACCATTTTTCTCAGTGGCCGCCTGAGTCTCCCAAAGCCACTGGCAGTGCTGAAATGCAGCAGAGAGCTTGCCACTGAGCTCTGCATGCATCAAAGGTGGGTTTTACTCCTGATCCCAATGAAACCTGAGGAAGGCTAACCTTAAATGCCTCAAATGCCAGTTCAGAGTTCAGGCACCATCTGGAAACAATGAACTGGTAGAGGCCGAGGTGCTGATGCACCAAATTAACACAGCACCCAGGTGCTGACATGTTACTTCCAGCTCTTGATTGGCTTTGCTTTTTCCAATGCAGATTTTTGCAAGGAGGACGTTGCCGTCTTCGGGCTGGGTCTTTTGTGCTGACATATTCTTTGTGGTTAGAACTGGCTCAGAAGTAGCCAAAAATGCAAAATACTGGGACCAAAAAAATCACACACAACAATCTTTACAACTTAAGAGGCCTATTTCTTTGCTGAGTTCTAATCACCATTTCAATAACACTGCAAAAAATGTTTTTTTTTTTCATTTCTTCCAATGTATTTCTCTAAAAACTTTCAATTTTCAGGATTTATCCACATCTCTACTACTCTTGCCAGTTTTCTGAGTTTACACTTTGCGTCTGCTTCTCATATTTATTCCCTGTGTTATCTTCACATATAATATATTTTTCATTATTTTTATTTTCCATTTGTTCATCATATCATTTTTACTTTTCACTATTCTCACTCTTTTCTTGTGTTCCATCTCAATCTTCCCTTCTTCCTTTCCACCACTATATTTATATGTCTCTTTCAAGGACCACTTGCTATAGTCTTCCTCACATAATCCCTGGACACACTCTCTGACCTCCATTTCAATCCTTTTTCTTTTTCTACTTATAACCTTTTGTCCATTTGCTGGATTTCCCTTCCAAAGACATTTTTTCTCCTCCTCAGATCCAGATGTTTTTTCCTCTCTATCTCCAGCTGTGTGAATAAATGACTTTTTTGTTTGTTTCAAGGAAGTTCAGTCAATCTTGAATAAAAGTACGTATATTATTCTGGAAATCAAAACTGTGTAAATAATCATTCTAGGTAAATGTTTCATGTGGCACAAACTGAAAAAAAATGAAGTCTTTGACCATTTAAAAACATTTAGAAAATAAATATTAATTTTCTAAGTGAAATGTTGGAGTGATTAAAAAAAAGGCATTTCAGTTTTGGGGAGGTGGAGGTGGGGGAAATGACTTTCCATTTTGAGTGAGCAGGAGAGAAGAGAGCAGTTCCAACCAAAATAGTTCAGGCCGGTCACCAAAAACATTCACAATATACAAGTGTTGACCTAAACTAATGATTAGCCAAATTTCAACACCTCCTATTTTTTTCTGGTGCTAATTCCATCACTTTTTCTCTGCAGTCCTCCTTTTTCCTGTCCTATACAGTGACGTGCAAAGAATATGGAGGAATGGAGCATTAAGGTGCGCTCACTGGCTCATTTTTCAAAAACATTATCTTAAAAACAGTTTCTTAATCAATTGCAGTTTTCTTGGGTATCCTAGCCCTTGACTTCCTGGGAGGGCAATTCAAACATATTCCTGTTAGTTTAAAAATGTAGTGTGTTGGATCTCATCAAAAGCATGGAATTTTCTTGCTGTTGGCAGCTGTTTCTTCAAAAGGAGTGAAGGCTTTTGTTGCAAATGTTCCCTTACACTTAAATGCGCAGAGGTAAAACACTGGTCTCAGATGAGGGACGCACAGGGAGTAACAGCTGCTAGAAACAGCCACCCTGTGCTCTCAGACACACAATATAATTTCAGCTGATTTGATAGGAGTTACATCTGTGTACCCGGAAGAAGAGTCTGCCCCAAATATGGGCTGGAGTGGTGTGTTTTTCTGTCCATTGTACCTAGACCACAACTGGCAAAAAGATTTTGTAGGAGAGGAGGAGGGAAGTGGGAAAAAATAGGAAACTACCAATGGGAAGATATTCTTAGCTCATAAATCCCAGTGCATTGAAACACAGATTAGACCCCGCATTCTTTTTAACCAGCCCTTGCCTAGAGTTCACTCGATCTTGAAATTTGCTGAACTGTTCAGCTCATGTCTACCCTGAAGTAATGAATTGGCAGGCCTGTTTCTTACAATGATTAATGAAGCTTTTCAGAGGCGACCCATTATTTGATCCAAAGTTAAAACAGTGGTTCATCATTAATCACTATAGGACACAGGCTCACAGATTCATAATTCTTAGCAAGCCCATTTCATTAAGGGTCCCTCTCCTTCTTTTGTTAAGCCAGGGCTCCCCGACTTCCCCATCCCACACCTGTGCCCTCCTCACATTCCCTTTCCTGATTTTTCTAATAAGAAAGTCACACATGCTCTTTGGAATGTTTTTCAGACACCATTGCTTTCCAAATCCACATCTTTCAGATTTAAAAATCCCTGTTCCCATTGAAAAAAAAAAAAAAAAAGTCCCAGATTATCAAATATGAGCCAACATTGGCACCCAGTGGCTGAACAGATTAATCACAGATACATATTCCCTGGAGCCCCCCTTTCCTGTTCTTCAAAGTCAGCTTTTCCTCTCAGATGTCTACAATATTTTTACATAGCTTTCCAGTGTTAGACCATCTAGCCACGGCTGTGAACTTGTTATGCTACGAGAAGAGTGGGAAAACACATTTGTGTCTGGTTCTCCTCTCTGTCAGGGCCGTCAGAAGTCACCGCACAGAAGTCAACAGCTGGGACAAAGGAGCAGGTGACCAGGAGCCCCACGCTGACTCCAGGGAGGCCAGGACATCCGTATGGCATAGTATGGCACCCTACAGACATGTCAGCTCTGCTCCTGCAGGTATAGCCTTGTTAGCAGAGGCTAAACTTGATTTCGTAGCTTCTGCCACACATGGAGAGTCCTAAGACATTGAAAATGGTGAGACAGGTGGCCTTTGGAAAAGTCATATGAAGCCTTTTCATCTCTAAATGACCTTCTTCCACTTGTCAATGACTTGTGCTGAAGGAAGCAATGACAGAAAAGCTGCCTGGTGGCTGGGGTGTAAACACAGAAGCAAACATTTCAGCTGTGCAGATGATGCTGGGAAGCTACTGACTCTGCCTTATAGGTATGCACCAACAGCATGTTGTGACAGCCCCAAAAATATATGAAGTGTATTTAATTCTTGGTTCTACCTGGCTTGCAAGGAGCAGGGATGTCAGCAAAGAGGGATTTCACATATTTCCAAATATGTTTCAAAATCAGAATGTGAAGGGCAGAAAGAAGTTTCCTAATCAACTTGCAGGAAAAAAAAAAACATTTAGCTCTCAGAGAGCTGAAACATTTCCTTAGCAAATACAGTAGTAATTCACTGAATCAATGTAATAATCTTAACACATAGTATTAAAGTGCTTTAATGCATACAATGTATATAGCCAATATTTAATAGGTCAATAGAATAATATGGTAAGGTAATTTGTACATCAATACATGAAATTAAAAGATAAAGTTCAAATAAATCATTTTTGTCTTATGGAAATGAGCAATTTGGCCTGATCCCATCAGAAGAACAGCTGTGGAATATTTCATTTAGTCCTTTTAGCCTGAACTAACTTATCCAATCACTGAACTGAAAATGTTCCATCAGCTTTAACCATAATGTCTCTTATCAGATGTATAAATTAAGCAGTAAAGTGTCTTTTGTTGAAGGCTACACAGTAAGTTCTTTGAAGAATCAAGAATTGCTCTCACTGCAGAACAATGTCCCTTCTACCTACCATTTATTATGGCCATATCTAACCAAGTAAAGTATTAATTAATAAAAAGACATGTTCAGATTTTCAAACATTGTCTCTGAGAAGAGTAGTCCATTTGAGAATCCATCTTTTATTTTCATTTCTCCTCTGTTGCATCTACCTCCCATTACCAGTGCTACAGATATAGAAGAGAAAAAGATGTCGGTGCCTTCCACCAGAAATACAGATGTACATGGGCCTGAAATCTCTGCTTAAGCACAGACATTCATTTGCTTATGAAATTGAACACATCCATACATGAGAAGGAAAGAAAGTGTATTTCAGTAATAACATTGAATGCAAGAAAACGCAAAAAAAAAGAGAGAGACCTAATTTTGCAGAGCATACTACAATTAAATTAAAATCTTATATGACGAAAAGCCTTATGAATTATTTTTTCTTTCATCTTCAGAAACCTGCTTCCTAATGAGTACTTTGTGTATCCTAGCCGAGGCTGTAAGCTAAGCTGTGTAACATCATGAACACTGAAACTCATTTCCATAACATACTTCACGGGCACATGGAGTAGAGCTGTTGTGACCATGATCAATTTCAGAAACCAAACAACTAGCAGAAGAGCAAACAACATCCCTTCTGCCCGCTGGTGACCTTGTGGCTTTATTGTAGGTTTTTATTGGAGTTGGGGGCTGGTAGGAGTGTGACCTCCAAGAACACTGGCACAGTGTCCCACCAAACCAAAACTCCTCTCCCCCTTACGCTTGGGAGAGCCGGGCAGGAATGCCAGGAATGCTCTGGTTATGACCACTCAGCAGGGCGGCGTTTTCTGTGAATAACCTTCTGCTTGACTGGTACGTCGTCCCAGGACAGCAAAGTCAACGCTGAAAGTTTGGGTGCAAGTGATTACATGCAACCCGACATCAGATGATGGACTGCCGCCAGTGTTTAGACAGGAGGTGCTGTGTGTGTTTAAGCCTGCCTACGGGTATGAACAGGAAGGTTCCCGCTCTGCAGAGGGCCCTGGGACATGCAAGATTTGCCTTCGCTCCACCAGAAAGGCTGTGGCTTGCTGGGTGCACAGCCCTCTCCTGACTAGGCTGCTTTTGCCTCTGCACCGCTTCAGCCCTTGCCTTGGCTCAGCCTTTCAGCAGCACCACGTTACCGCCAGGCGCGGTGCTAACAGTGCAACACTGGCAGCCCCTCGCTGGGAAGTCGGCACTCCCAAACACATAAAATTCTCAAACTCGCCCTTTTTTATTGCTGGTGATTTGGCACAGTGCTTGCTTAGCCGCTGCAGACTGACACGTTAGCCATGTCGGGAGACAGGGCTCAACATTGCCTGTGTCTAAGTTTGGGAAAGACTCTTTTTTTTTTCCTTTATGACTTGTTCCAAAACCATATTGGAGTCAGTGGAAATTTTTCTTTCCCTTCCCCCCACCCCCTTCTTCTCCCAGGCTTTGCTCATGGGCTGATGGGGAATACTCAGCGGGAATGTTCTCTGTAAATAGTTTCTTGGTCTGCCCGTCTCCTCTGCGCAGCCAGGAATGCGGGATTCGCGGCAGCAGAAAAAGCAGCTGCCGCTTCTGCGCTCGTAGCCGAGCCTCTCCGCTGGGCTGCAGCACGTTTCAGTCTTGTCCCCTGGCATTAGCACAATATAATGAAGTAAAATCAGACGTGATACAAAGACCACCTGTACAGCTGCCACCCATCCCTGTCCCACCCCACATTATGGAGATATTGGCCCAGCTTTATTCCCGTTCTCAGCTGGATCTGCCATGCAGGACCCTGGAGCAGGGGTAAGACCCCAGCCCTGCGCCGCAGCCCCGGCTCAGCCCCCGGCCAGGGGGTCGGTGCTCTCAGGAGCCCTGCTCATGGGCAGATCCTCCAAGGCACAAGCGCTCTCCGAGCAGCACAGCTCTCCTCTGGCACCCAGTCCTGCTGCACATAATTTGGGCTCCTGCTACAGGACCCTATACGGACACAAAGAAGTTCAGAGATGCTCAGGAGTTAAGCAAGAACCAGTGCTTAGACCCTCGACTGTCATGTAACTAGTTCTGTAAAACAGAGTGCATGGTCCAAGTTTGAGTTGTCCTGCTTCTCAAGTGAGACAGCGCTGCAAAAGGCATGAGGGAGCCAGCCTGCAAAGAGTAAATTAAGACTCTTTGTTTTAATAAGCCCTGGGAGAGGCAGAGGGAGCAGCTTTCCCTTCTTGTGAGGATTTCCTTCCTTTAGGTGGCAGTATGTGTTTGCAGCTCCCTGCAGCCCACGCTGCGCTCCCAGACCTGCCGGGTGCATCCTCCGTCTGCACTCAACCAGCGCTGGGTTAATTTTCCAGAAAATCCTGCACAAGCAATTAAAATGTTAATGTTGTGAGGGAAATGCCTCCGTTGAAGTAAACTCATTCGGGAGTCGGTTGTGTTCAGTGGAAGGGGAACAGTCTATTGATTTTGAACAAGGTCATATCTCATCAGACTTGCCACCTGGATTATTTTTGTTTGCACCGATCAGCCACCGAGTCCTTGATTTCACAGGGAGTTTGAAACCACCCTAATGAAGCAGAAATTTGGGGGTGGAGGGGGTGCTTTCTCTACCAAGGGTTTTGTTGTTGTTGTGGAACTGTGCTCCCTCACCTGTTTATCTCTGTCCACCTGCTCACCTCTGTGCTCGTTAACCTTATTTCATTAAAGCAGCAACAACTGGTGCAGAGCTCTCAGTCCTGGGACCTGCCAACCAAGTTCACACCTCATGCTGGGCTTCGTGATGCAGTACTGCCTCCTCGCAGGACGATGGGAACACCTCAAATCGGATCCGGTTAAAGATCCACAAATCCACCTTGCTAGAGCCTCCAAATGACATTTTTGTGGACATAGGGTAGTTTTACACTATACTTGTAACTGAAGCCCATAAAGAAGGAAAGTTTCTGTTTTCTTTATGGCAGTTGCTGATGGTTTGGGCTGCCTTGCACACAGACTAGCTAAGCCCATTAAACCAAGGTACGCTCAGTGAGAGAGTGCTGGTTTTTCATTACAAGCAAAAGACACCTGGGACAAGAAGCCCACCAAAAGCCTGATTTCATTTGCAGATTCCTTGTGGCCTCCCTGTGTTCTTTCCTCCCCAAAACACAGCTCCTAGCAGTGCGCTCTCTGCTTGGTTATGGTCACACTGACGTACAGAGGTAGGGAAAAGAGGAAAAGTACACGTGATTTTTTTTTTTTTTTTTTTTACCACCTCTAAAATAGGTTATGCTATTTCCAGTGATACAGCCTCTGAGTGTCTAAGCCAAATGTTAGGATATTTGCATGTTTAATTCACAAGTCTAATTGCCATAATTGCACATGCTCATTAGGCAATTTTGTGTGCAAATGCTGAGTTAGGCACATAACTAGGCATAGTTTTTGCAATGTGGTTTGGTTCAGCAATCATCAAAAATTTGTGGACAAATTAGATATACAATTGTGTGCACATTTTATACGCTTTGGTTCTGATCCTATGCTGAGAAGTTGGGCAGGCCCTGGCATCGTGTAGGCTGCTGTTTAAATGAACAGGTAGAAAGGACTGCCCTTATGAATCCAACTGCAGGATCGAGTCATCTAGATAAAATCAGACCTCAGCTGTCTGTGACGTTACCCAGAGATTCACACTCTCCTTGAAGACTGAGCTGGGATACTGGGAAGCAAAAAAAAAAAAAAAAAGGAAAGTTCATCTGGAAAAGAAAAATAAAATAAAATAACCAACAGCAACAATCGTGAAGCTCTAATTTTATAATGTGATTGCTGAGGAACGAGTACATACAGAGCCTCCCTGTCACGAGGGAGACAAAGCCAGCCTGTCTCTCCCTGTATTCCCATACAAGACACAACAGTGAGTAACCTAAGTAGCCCAGTGTCAGTAATAAAGGATACTAGCACAGCTTTAAACCAGCACAGCTGATTCGAGTTAGAGTCTGCCTGTGGAAGCATAACTACAAAAAGGCCAACTTTTATTCTCTAGTGTTTGCAATTTTTATTTATCACGGAAGATATGTTCTTTTAATAAAAAATTCTTCCCTCCCCCTCACCCCCCCAAAAAAAGAAAACCTAAGAATTCAAGCACAGAAAGATTGACGTGTAGTTTGTTTAATCCTTCAATTTTACCCTTCCCAAGCCAGACTGAAAATTCTCTTGCTTTGAATTTATGACAAGCAGTACTAAAGGGACTGTCTATAGATTTAACATTGACATTTCCTTTGTGCATTAATCCTTTGAATCTCATTTACTGTACATTTCTGCTGAATGACATAAAAATGATGATTTTTTATTACTGAGTAGATTATAATGAGGTACATTTTCACTGCCATTCAAGAAAATCCTGAATGAGACTCCAAGCCGTTATACCACCAAACCACGCGCCTGAACAGTGAAACCACCAGCACTTTCCCATCACGAGGCCCCACCACAACCACCAACGCAGCCTGGCACTTGCAATTTCAGATGTAAAAACACCTGTGATGATAGTCTTTGTGCAGACTACAGATTTGCATTAACTTCCCTGAGTTTTAAGAGTGCTAAAAATTTTAAATTTACATAATATAAGAACACATGTATCTTAGATGTAGGTATATGTAGATATGTAGATGGATGCAGACATACATACATATCTAAAAGCTGTGACGTTCTCTCCCTCAGGATACAGTTTCATGAGATCAGGGCACTGGTGAAAACACCAACCTAAGGAGTCTGGCCCATAGCATTCCTGCCTCCCAACCTCAGAGTCCTTCTCACAAGAAGGAGTATTTTTAACCCAGTGAATCTAAGATCTTAGTATTTCTTTTCTGACCCCAGCCAGCTCACAAAGCGATGAAATATCGCCCACAGCCTGAGGACAAATAATAATTTGGGGGATGATACAGTGTTTGCACCCACAAAAACATCAGTAGCTTTAGCTTCCATCAGGATTGTAACAGCTTCCCAATAAATGAGAAGAGAAATACTTCTGGCATCACTTGGGGAGGGGGTGGGAAAGGAAGATGGAGGGGAAAAAAGACAGACACGCCACCTTTAAAGGTTTAAAGAGAACGTGCAGAAAAACATATACAAAACTTTGTAAGTGGATGTAGAAGGAAGGAGGGAAGAGGAAGGATGGAGGGAGGGAAGGAGACAGAGGAAGAAAGGAGGGATATGTGTGCAAAATATTACATATGCCTGAAGTGCTAGCAAATGTTGGAATTAAACTTCCATGGTTTATTAATATCAAATAACACATTCTCAATTAAAAAGCCCAAGCCATACAGAACATCTGAAAGTTGATACATATAGTAACTAATAAAATGCAGTAAATAAATGTGACTAGGAAAAAAAAAAGACACCAAGGGGCTGAAAACTCAGAGGCTAAATTCCTCATCCTGCCTTATAATACACACAGCAGACTAAGCCTAGGAAATATTCCTTAGGCTATGAAATTACACAAAGGATTGGAGTGTCCCATTTTTCTTTTTAATTTAGAGAAAGTAGTCAGAGCCACTGAAGAGAGGGAATTGACCTCCTTGGGTCTCCCCCTCTCCCGGAGATGTTTCTGGTCAATCAAGCCCGCATGTTGTTCTTGGAAGAATGACCACAGCCTTAAAGCTTTCTGGTCTATACTCTGAAACCTATTGCTTATATCTCCATTACCCCACTGCATGTCAGGTTCCTGTACACATTTCATCAATGGAAAAGGGTCAGAAGTCTCCCAAACTTAGATACCAGCATACATCCTTGCATATATTAGAATAGGAAATTTCAGGATCCATACTCCTGAATGACGGTGAAGGTCATTTCCTCCTTTTTTTCTTTGCTTTTCAAGGCAAGGGGCTAATTTTTTTTTTCCTTTTTTTTTTTTTTTTTTTTGCGGGAAGGGGGGACCATAGATTAGGAGCACTTTGTGTGAATGGATCCAAGATCTACTTCCCGTATGATACCCCAGCACGCAGTGGGACACATGCGGCCAGTGCAGCAAAGCCTCCCTGACCTGAAGGCACCTCCTCGATTCTTGCTCTTTTCAGCAGCAGTCACAGGGAACAGCAGAGGTGTGCTTGGGAACAAGGGAAAACCACACAGCCAAGCACTGCCCCAGGCTCACAGGGACGTAGCTAAGCCGAGCAAAGCGGCTGAGGCACGAGGCATCTCCCAGTGCCCAGCATGCATTAGGCTGCAAATGACTCCAAGCTCGAGGCCTCGCGTGAATTTTCTTCGTTTCTTGAGATATTTATGCTCTCACTTTTGCTCTCCCCTACTTTCCACCCGCTCAGGGAAGACCAGCTCCCCTGCGACTGTGAAACAGCCAGATAAGGGGAAAAAAATCCCTCCCTCTGAACCCGCTGGGATTCCTCAGTGAAACAAGCGCATTCCGGAGGCGAAGCTGCACGGGCGTCTGTGAGGGAAGCAATTACAGGGGATGAAACCCCGCGAGGGCGCAGTGCAGCGCCTGGCCTCGCAGTGCAGCGCTCGGAGCGGAGCACACCTTCCCGCTCCAGCGCGGGAGCTACGAGCGCTCAGCGCCCACAGGAGCCGCTGAGTCCTGAAAAATCAAACCTGTGTGCTTTAACTCAGCATTTTCCAGTGGCACGATGCAAGTTTCCTTTTTTTTTCTTGATTTTTTTGTGAATGTGTGCATGCAGTTGGAGTCTCGGCTACTGTGAGATTCCTTTACATCTAATTAAGATAAATCCCGACAAAATATACAAAGATGCATAATTTACCCACTCTTTGACTGCTTTAAGTGTATCTCCACAGGGAACTGCACCCATTTAACTAAAATCAAGTTAGAAATCAATTTAGTTACATTAGTGCATTTTCAGTATAGAATAGCCCTTAATTTAAATGAGAATAAAGACCCACTACGGACCAATTGATTCTGTTAGGTGAAGGAAAAGCTTTTATTCTCAGTGCAACTACAAACTAAATTAGATTATTCTGATTCAAAATGCTATGTGATATTTTATATGGGATGCTACATACAGGAAATAGTAGAGCCTGTGGATATACATGCGTGTATTTTTTCACACAGTCCCGAATACAATCATTTCTCCTAGGATTTAAGACATGTCCGTGTAGAGGTACTCCAGCTACCATGTCTTAGAAAACCCTAAAATAAGGAGTAGTTCCAGTTTCAGGAACAGAGCAGCCTCATTTTCTGTGGCAGAATATGTTAATCACAGAAAGGTCTGTACAATTTAAAGCATGAGCTCAGGAGGAATGGGAAAAAAAGAAAAAAAAAGCCTGCCCTGCAAAAGTGTGCACAGGGGAAATGGTGTTCCCTGCTCCCCGGGGAGGAAAGGAAATCAGGATGAGAAACACTCAGCCAGTCACGTGTGCCTGCCCGGAGCCAGGGACCCTCGCCTAGTTTTGCTTGGGAAGAGAGGCAGAAATCCCCTTTGCATCCAGCGGGATCTGGCAGGGTGGGGATGTCATGTCTGGAAAAGCTCGTGCAGAAAAAGACTAAAGGTGTCCTTGGCTTCCTTGATCACTCACATTCCCGCCCTGGATGCCCTGATGCAGACAGGGATGGATGGATGCTCGGAGGGGGAGGCTGGCCTGAGGCACTGGCAGCTCTGCCCTGGGCCCTCCCCACCTCGCTCGCCTGGCTCGGCTGGGAGAGCGCCCTGAGGGAAGGGACAGTTCGGAGCATTTCCAGTCAACTTCGTTTCCTGTCCACATCTTCAGGAGAGAGAGGGAGGGAGAGACTGAGCAAAGGAATGGAAGCACGGGAGGCGCTCCAGTGCACATGACTTGTTTATCCAGCTTATTTCATTTTCACTACTGCCGTTGCGTAGATCACATGCTAACCTTGCCCCCACCATCCGGCTTCTGACCTTCAAGCAGTCCTCGGAGCAATGCTGTAAAAGATATATGAAGTAAGACTCTAGGTGGCACTTCAGGCTACATAAAAGTGACCTTGTCTATCGAGACATAACATTTAAATCATAAGTTTAATCAGATAATCCTTAAGCAATCAAGATGATCAACAAAGGACCATTAGCACGGTATAGCTTCTGAAGGAATTGCCAGTTTACCTTTTCTGTGTACCCAGGTCTGTGTGTAGTTCAGTTCCACTTCACTGACAGGAATTGAGAGAAATCTCCCTAAAGAAAGTGAAATTACTCACTGGAATCACACAAGTCAGAAAGAGGCCCACAGAGCTCTTGCAAGAGTGAGAGTCTGGCTCCTAAAAAGAAACAAGAAGCCTAAATATGGGTGTGAGCCTACAATACTATAGCAATGAGTACTATAGAAAAACCCATAGGAAATTCTTCAGAATGTTGCATCACTCTAAAACATGCAGGAGCAATGCATGGGGTGCATGTTTTGGTTCAGCTGAAAGTATTTCACTGTTATTTTATGCTGTCTTCATCAATACAGAACTCATATTCCCTTTCTCTTCTCTCTAAGCCCCAGTTTGGCAACACATGGCTCGTCAGTGGGTGCTTTGACTTAGACATGTGCTTGCTTGACTATTTACTCCAAATGAAGCAACAGAACAGCAGTAAAATGCATTCTCAGTGCTATTTCGAGCTGGGGCCCAAACACAGATGCATTTCGTGGTGGACATCTGAAAGCACTGCTCTAAATTACAATTTATCTAGCAGCAAAGCTGCCATAGGAGGACCCTGCCATTTCTCATCCACAGCTATTTGTTACTCTCTCTCCTCCCTCCCATTTATCACTCCTAAGTGTGCTGATCTTTAAACTAAATTAGTCAAATAGCCAGCATTAACAACAACAAAAAAAATCCACTGATCCATTTAGACCACAATAGCAGAAATGGCCGCTTTCACCAACTTGGGGGGAGGGAGAGAGTAAACAGCATTAGGGAAAGCAGGAGAGGGAAGGATCTGGGAAGGACAAGAACCTCTTCAAACACCTTTATGGCTTGAGAATTTTTAATGGTGGCCAGGAGGCATCTCTCTATTCTACAAAAGTGGGTAAAAAAGCTTGTCTACTTCTCGTTAGCGCCTCATCGCTGGATCCCCTCAGATCTGTTAGCAGTTCGGCAGCCTCCTGGGCTGTGTGCAGGAGGGCAGGGGATGCGGTGTGTGCAGGAGAGGCAGGTCCCCTGGTGACCGCGGTGTTCTCTTCCCCCGCAGCACATCTGCAACCCCTCAACCACAGACACCTTCCCCTCGCTGCCTTTCCCATGCACCTCCGTGCTGCCTCTCGCGTGAGGCCTGCAGGAGAGTTCACGCTCTCTGGCCCCGTCACCTCTGGGCTGCTCTGGAAAGCAGCAAAGCGGTGCCAGCTGCTCCGGGAGGCTCGCGGCACCTTCCTCCCTCTCCCGCCAGGCCCAATGGGCCAGGCTCGCTCCCCACAGGCTGCCGAGCAGCATCCGTCACTCGGCAGCTGCGGGGGACTGAGGAGCCTTGTGAAGTCTGGAGAGTAAAAACAATAAAGAAGATGAATCCTGGCCAACTTACTGAGGATTTATAAAACGGGGTCAAGTTTTGAGAAACACTATTTTTTCTGTCACAGTGGAACTTGCAGGCTCTGTTTACGGAGCAGTTCCCATAGCAAACTTCTCTCTGTTCTCTCCTAGCAAAAAGCAACCTAGTTCACCAAAACCCACATTGCCAGGCATAGGCTAGACATTCCCACAGAGAGCGGTACAAATGTATAGGGTGGAGATGAGACAAAATGAAACAAACGCAATGCTCGTGATTATTTGATCTTCTCTCTCTTCCTTACTCCAGCTTGCTGCAATTACAATAAAAGTCAAATACTCACGGAGTTAGGCAAAGTGAGTTCACCCTTCAGCGATGAGGATAATCAGCCAGTCCTGCCCTTCCCATCTTAGCCTCCCTGTTGCAACAGGATTGAAACATTTCACCATTATTTTAGTATTTATTACCTTCAGTTTATTACCTTCATTATTTACCCTCAGTTTACCCCTGGGGATAGAGCAGAGGTGCTTTTTATCCATTGAGCAAAGCCATGGACAAATTTCATGGCAACCTCTAAAGGCATTTGGTTCCCTTTTTCCCATTGAGGCCCTGGAAGTTGGATATCTAAATTATGCTAGTGGGGTAGTTCTAACTGACTCTCCTGGCCCCTAGCGGGTATGTACAGACCTGGCACCTTCTCGTGGAGGAGCCCCACGGTCCCATGGCCAGGTTTCCTTCCAAGGAGACCAGGAGCCTGCTGGATGTGGTGTCCCCAGTGTCCCTCCAACAGGCAGCCTGGGGAGAGGGACAGTGGGACACTCATCGTGGACATGGGGTGTACAGGTTACCCTTAGCACGCTAACTGCTCCCTTCAGGAGTAATTGGCCTTTGGCAGAGTGTGGATCAGCCACCGCATGGTGCCAGGTGGGGAGCAGCATGCTGACATCCCGTCCGCAAAACACCCTGGGCTGTGACCCATTGCTCCTGTGAAAGTGGGGAGAAACACAGACTGTGTGAGATGCATATGAGACAGCATACTCCAAACTGGATCTTACCACACTCCACTGGACTGGTGCAATGCTTTGCTATGAACTCTTGAAGTAGTCGGTTGCATACTCCTGCTTTTGGTGCACACAGAACAGCTATTATTTTAAATCGTAAGTGATAAACTCAAACACCATTTTTTATGTTTGCCCTTATACTTGTAGAAGACATAACCTAAAATTCAGAGGTTTGCACTCTCCAGGCCAGCTCTGAACGGACATGTTGTAATAAGGAACACAATAAATGTCAGTTTGTCTTAGAAGACACTCAGCAGTGGTTTAGGTTCACCATCCACAAACAGTATTATCTTCAGTGCCATAATCAGCCTAGAGGAGGAATGGGTTTCTGAGACCTTTGGCATTTCAAGTGAAGTAAAGTTATACAATTAAACGTCAGTTAGGAAATATCCATAACTTACCAACAGGGGAGAGCAGTTAAGAGCATTACCAGCTGTCAGCACCTGGGAAACTAAATTGAATAGCCAGAGCATTGAGATATGAAAACTAAAGAGAAAAATCACATGTGCCTACTTTCTTTACTGCTGCAATGTCATAGGTCGTATGTCATGCTAACCTATAAGAAATAATAGGAACTTGGAGATAAAATATAGCTCCAAATGTGAACCAGGGCATGGCATAGGAGAAGTTAAGCAAGGACAAACAGATTACTAGTGCTCTGAAATATAAAATCACTACCTCAGACACCACTCTTTCTGCTCCTGCAGCTTCATAAGCTAAACCTGCTGTTCTGAATAAAAGTGTTATATTTTCAAAGAAATCTATCGTCTCTTTCATTGTAAATAGAAAAACTTCTTTATTTCTATTTAAAGAAATATTTCTTTAAATTAAAAAATAATGTATATTATGTAATTAATATGTAAATTTTGTTTAAAGAAAATGAATAAGCAGTATATGTAAAGGCAACCAGTTTATAATAGAAAGCTATTCTTGAAAAATCTTGAAAATTCTTACCAATTTATCACCCTCCTCCTGGCTATCATAATTTATTTGGGTAACATACTGAAAACACAAACAAACCAAAAGCCAGCAGCAGCTAACATGCCTTGTGGACTTCAACAAGAGGAACTGTGGCCTAGCAGATGTCTTGGCGCATGCTCCCTGACACAAGCCATGAGCAGAAGCAGCAGGGGAAGGTGCTGTCTATATCTGAGGAGGAAGAGGATGGAAGTGCTGAAACATCTCTTCAGCTGAGAGGCCATAAACGCCACCTCCCCCTCCAGGCAAAGGAGCTACTTGCATTTCCCCCGTGGCAGCAGGTGCGGGACAGCTGTTGCCATGCATGTGAGCGTGATGGGCCATCTCCACGGGGCCGGAGAGCCAACACAGGGCGCAGCAGCACTGTGTCCTGCAGCAGGACAAGGATGGAGCTGAGCACAAGGGCAGATTTGGGGAAGGAGGGAGGTAGAGAGGGACTGGGAGCTGGGTTTGGGGCTAGCACAGTGTGAATTAAGAGCCTGGCTAAGAGCAGGAAATGTTCACACTTTCCAGAAGGCTTTATGAGCAGTGATAATGAAATAGCAGCCCCTAGAGCACTCATGTCCCTGTTCCCTTCCCTAACACATCCATCTGAGCAGCGGCTGCTGTCACAGGCCATTCCCATGAGCTCGCAGATGGCCTGCGAGGAGCACTGTGACGTGCTGGCGTACACCCACAGCGAGTACCGGCACGTTTAACAAGGCCCTCTGTGGCTCCCAGCCCCGCGGGCTGCGCACCCCGCACGGCCCCAGCACGGGGCTCCCAGCCACCGCGTTGCCTCATGCCAAGGAGGCGCACGCAAGCGTGACGCTGCGGCCAGGGCGGCTCCAGCCTCGTGCTGAGGGGGAGGCAACGGGCACTGTGGGCCTGGGGGAACCTTCAAGGCAACGCTGACGTGCTTCAAAGACTGGGGTTGCGAAAGCAGCCTGGGGCCTCTGTGCTTGCGTTCGTTGGTCAACTCTTTGCTGCAGACGATGGTTGCGAGCAGTCCTTCCCCAGCACGCCACAGCGTGTAATGTTACGGCCTTGCGTAATGTCTGTAAAACGTAAGTGCGGCATGGAAAAAAAGATCTCTGTGTGACAAGTCAAGTTTTGTAAACACGTCGCGGAGCAGCGGCGATGCTCAGCATTGCTTGATAATCCCAGCGACATAATGGCAGCTTCCGTCAAGGACCGGGGAGGAAAGGGAGGGTAGCGCAGGAAATACATTACTGCCACGAGAGGAAGGAAACGGAACAGAAGCCTGGACCAAAATCTGGATCCTCGCGGGACTCTTGGCCTCCTTCCAGGGCAAGATATTAGAAACCAATATCAGGGGTGGAGCAGCAGTAACTGCTGCAGTGACTCATTCCCCTCTGAAAAGTAGCCACCCAGACAACTGGCACGATGCCTTGCTGTATACACGGCCGTGGAGAGCTCACCAAGTCACGTAAGCAGCTGGCACGTTTCCTACTGCTGAGCACCAGTGATTAACTAAAAATGCAAATAATTTAACATGGATACCTGAGCGCCATCCCAGATAAAGCAATCATCGTATAATAGAAATGGAAAGAGAATCATATTGAAGTGACTTTCGATCCTGAAAAAGCCTATAGTTCTACATGAGATAGTCAGGAAATGAACATCCAGATGGAAAGAGATTAGGAATTGCTCTTTGAGTTGGTTAAAATCACAGCTGACCTTATTATGTAGTGTTCAAGCAGAAGGAGAGAGAACTCCAAGACAGGGCAACATTCAGACTTTCTTCTTCCCTCTGCTTATGCCGTAGTTGCCTATACATGATTCTGGTCATGTGCTGAGTTCTCACAGTGCCCACACAATCACACTGTTGTGCTCTCTACCAGGGAACTAGGAAGCTGTTTATCACAGCATTCCATTTGTCACATTAATTTGAGATGATGATAATACCCAGTTGCAACTACCCCATTTTAAATCAGCAAATATTGCAGCAGTTCTTTTCCATATGGAGAAATTGAGGTTTAGAGGGGCAAAAGACTTTCTTTTGGCCATCTAATGAGTCACTGATCTTCCAAGTTCTAGTGAAAATCAAACATCACTGTCTATATTTGCTTAGAGATTTAATTTGCCAGTATATCCCTCTGCAGTACCTAAGTGAGCTCTGTATTCTAACACAGACATCCAAACAACTAAGATTAAAATTACTTTTTCCTTGCATGGGCGTGATGGAGGGGGACTGTGGTTTCATGCTTTTTGGTCACTCGAAAGCTTATGTGTTTTCAACGTTTGGGTGATCAAGACTCAGCTAAGCACATATAACACTATATTCAATCTGCACTTGTAAGACTTCACAAATTCTCAGTGTCAGTGACACAGAAGCCCATTCACCAGTATCTCCTCCAAATGAGGAATTAGCATTTTGATCCCTTTTGTTTGCCTTCCTGGGCCTGACCTGTCTCAGGAAAATAGCTCTACCTGCAATAGTCTCTGAATACCAATACGGGAGGTCTTTTGTTTGTCAGCTGTGATGGACTATATTCTTTTTTGTACATCTTCTGTATCTTCTCCTGTCCTCCATGCCCCACTGCTAGCCATAGGCAACAGTACAGAGATGAATCTTGGCACTGAGTGCTATACAGACTGATACTGGAGACAGAGTTCTTTCAGAGTTCAAGCCTGGCTTCCCATGTATTTTGTTTCCTTCTTGAACCTTCTTAAAGACAAAGCTAGAAGTATTAATAGCATACTCATCTGCCTGCCTGTGTTCAGTGAAAAAACAATGTGACTTAAGGCCCAGTATGACTGAACTCTCATTCCCGGGTAAAATGATAACAATCATAATAGTAATAATAATATCCCAGAAAGTAAACAGGGAGTTTGGATTTGAAACTACCCAGATGCCTGGATGAGTTGTTGCTTAATTTAAGACAGTCTTTTGGGGGGCACCAGTAATTCAGTGGACCCACAGTCTAACCTGTTCCAGAATTGAGCAGTTTAGGAGGGCTGCAGTGGAAAGTCCCATCCTACTTTGCTCCAAGCCCACGGGAGTACAACATGTTCTTATTGCTCCATAGTATCACTTCCTTTTCCCTCAAGCTGTACAACTGCTCACCAGGCCCAGCTGGCATTTTTAGCTTGTTTATCACAGTTCTTGTGTTCACACAGCATATCAACTCCTAGTGAGGGCTAAAGTCAGCTGCAACATTATTATTATTGTGGATTTGACTATTATTATTTCACTATGGATTTATTTTCTTGGTTCACAAACAAATGAGATGATAGATTGTGATCTATGACTGCTTCCATTTCCGTGTGTCTGCCTCTATACCGCAGAATGCCATCATCCACACCTCTGATCCCTGTGAGTCCTGTTAGTGCATCTTGTTGGCAGCAAAAGTATTCTTCCACTGCAGATTTGATCCAAAACCGCATACTCCACCATCTGTAGCTACACTGCTGGTGTCCAAGATGTAGTGGGGTGGTTGCTTTCTTTATCCGACAGCACTTGCCAATATCTATCTTAGGTACCGGAGTGCTGAGGCTATTTTTGCTTCTGCCAAGTCAGGTAACGTCTTTTGTTGCAGGCACTTGGTAATGCACAGTTTGTAGTACTTTGATGAGGTTGCTTGTGCTTACGCTAATAAAGGTTTTGTCTGCATTAGCTCTCAGGCCCTATATCTGACAGGAGGATGCTGCAACTGCAGCACTGAGGCCACCTCTTTCTATTCTTCTTATTGGCTGTTTTCTGTTTTTTTTGGTGCAATGGTGAGGCAGATGCTATCCTGGTTGAATCACTGTCTCTATTTGAAGGTGAAATATGCCTGGAAGATATCCCAGTCCTTTGAAAATATCTTGATCACCTTTAGCAGTCTTACAGAAACACCAGTGAGCACTGACTGCTCTAACTCTTCATGGGCTGTCTTTTCTGTTTTGCCCAAGTAGTTCTTGGCATTACTATTGCATCTGGCCTTATATGCAGATGTTTTTCTATTTTTTTTCAATTTTATTTTCCCCTGGATATTTTTCTTCCCTTTTTCAGTTGTCTCCTGGTACAAATATCACCGTTTCTCCTTTTTTTTTTTCTTTTTTCCTTCTTCCCCCTCCTTCCACTCAAAAATCCAACACGGTGGATTGACAGACTCTATTCACCTCTCTGAATATGAACTGTTGCACATTTGCTTCCTGCATTGTCAGAGCTCTCCCAACAGCAGGGTGGGCTCTTTGGGTAGTCTTAGTGGGATTCCTGCTTCTTTACTACATATCACAAATTGCGTTTTTTTGCTCATACTTTGTTATGGATGAGATTCTTTAGTTTTATTCAAAGAGGAAAGATTAGAAACTTATGAATTTTTCTAGATTTTACATGAATCTTTCTGATGTTCCTGAATGCTATTGCAGTTTGTCCATGATCCCTACTAAAGTGACTGTTACTGTTTCACTCCATTTTGTTTCTCTCCTTTGTTTTCCCATTTGCTCATTGAAAACAGTAACTTCTTTATGATCTAGAAAGCATGCAGCTGATAAACACAACTCCTTTCATACATATCCTCCCCAAAGTGCCTTGTCTTGTCTTTCTTCCTTATTCACCCTTTTTTCATGTACATAAGTATGAAGAAAGCCTACACCTGATTTCATGGTTACAGGAAGCCACAGACCACCTCTGAAACCATGTTAACCATTAAAAGGAGGGGCCTTGCGAGCAGGGCTGTGAAAAGAAGAAAATGGAAGAAAGACAGATTGCAGCCCGCATCTCAGCTGAAGACTCAGCCCTTTTCCCAACATCTATAAAGCTACTAGAAATTGTAGATGATTAAACCAGGGTGATTTTTTTCTGTGCTTACCAAAATCAGCAATACGCCAAATGATGACACATATCTATTGCTGGACTTGTCATCTAGTGCTGCTGACTAGCTTTTAGGCACCTACACATTTTGCACATCTACTTTCCTATCTCTAGAATAGGAAGAACTGTTTACTTTTTTATTAAAAAAAGAAGAATATACTCTATATTTATATCAGGGAATTGGCAAACACAGTAGTGTGAAGGAATCTGTAGAACAGATTATAATGATGGAAGAGCTAAACTAAGTGTCTTTTCCTTCAAATGTCCCATGTATAGTCAAGGCTGGAGGTTGGCAGAAGCCAAGGAAAAGAATCCCCTTCCCATAAAATGTACAATCAAAGAATTCAAACCATTTGCATTTTATCAATAAGAAACACAATTATGTGATAGGGAAACAGGTCCAGTTCCTGTGCTGCAAGTCTTGTCACCTCCCTTTCCTAATGAGCTCCTAATAGCCTACTTGAGCCTTTTTCCCACAGCTTGGTAGCAATATAAATCGGTTTTATAGCACCTGGTAGCTGCTTTCCAGGCTCTACTGAACTTTACTGCATATGGTTTGAGTGCTGTGCCAAGAGTATAACCATCCACTACAGATACAACCTGGGCACTGACCCAAGAGCCTGGGTTTCCCCTGGGAAAGAGGGCAACTGCTCCATCTGACTTGTAGGTCACCACGTCCTTTATGGGATCTAGCCCTCAAGTTCCTGCAGATTCCCGCTCCTATTCAGCAGACTACCTGAGTACTTGCCAGCTATGCTGAAGCATACCTTGCTGAATTAAGTCCTGTAATCACATAGCAAAGGATATAAGCTCCAATACATTTATCAGTCTAAAGAGATTTTGCTGTAAAATGTGAAGTTTTAGCTTTGCCACAAGCTGCTTATTTCTGTCTCCATTTCTTTGAAAAGTAGCCTCAGTTACAGCATTCACAGCAGCTCCTCAGAGCCCCATTCCTCTATGTGAGCATCAGTGGCACTCTACCGCATTCACAGTGTACCANCTCCTCTATGTGAGCATCAGTGGGACTACAAGGCACTCTACCGCATTCACAGTGTACCAGACCGCATCTTTCCTTGGTCTCAGCAGCTCATGAGCAGAAAGGACTCTTCAGGTGTATATGATGCTACGCATGAGTGTGGATCTTCCTTGGCAAGACTCAGAAGACCAAGTCAGGAATCAAAACTGTGCTTTAGGGCACTGTGCAAATACTGGTCAGAGAAACTGCTAAAATATAAAGAGGAAATAGCAAATATATGCCATGTGACTGCTAAAAAGGGAACGATTTGATAATGATAATTTTTAGTATTTTTCGCACACAATGTTTTGTAAATTAAGGGTTTTAGCCAGACTTTAATCAAAAGGACGTATCAAGAGAAGGTGAATCAACAGAAAAGGCAAGGGATCGTACAAGGAATGTGTCTTTAACCTTCCAGTCAGAAAGTTCTTGTTCTTATCACAGAACAAGATCAAACTAGTTCAATCACAGAATGTAAACCCTAGGCTAAAAATTAGTTCTAGTGGGCCTAGAAAGAGGGTAATAGATTAAGTACATCCAATTACAGTATTTGTAGTCATTCAGCTTTATTTTAGATGAAAAAAGACAGGCACTAGCCTAGGGCACAGTTCCTCTGGAATTGAATCCATGCTCATGCTGGGATTCAGGCTTACAGGTGCAATCAGACCCCTGCTTCTATTTATTATAAGAAGTTAGGACAGGAATTAGCCCTCACAGGTGACCAATGCCTCACAGGCACTATTGCATTCCTTATGATCTGGAAATGTCAGTATCAGGATTCTTTTATTTTTATTAAATAATTATAGTATTTATGTACCTCTTTCATTCACTATATATGCTACATAATTTTTCTTCATAGACTATATTCAATAATTAATATTTTCCATAAAGTACTATTAAAATCATTTTTTTACAATACTTTGGATTTATTTCTGGAACTGATTCCTTGAACTCTGGTGAATGCCAGCTCATGCTTGGTGCCAAAGCAACCATTGCTCCTTTCAGAAGAACATATTTACAACATTCTGTGAGCAGGACAGAAGGTGAGCAAAGATGAGATGCAGACATTTACAGTGACACGCATGCAGAAGACTCAAGTTTTCAGGATCACTTGTCATATAATATTCCTTATTATGAATATTTTAAAAAATAAAATCTGTGAATAGATTCTTCTTTACCACTTTCAAGTAGGCTTATTACCACAGCTGCTTTCTTTAGAAGTTTATATTTGACTGTACATTTTCAGAACAAGTCTTTGGCCTTAGTTCTCCAGGCATCTGCACATGTGTATAGGTCACAAGCACCCCAGAAGAACCTCAGATGAAGGAAGTTATATTTAACTGCATATTTATGCAGTGTTTTCATTTAGCTTCTGGTACATAGGACAACTGGACTTGCAACTTCATATGTAGACCCCTTGGCTGTGATGTTCAGGTGAGAGGGACACATTTTCTCCAAATGAATGCTTTTGATGAACATTCTGCTTCCCATCTCCTCATGAGAAAAGTATTTATGTTTTGTAAAAGATACATACTTTTCCTTTAAATTGGGCTAACATAATTGAAGAGATCTTGGTCTTCTCTAACTGGTACAGAGCATGCATAAAGAAAATTCATGCACGGAAAGAGAAGGGACTATTGTGTTGCTACCATTGTCATCTGTTGAAATATTTGCCTGTACCCTTGCCCGATTTTGGATTTAGCTTCTAATCCCTTTAACGTGTTTTCCCGAATCCTGAGTAGTTTAAATTATTATTTAATATCTTCTTTGCCAGGATGATTTTCTGTCTGTGTCTGTACTCTGTATGTACATTATATTATGTATGCACATATACCTAATATTATTATTCCCTTAGTAGCAATTAAGCAGTATAATCCACCAAAGCGATATTTATAACAATTTAAACTACCTTGAACCAAGGAGTTTAGAGGATTAGAAATGAGATTTAAGCATTTGCCAAGGGGATAAATTTTACACCTCTTTTGCATTGTAGTACAGTTTGACTTTAAGACCAATGGAGGCTTTGGAAGTGACGGAAGCAAAGAAGGAAATGAATCAAAAGTTGAGTCAGGGCTAAAGACCAGAAGAGTTTGTTTACTGAAACCATTTAACTTGCACAGGTAGAGGACAGTGCATATAAAGTGGCTCCCTGGACCAGTTTGTCCAAATTCCTTGTAGTGTTTCTACCTCCGTTCTTTTAAGATTGTCAGTCAGCCTGTCTGCAATCCTGTGTGTTCTTCAGGACGTTGTATGCTGGCAAAGGGCAGTAACGCAGGGCATCTAATGGGGCAGAGGGCAGAAACTGGCACTGAAAGTTCAAACTGTGCTGTACTCGTCAAAGGAAAAGACTGTGCAAAGATGAAAAAGTGTCTGGGTAGAAGAAGCAGAGTACTGTTGCTTGATTTTTCTGTTACTTGAAGAGTAAACTAACACACAAGCATTACCTCATATTTAAGGGCACATCTCATCATATATTTGTATCAATACATTCATGCTTTTCACTCACGGACTCCTCAGCTGAAATTGTGTTTGAGTGAAAACTGTTTTGAAGTAAAACTCAAAAACTCATTTCCCTCTTACACAGTCCTTTTGTTTAGTCTATCTTATCAATGAAATAAACTGTTAAACTACCCTTTTTTATGCATGCAACAGTTGGGATATTTCCCACGTCTCTCTTTCTGCAATTGAGCAACCAACATGAAAAAGTAAAAAATAGAGAAAAATATATTGTTCACACATAGTGAGTTTATTGCACCTCCCACATAATTTCCTAGGAAATTCCTTCCATTATTCTCAGAAGATTCTTTCAAAATAATTTATTCATGAGTAATTTCTTATATACAAAAATGTATCAATCTTCCTGTCATACCGCAGGTGTCAGCTCATAATTACTCATTCTAGAAGAGAGCAGCACAGTCAGGGTAGGAAATGGAGATACCTAAAGAAAGTGGACTTTTCAAGCCAGGAGTCCCATAGGTTTGACTTTGCCCTGGAGCTTAAAGATAGTAATCCCAGCAGCCCTGTGGTGCTGTTGACCCATGGTAGTACCCATGTTTCCTTGCCTATGGAAGATTCTGGTAAACCTATGAGCAGGGAAAACACACCTTCCAACCACCTGTGGTCACCTTTGTTTTACTTGCCTCATTTCTGAAGCGATCTTCTTTCTGAATGTATGTTTACTGCCTTAGATAGGAATCTTTTCAAAAATATCTATGTCTGTTGCTTGATAGAAAGAAGGGAGAAACAGTAACATGAGCGTGGAGGTTAGGAGGGTGGAGACACCAAATACACACAAGAAATGCAGTATGCCTCTTGCTTCCTGGAGCTTCGCACTCGGTAACGGGTGGCACAAGCCCTCTGTGGTCTCCAAATGATGGGAAGAAAGCTCATTACCATTTCTCCTTGTGATTCTGGCTACTTTGATCAATAAAGAGACTCATTAAGGGGAATGACCTGCTTGCCAAACCTGTAAAAGTCCTAACTGTTGTGTGTGCTTTTTTTTTTTTTTTTTGTAAAGAAAAAAAAAGGTTTCAAAATACCTTGGCAGTGCCATGGCACAGTGAACTGCCATGTTCATGTGACAGAAGGAGAAGCTATCTTATGGATATGAATATGGCAACGGATTTCATGTTGACATGCTCAAAAGGTTATTGGGTTTAATCAGGAGTGGGGATGGAAATTACAAAAATGATGATAAACAGCTTCCATAGCCCATCTATAAATTTCACCTGCTGACATGGTTTAGTGGGCAGACGCTAATACCACCCTCGGGAGGAAGAAGGAAACCAGCACTGGGACAGGAAGGGGTTAGGCAAGATTTAAGTGAGTGTACAGGAAGCAATAAAGGTTGTGGAGACTTAGCTGGGGTCTGGTGAGCGTTTGATTGAATCCTTGGTTAGGGAACAAACTTGACAACATTATCTGTTTTTGTTGTAGAAACAACTGTTCGCTTGTCTAAATCCTGCCCTCAGCACTGATATATATCAGACTTCAATTTACTCTCACTTCCATTTGAATCACAGTATGAATCAAGCACATCCCCCTGCTCCTATGCAGATAGCGTGCAGAGAAGACTATGTGCAGTTTGTTTTAAGGATTTTTTTTTAATTGCATTAGGCCTGATTTGTTCTTCCTTTTCCTGCCTAGAGCTAGTTTTGCACAGGTGGTGCGTTGCAGGGCAGGGCGGGCAATTCGGGTGAAAACCTCGAAGCTGCCCGAACACGCCGCGCTCGCCGTTGCCAGGCTGAGCCCAGGTTCTGCAAGTTCCCGCTTGGCCGGCAGAAGCACCAGCGGGGCCAGCCTGGAGAAGGGCCTGGAGAAGGGCGGCTGGAGCACGGACCCCCGCCGCGGGCATGGCCGTGCGGGCAGCCGCCGCGCAGCAGCCAGTCCGGCGCGGCGCGGCCGGGAGCCGGCTCCCCAGCACCGCCTGCGCACACGGCTGACATGCCAGACCGCATCACATCAGAGGGCCAGCTAGGCTGAAATCCTGTCGCTGCCCCTCGCCAGGAACAAAAGCAGAAGAAACCCCCCCCAGCAATGGGCAATGCCCTTCCAAACACAGGCCCTGCAGTCGTGTTTCGCTGTCAGTGAGAAGCACTCGTTGACTCAAGCCCTGAAGCATAGGTTTGAGTTATTAGCATAATATTATGCTAAAATATTAGTTAATATAGTATTTTGCACTCTGGCTTCTTTAACTGTAAATATAGTTAATATTGATAGAAATATCTAGTATTTGTTAATCCTGCTGAGTGCCTTACCTCGACATTTGCTCAAGGCCATGGCAGAGATGCTGTGTTAGAAAAGCATTTGCTGTTTTAGATTTAAACCTGTTGCTTTTATTTCCGAGTGTCTGTCTGATATTTATTACAGGAGAGGGTACCCAGCAGTGACCACATGACCTCTTTGTACCATTTATTATTTTATATACTGCAATGACATCTCTCACTTGCCATTTCCCTCTACTAAGTCATCCATATCTTCATCTCCAAGTGTTTCCATATCTCTTCATCATATGTTTTGTTACTGTCCTCTGGACTTAAAAATATGCCAGCCATATAATCTTTTATGAGGTGAAACTATGCTCACCTAAAAGCAGCATTCTAGCTGAGGACATGCCATTGATCTTTCCATAAAAAGGCATTGTAATTCTCACAGTACCATTCTTTATGTCTCCTTTAACAGGGAGGCCGACAGGATAACCTAATTCTGGGAAGCTATCCCCAGAGTGTACCAAGCCAGAAAGAGGTTCAGGTTCTCTGAATTTTTACTGGAACTTTTTACGAAACAACAAAACCTAAAATCACATTGATCAGCAGGGTCACCTTTACCTTACACCCACGTAAGACTCCCTCGCACTATTTGCATCCTGCTCAATACAAATTCCCGAAAAAGGCCTTTGCTTGCCTACCCAAAATCAAATGTCGAGCAACATTGTTGGTTGCCCATTGTCTGCCATGCCACCGAGGTGGCTGCATTTCAGTGCCAAGCAATAGCGGTGGCTCCAGGGGGCCCAGGGCAAAGGTGGAGGTTATGACCTTTTGTGTATCGTTATGCAATTAGCTGGGGCCCTCTCTAACCTCTCAAAAAACAGGGCCCTGGGCAAGCTGTCCTCCCTTATCCGACCATGGCTAACCCACTATCAGGATATTTGCACACTGAAAATGTTCTGATATCCCCCTCAATAGTCTTCTCTTTTGTGGATGGGCAACATTATCATACATTGATCTCTTCTAGTCTTGCAAATTTGCAAGATTTTGAGGCATTTCAGAGGGAAATGCCTTGGAAATTCGTATTCCAATAATTTAGTAGACCAGGAGAGGAACTGGCACTCTCAGAATTGTAATAGAGAAAGAGTATTCACAGGTTTTGCCCAAAGTACTCTCCCATCTCAGTATCCTGTTATCAGTATAAAAAATGGCAAGGTTTTACCCAAAGGGGCTTAGTAAGGAGGGTGAGAACCAAGTGTGAAATGCTAAGATAGAGAAGGATTTAGCCATAATTGAACCTAGCCAACTCAGCTGATCAGACCATGTTATGGTCATTATTGACTCTTCTAAAAATGTACTCAGACACATGTCAAATGCCCCTTTTAATTTTTATTTTATTTTATTTATATTTGCAAGTACAGTCTCAGAAGATATATGTGCCCATCTGTGTCTAGTTTTTCAATGAATATACTATTTTGACTATATGTTGAAAAGTTAGAAGGACTGAATATCTCAACTCTACACTGGGCTACCAGTGCTTTCTTCTACTGTTATTGACACCAAAATCCTTTGTAACAGACGACAGAAAAAGGGAATTAGAGGAAAGAGGAGTCAGTCTTACAGAGGACAAATTATAACATCAGACATACTCTGTTTGTACAGGATTTCTATCAATTATCGATTGATTCTGTAAGCAATGGTACAATTTTATGTATAAAATAGTACAGACCTTTCCCTCTTTAAGCATACATTCAGAGAAAGAGAAGATGGTCTTGCTGTTAAGGTAGCTACACAGAATTCAGGAGATCTGGCTTCCATTTCTGGCTCTGACACAAGCCTTGTGTAAATCACTTAATCTCTCTGTGCCTCTGTTTCCCATCTGTGAAACAGAGATAACACATTCTTTTTCTCACCACAGTCCGTCTTGTCTATTTAGATTATCTGCTTTCCTGGGCAGGAAAGCTTCTTATTGCATGGCTTGGGCTTTCGGTTTGTTTGTCCTCAATGCTTTTTGCTGGATCTTTTAAGACCAGAAGGAACCTCCGTGATCATCTGGTCACAAACCCCTATATAAGACAAGCCCTGGGAGTTTCTGAAATTAATTTCTGCTTCAACAGCTGTGATGGTAGACAAAGGAATGGATTTTAGGAAAAATATTCCCCAAATGCAATGTAGCTTTGGTAAATAGCTGATCAGTAACCTTCACTGATAAAAGCTTTATTTCTTGCTTGATTATGTCCATATTCTTTTCCTACTACTAGAATGATGTTTACACCTTTGACTTTTATCCTAACTGAATTGATCCATGAGTAGGTGTTTAATGTGGGACTTCTTTTTCCTGGCTTTAACAACGTGTGTAAACTGACTTGGCTGTTCAGTGACTAGAGAGAAAGGAGAACCTCTATATGGGATTTTGTCCTATGTATCTTGAATACCTGGATAAACATGGACAAACAGACCTCCAAAGGGGTCTTTATTACAAAGGGATCCTGGATGAACTTATTATCCCTACTTGCACCTGCAGGATAATTCCGGAACATAAACATGATATTCTCTACCTTTCTTCCTGACATAGTTCCACTTGCAGAATTTATCTTTAGATTCATTGTACTTCACAATGAGAGCAATTGTGGCTGTAGTTCAACACAGGCCAGGATTGTAGGTCCTCCTAATGCATATTCAGTCTCTCCTTCCTCCATCTCCAGCACGCACTGGCAAGGATCATTGAGATAAGCATATTTTAAACCTGTCTACAGAGGAAAGAATTCAAGCTAGTGTTTTTCTATCATGGGCAAATAAATGCTCTGACCACTGAGTAACTAGACACAAGACCTTTTCCTGTGGTCATGCTTTAAAAGATGACTGCATTTGCTTTTGCATTTTGTGGACAGGTCGATCCTTCAAGTGTGCTACGAACACACTCCTTGGACTGAGCTCTGTAAGAGGAACTGGCAGACACACGTCTAGCTGTGATGCTGATACCGAACTGCTCAGCCCTGTCAGGATGGAGGTGTCTTCTGTAAGTGCACAGAAGCAGAACCTCAGTTGCCTAGGAAACTTCTTCAGCTGAAAACTGAGGAGATTAAGCCATTCTGGGCAGCCACCGAGCAGCGTTTTCAGGATTGCACTTTTAGATGTAGATGCCTGAACTTCACCAAACTTGCCTCTCTAATCACTGTTTGCAGAACTGGCCTCTATTTGAATAATCAAAAAGTCAAGCAATACAAACACCTTACACGAGATTAAATCCATTGCATCAAAATTGTAAATTTAATCACTTCTACCTGAAATCTGATTCTAAATGACATCAAGTTAGTTTGACAAGGACTATTGTGCTTGTCATCAATTCTATTCCTGTTTTTAATTCCTTATTACTCAAGCACCATATCAGCCATTCCATTATTTTGAATGGGATCGAAAGCAGGCTGACAGGCCTATAATTACTTGGGTTACTGCGTTTACCTTTTTTAAATATTGGCACAACATTAGCTTTCTTGGAGTCCTCTGGAATATCCCCAATGGTGTGTTAAAAAATCAAAATTAATGGTCTATTGGACTCCTTGCCTATTGATCTTAAAATCCTGAATGCAAATTATCCAGGCCCACTAATTTTAATGTGTCTAACTTCAGTATCTGCTTTTTAACATATTCCTTAGTTACTGCCAGAGTGGAAAGCATTTCTTCATCATCCTGTCCTGAATCATCTGGCTTTTCCCCAGGTTCTAAACAGGAATATTGATCAAACTTCTGCCTTGTCTGTGTTATTGCTGAGAATTCTCCCAGCTAATAGCTGGATTAATTTCTTTTCTAGGGTGGGCTTTTTACCTGAACACCTGTAAAAAATTCCTTTTTTTTCTGATTATCCATTTTTACTTGCATTTCAGTTTTCCCCCACTGTTCTTCAAACTTTTGGTTGTTCCTATCTCCAGATATATCTTTTTCTATTTATTTGTTTTCATCCCTGGTTTGGGAACTCGTAGCAGTTCTCTACTTTAAGAAACTACCTTTTGGACACCTATATATAAATATTTGCATTTATTATACTGAATATACGGAAAAAGGACTGGGCATCTGTTTAAGTCTTTACATAGGCCAAGGCTTTTAAAATTTGTCCTTACACTACCATCTGCTAAATCCAATTCTTCATTTCCTTTTTTTCTTGGAAATAAAGATCATTTTGAATTTTTAGGCAATTAATACATAAATTAGGATTCAAAATTTTGGATGATAAAAGCTATTGAAGAATTTTCTATTATTACGGAAAGAAATTAAATAAAATGTTCTTCTTAAAACAACAGTGGCAGTAACCTTCTAATTCCATAAAGGAGAATCACACATTTTTCTTGTAAAGTCTCAGGATTCCTCTACTATTTGAGTAAAAGAACATCCAAAAATGTCCTACAATGTCAGATGTATGCCATGCAAATGAGCAACTGTTTGATCCCACACAACAGTGAACAGCAATGTTTATGTAGACAAACCTTTCCTTCATGAGAAAAGTGAAATGGCATTTGTTTCTCAATCCAATATCTCGGACAAAATAAGCATTAAAATTAGTTGTGAGGTGGAAGGAAAAGAGGACTTTCTTGGGAAAAATCAACAATTTTTGAGTCAGACTTTATGCAAATTCTTTAATGTCATTTCTAATTAAGCATTTAAATAGTCTTTTCCAATGACATACATGGACTAGACCCCAAAATGGAATTAACCAGCATAGTTTCTCTCAAGTCAACATTGTTTGACTCACTCACGCATACTGAGATGTAGCACTGTCTTTGAGATACTGGTTCTTTGCATAATCTGCTCTCTAAATGAGTGGGATTGCTCCACACTTCCACGGAAAGAAACTCATACTTTCTCTTGCTTGCACTTATAACGAAGATGGAAGATGTCTTTTTTTCTCAACATTAAGTCTAAAAAAGATGAGGTGGAATGTATGAGAATCCATTCCATCAGTAAGGAGTATGAGACCCAAAGATGACAAGGTTCTGACAACTGCAAAAAGGGTGTGAAAGCGAAATTTAAGTAACATTAATTCAGAGAAATTCAGAGGAAGAGGGACAGTTTCATTCTTGACTGATCCAGATGCGTGCAGAGGCTTCAGGGATTTCCAAGCACTGATTGATCTCAATGCCTTTCATGCTGCAAAATCTAGTCCCAAAGTGATCTTATTGTGGAGATGAAAATGGTCACTGTATAAACAGCTGCAACTAACATACTGGAAGGAAAGCAACACCATTTAATAAGTCAATAAAAGAACAACACTCATTTGCACTTCTGCAGTGACATTATACACACTAAGCTGCAGAAACTCCTTGGAGGTTCATGACTTTATAAACGAATCCTCAGCTCCACTGAACTCAATGGGAGTGTTCGTTTGTATACTTACACAAAGAGTAAAACAAACTTTTGCTGACAATACTTCATTGTTTAAAGTAAAACAAGTGCAAGCAAGGAAGAACAAGTCTGACGTTCAGAGAGACGTTAGGACATGCCCACTTGCATCAAGTTGCAGAACTAGGGCTTTATCAAAAATTCTTCAAGGCAGAGACAAACCTTCTTTAAATAATTTTAAAGATGCCAGTGTGTTGTAGTCATTTCTGTAAATGAATGAAGTATATATTAAAGTATTGATTATGTAAGTAAAGAATAGAAATCACAGCTTCTCAATGTGTAAGAAACCTCTTTTAAAAATGAGTGCCAGAAAGAAGATGTTGGTAGCTTGCCTGATTTAAGAGCTGAGGGACTGATCAGTGTGACACTTGTGCATCTGCTCTGCTTGTGCTCTGAGCTGGGTGGATAGGGACCAGCCTCAGCCCAGCAGCTCTGCAACCCAAGCCCAAGGTAACTAGCCAAAAGTGCCCCCCTACTGATTCTTGAGCAGTTCAAGTGCAGTTTGCACTCATGATCAGCAGATGACCCTACTGCCAAGGGGACCGCTGAGTAATCTGAGTTCCCAGCTGTGGAATTAGGCAAATTATCAAAGGATGATGAAGTCAATATTGTTCAGTTGCCTTGGGAACCAAATGAATGCCCAGACCAGTTCCCTTTATCTCCTCCCAGAGTGAGGAGATAAGTCATCACTATCTCCATTTTGTGACCTGTTCCTGGAGCTCCTGCTCCAGAGCCCCTGTGGGAGCTGTCTTGCAATTTTGGGACTGGTGAAGATAATAGTACATGGCTTAGGTAACCAGAGCTTTGCTTCTAAGTTTATAACAGGCCAGGCTACAAAGTAGGATATAGTTGTATGGCTTCAGCATTGCATTAACATGGTTGCTGCAGTGCTGGCTCACATCTGGTCAGCTTGGTGTGTGGGAGGAGCAGAGGTGTGACGGTCTGTATGCATCAGAGTAGACAAAGCTCAATGACTCAAAAGCAGATAACTGATCAGCGCCCCATATATCTGACTCACAGACCTATCACCAGACACTTCCCAGAAAATACATTTGGGTAAAACACTTAAACTGTTTTCTCAGAACATGAAACAATGGAGAAGAATTTATTTTAAGAGAAACCTTAATGTTTAGCTAAAGAGCCATACCAGGGACAAAAAGCCTGAGGTTTGGTTCAGCCAACAGTATCAAATTGAAGTCAAATACTCCCTTCTCCAGGTTCAAATATTACCTTGTTTAAGCACAACGTTGTGCATTTATTTCTCATCATTCTGAAAGCTATTTCTATAAAACTATTTCTAACATAAAAGTATTACACATACATAAAGAGAAATCATCCAAAAATCAGTCCTACAGCTGTTGGCAGGCACTTAAACATTTCAACAGTGTTTATAAACTGATGCCAAAACTGGAGTTATTCCTCTCATAATATTATGATTAGTATAGCAAAGAATTCCAAATTCATAAATAATCATGTAGCATCACTCAGAAAGGAATATCATACAAAGATTATTCACCCTCATGTTTTGCAGCAAAGATATCTCAGTAATGACAGTAGAAATTCAAATGCTGACGTTAGTGCACTATCATCTCTGATGTTATGTAACATAGTGGTGTAGTAACATTGCTCTGTCACAGATCATAATCCAGACACTTTTCATAAAATACAGTACTGTGTCCGACTCTTTCCCTTTTTTAACTGAAATTTTTCAGTAACTTGATGAGAAAGACTGGGAAAGTATCCTACTGGGAAAGGCACCTAAATCAAGAGGTCCTTCATAAAACTTTGAGCAATATCCTGTATTAACATATGCCTTTAAAAAAAATAAAGCTATCTTATCTGAAAGCAAGGAGAAACTCTCTGAAGGAAAAGGTGTTATATATCAATAATATGCAACAAATACATTCAGCTCTAATCAGAAAGAAAAGAGGACCTTTAGTCGGGCAGTATTAGGAAGGGAAGCAGAATACATACCTTAGCACCTCAGATATATTTCGCTGCTCATTGCTGAAAAGGCAGACCTGCATCTCCACATCACAAAAGAGAAGCCAAGTATGTTCTTCAGGCAGACAGTTCAGGCATTTAATGAAATACCTTACAAGCATAAAACAGTAGGTGACAGAAAATACAAATTATTCAAGGCTTCATCATGCATTTCATAGTAAAAGAAATGCAGACCCAGGCCGTCTGTTTTATTTCTAAATATTTTCTAATCCCACTAATTCCTCTTCAGTCTCAAAGGCAAAAGCTTACCAACACTCAAGCTGAACAAGAATGATCTAAGTGCTATTCAACAGGGATTCGGCACACTCACTCTTCAAGGTTGATTTATTGCTGAGCATCTTTGCTTTAATGCCTTAAAAGTCTCTCCTACATAATATATGATACCAAGATTGAGTAAATTACAAAAAAGTATCATGCATAATTCTAATTCTCTTCTCACAACAGGATGTTTATTTCCTGTTTCAAGATAGCAAAAAGGATTTCCAGTTATCATATTACAGCAATTTACAAAAAATGCCTGTAGGCAGGAAGTTCATGAAGAGTGAAACTGGCTCATAACTAGGTTAACACATGTGAATGGACTTTGAAATGTAAATTTATCTTATGAAAAAAAAAAAAGGCCATACAGACAGATACACCCAGGTATTTAGCGAACCAAAGATCTCTGTGGCAAGATTAGTTCAGTGCCTAGAACAAGAGATCCCTGGTCCAGGCTGGAACTTCCAGGCACCCATTGTGAAACAAATTATAATAATGCTAAGCCAGCTTTTAAATAAATAACTCTTTGTGTCCTTAGGAAAAAAAGAGAAAAGATCTCATCCTTCAACCTCTGAATTTTCATCAGCCCCTTTGGGTATAACTGGATTCTCTCTCTGAACTCCTGCAGATGCCCAGGGACGTGCCTGAGGCTGGCTGAGAGCAGGGTCTGGCCTCTGGTGGACTTCAAGCAAAGTTGTATAGTTACTGACAAAATTCAGACTAGCATAGAGGTTTTGTATGAAACCTATGGAAATCTTAAGCCCTGATGGAAGCTGAGTGGTCTGAAAATCTTATGGAGACATTTAAGAAGATGCAACCTGAGGACTTGACCCCTGAAGGTGAGGTGGCAATTAGGGAAACATCTTCTTACTTAAAAATCCTGCTCCCCTTGGAAGGCTCAGGCCATGAAATACGGAAATGTGGCTGGGTGCTTAGAGAATGCAGGGACTATTCCACACATAGAAAAGTGGCAGCGCAATGCTTCTAAATTCTTCCAGTGAAAGGAAACCCAGAGCCGACATCACTACCTTTGTAGTCTCTTTTCTTCCCATCTTTATCCCAGCAATGTCCCCAGGCAGCAGCACTAGGCCTATTGCAAACCAGATGCAACATGTGGGTTACATGGACTGTTGCAGTACTAGGCAGCACTTTTCTCAATACGTCTGCAATGTTCATTTATGGTGTAAGCAGCCTCTCACAGCCTTGTACAGAGACACACTCCCCCACAGACAGCTGATATATATAAAATTATTGCCAGGATATGAAATTCTTCAACCTTCAAGCTAACATGAGAACCATTAATCATGTGTGCACAAGTAGAATAGATGCTCTGGTGACCTGTACATATACATGTAATTTGAGGGTATTCAGTAACATTACAGATGTCGTAAACTAGAAAAGCACCCATCCTTTGAACTCTAAGTTCCTTTTTATTTCACTTCATGAGATTCACTTGGCATATGGATCTCCCAACCGTGTACTTACTGTTCTGAGCATTACACCAGGCCTTCAATATGCTCTGTTCGTTCTCCAGGAACATGTAGCTGAGAAACTGCAGTGACGTGTTTAGTGGACATGGAAGGAGCTACAAAGATAGTTTGCAAGAATCAGGGAGGCATCTGTTTCAGGGAAGTTGAAATTAAATATAGTATAAAATGTCACTTAAACAATCATCTCATTTGTTTCAGAAGTTGATACTTCAGTGTATCCAATTCCACTTTTTCCAAAATAGATACCTCAGACCCTTCTAAATATCTTACTGAAAGACTCTGACATATTTGGTTAAAGTCCAAAAATCTAAGCTAAATTTCTTTTCTCTTAACATGATGTAAACCTGGAGCAATTCCACTGATGTCAGCTTGAATACCACAGATTGCCACCAGCAAGTTTTAAAGCAGAATTTGATATCTGACCCCATTCTTTTTTATGTGGCCCCCTTATAAGGCCATCAAGCATAGTGAATTCTTTTGTCTTTTTGGTATGTTGCTTCTGCTGCAATTAATCTTTTTCCAACCACCTTATTGGCAAGTTTCCTAATGCACCAATCTCTCTTCTCACTCTCTCAATTCCTTTCGGCACTGTACTTCCTCCTCTCCAGCCTTTCTGAGAACACATCTTCACAGTTTGCCTGTAAACCAGATTTTCTTTAGACTCTTTTCATCTGGGCACAAAAGTCTTTTACTCACATGTATCTGTGCCTTGGATTGTTTACTCAAACAGTAATATAAATTACGGTCCATGTTTACCATTAACATGAGTACATACATATATATTTGCCATCATGGATGTAAGGAAAGACTTTAGGTTCTGATGAGAGGTATATATTATTATTTTAAATGCTTTGTCATTATTTTCTAGCAAAACAAAGTTCTTCAGAAGTAATTCCTTCTGAATCATATGAATCACTTTGTTTGATCTGAAGTTAAAAATTATCCCTTAACAAATCTTTTAACTATCAAATTGAAGTTAATTTCAAAGCAAAATATTTTCAAGCAAAAAGAAAACATACTGTTTTTCTTAGCAAATATGGAGGTGAAAATATCAACGGTTGTAACAAATCCAGTATCTGAAATGTAATTTTAGTCAACCTAAATAGACAGATCTTATTGAAAAAAAAATACCTTCCAAATAATTTCCCTTAGCGCTAGAGAGGAAATAGCCCTTCAGCTTTGTTTTGCTTTTATCACGTCATGGCCAAAGCAAGCACTGGAAGTTTTTTCCTGGACTGGTGAGTCAGTGAACTGCTGGGAAGGAAGCACGTATGGCCAGATAGCCCCAGTTCACTCTTTCCTCTTGCTCCCACAGACGCTGGAAGCCTGGGAATTCAGCAGTCACTGACACTGGCCTCTTTGGCATTTTCAGTTGCTTGTCCTTGCCCATCAAACTTTTCGCTTTTATTAATATTTGCACTCTTTCTATTACAATGGCCAGGGTGTTTGTGTTTTTACAGCCTGTTCACTCGCACAGTCTACTGATTTTGTCTCTTCATGAAGGCAAAGAAGCAGGATCTTTCAACTAGAACTTTTATATGATTTATATAAATGAGAATTAAAACAAGAATTTTAACAAATTCTCATAAGAAGAGTAGCAAATAGACAGATTAATATATACACTACTGACGTTCGCAGAATTGCATTTTCCATTACAAACCCACCTCCTAGCTTTCTTGACACAGCTCTTGCAATGTCAGGTGCATTTTCTGAGTGCCTGTACCAAGCCTGTAAGCCAGGAATGTTTACAGCCCATTCCCAATGAACATCCCTCAGCCCTTCCCGGCCCTCATGCTGTGCAGTGCACTGCATGCCCCAGCACCATAAATAACACGAGGCACATCATGGTGGGTGCTAGGCCTGCAGGCAGCCCATCTTGCACACTCCCCAGCCGCTGAGGTGAAGTCAACCACTGTTCGCCAGGAGCTCTTTCCTCCAGTCCACCGTCAGGAGCTAAAGCGAAATATGACTATGGTCATGTGAGTCACTTGAATAAGAGGAATGCAGATACTCTGTGGATATCAGTGGTTTTGTCAAGTGACGCAGTTCTTCATGATGGAACAAGTAAACTCCAGAAGTCCTTATCACCCTGCTATTTTCTAGGCAGTTGGCATGCCCCAGATTCATCTTAGTGGTGGTGCAAAGGCTGAATAACGACCGACCAATGTTTTATTAGGTTTAAATTCACAGAAAAACATAGAAAGAGAATGAATGTATTTCTGACACTAATATCCCCAGAACAATTTGAACCTTCTGTTTCCTCAGAGGTAACTGATTTTGATGGGGAATGCAGCATTAATAGACTCAAGATTTTTCTCTGATAACAGCCCTCCCAGATCCATAGATCTTTTCGTTTTTTTTTTTGTCGCCTTCTGTTTGCTTACTCCTGTTCCACAGTCCTTGCTCAGTGCCAAAGGACTCTGTACCCCTTATGACGGCTGTCAGAGGCCTCCACACTCTTGTGTGTGGAAGCAATCTGCACGATTTACTCACCAATGCGTGAGATCATCCTCTGAAGCTCAACAGAATGCCCTTTACTTTGTCCCCATACAATCTTTCTGTCTCCAGATGTGCAAACAGGTATCTCTTCAGCTTTGGCTACCCTGCAGCCAGAGTGGAGGAGTTTTCTACCTGTCAGAACAACATTTGCTCAACAGTCCCACACAGGGAGAACAGACAGTGGTGATATGAAACATTTTGAAGATCCATTTCAGTATTTCAGATTTTTAATGTTGAGCCAGTACAAGGTATAACTCAGGGGAAGTATAACACAGTGGATACAGGCAAGCACACCTGAGTGTCCAAGACCTAAGTAAATCCTGCAGTATAGATTTGGTGGTGCTTTTCCTGCCTCGGGCCTACTTTCCAAGTTTTACTCATTCACTGTCTGTCTCACTCACTTGAAATTACTCTTAAGTAGGTTTTAAAGTGTCTACCTGTTATGATAAATGTGTTTTGTTCTGAGCATTTTAGTTATATATAGGGACTGCCTTCGTTCAGATTGCTCAGCAATCTTGTATATGTCTTCCTAATAGGTGCGTTACACATCCCAGCTGGCTACATTTATCCTGGAGCTTCTTTATTGCTTTAAACAAAGCTTTATATTCCCTGTACTTTCCCTTCCTCCTTGCTTTGATCCATTTTTGATCCATTCCCTTCTACGTTTTGTTTGTGCTATTAATTATTGGGAGTTCAGCACTGTCAGCACATTCGATACAGTGGAGAACAAAGGGCAGAATAAAGCCCCACCCCAAATGGGGTTTACAGGCTAATGAGGGCAAACAAAATCACAGAGGCAGCACCTTGAATGAGAGCGCAGCTGAGAGACTAAATAGTAACTGATTTCGGTTGTTCTTTTTTTTTTTCATTTGTTTCTGAAAAAAAAACTTTTTTTTTTGTGCATACTGAACTCTGCTTGCTCATGGAACAGAAGAGTTTAAGGAGAAACTTCTTGAAAGCAAAATTGAAAGTCTGATGAAGTGAGTTTTGGGCAAAGGGAAGCCAGACAGATGGAGATAGGTGGGTGCAGAAAATAAGGGAGGATAAACATGCAGCTTAAAGACCTAAGCAGTAGAGGTCAAAGGCACTCAGACACCCTATGAAGACACTCTCATACAGAAACCGGGGACAGATGGAGCCAGAGCTGTGCAGAGTCTTTGAAAGAGCAGATAAACAGGTTGAACTTAGTGGGTGAATGTGAGAGGTTCTAACTGAAGCGCTCAGGATACTGAGGATCATTAAGAATTTGCAAGAAGAGTTAAGCAGCAGCAAAGGCTTCATGAAGAGCTTGGAAAATCTCCACATGTTATTTAAAAAAAAAAAAACAAGTTAGAAAAACATCTTCCAAGAATGCTGTAGATGTAGCTGATCCTGCCCCAGGGCGATAGACCCGCTGACCTTTTGAGCTCCCTTCCCTTTTTGTGTGTGGGTGCGGTAGGCCAGGAAGATAATTTGCCAGATGGTAAACACATTTTTGCTAGGATTGAAGCAGAGTAAGGAGTACTGAGTCTGCAGGCAACAGAGTCTCACACTGCACAACTATGCAAAGGTGTCACAGCAACTGGGAGTGCACATGTAAGCTGGAAAAGAAGAGGAAGAATTAAGTTTTGCTCTGCCTTCTGAACACCAGCAGTACTAGTTTGATAAGAGAAGAATAAGAGAAGATGAAAAATGGGTCAAAGATTACAACTATAAATTCACAGTTGTGTTTGATATGATTAAATTGTTTCCTTGGAAAAAAATACTGTATCATTGAATGCCAGTGTGTATTCACTCACAAGGCCATAAGTATGCCTTTCCCAGACTAGATATTATGGAGATCTTCAGGTCTCTACTCTAAACAGACAAAGCCAAGAAGGTCAGCAGAAGCAAGGAGAAGCACTTTACTCCGGCTAGTCTTCAAGTGAAGTGGAAAGGAAAGAAGAGCCAGCAGCAAAACAGAGGGATCAGGTATTGGAACATACACTAAAGCATTCACTGAAGCAGTGGAGAGGGTTTAAAGTAAGAGAACAAAACAAAAAGATATGCCTTTGTAGCAGGAAGACCCTCTTCACGGGCAGGACCAACTGTAGTAAGCTGAGCTGAATGAAATTTTTTGCTTTAAAAGACAATTCAGTGCTGCAGGTGAAATATTTTACAAGGCCTTAAGGGACTCTGAATGGAGCCCAAAGATTGTATCTAGAATGAAGAGGGAAACAAAGTAATGGCACAAAGGCTTCATTAGCCTTCCCTAGATTCACATATTTCTTGTATCATTAGAAAAGAACAGTCAAGTTTTAGGTTCTTAAACAAACTGTGTGTTTACATGTACAGATTTTTTCTACCTAAGTCTTGAAAAAATAAAGTGGAAACGGGATGAAGGCTCATATTCCTTCATTTAGTACTGGGAGATATATATTTCTTCAGTGGATACTGGGAGATATAAAAATTGCTGAAAAGATTTGGGCAGAGAAGGAAGCAGAGTCTAGATTATTAGGCTGAGAAATCCCTTCTATTCACTGTGTTGTCAGATATGAGGTGCCTGTTTGAAATGCATAATAGATGTTTTAAGCCAGGAATGGCGTTTAGATTGTTCTAAGTTCCAGGAAGAGAAGGACTCAGGCTCCAGAGTCTGGACACAATTTGACCAGTTCTTCTCCAAAGGAACCCAAGGAATTGCACCTGATGATAGAGAAGAAGGAAAATAAAAGAAGTATAGTCCTGATGATATAAAGCAGAATTTGAATTGATGAGGACACCAGACCCAATGTCATGGATAAATCTAGAGACAGAAAGGCCAGGTAGTGGGTAGAGTTGAGGAAATGGTCATGTGAACTATAAACATGGATATGGAGCCAGAAACGGGCTGTCAAGGGCAAAACAATAAGGAACCAGTGAAGGAATGGTCATAAAGGGAAAACTGAGATGTGGGAAAGCATGGCCAGAGATGTCTGAGGAGAGAATGATCAATGAGAAATTGATTATTTTCAGTTGGTAACTCAGTAGTCACAGGTAGATTGAGGAAGACAAAAATAGCAGGAGGTCTTAGGCAGCAGCTGAGAGAAGGTTATGCTGGCCTTGACAAATACCTGTTTAGTGGATGAAGGTGCCTTATTTCAGCCCCATCACAACACAATATATTGAAGATTAAATGGAAGCAGTGGCAGTGAGAGACATTTTCATGAATGAAGTCAAATGTAGGTAGAAGTTACTGAGGAAAGAAAAGCCTAGATTAGTTTTTTTCTGTTTGTTTGTTTGTTTGTTTTTTAAGTCTGAGGTGACTGAAGAGATGAGGGATGGGTCAGATGGCAGAATGTAAAGAAATTTAAATGTTGGGAAAGTCAAATATCTTTCACTGGATGATGGGGATGATCTTGACAATTTCAGGTCTTTGGTCATGCATTTATATACACATCTATTAGCACATCTAAAACCGAAATGCCCACTCTAAGTAGTGAAAGTTGTAGAGGCCTATGGACAGGTGACAGGAGAAGCCAGGGATATTACAGCATTTTTGCATCGAAAGCAGGTTCCAGGAATAAACCCCTGCTGGCACCAGGCCTCTGCTGTTAAAGTACCATTTATGCTCCTGACTTCCACATTCCACCTTCACAGCTTCAGGAAGCCTCCAAAGTCCATCCAGTGTGACTTTGAAAGCAAATGGAAATTTTATCCCTGCTTTTACACCAGAAGCCTTTGTGACACATAAAAGAAGAATCACAGCTAAATGGCAATGACTCTGCACCCAGAACTGAATGCCATTTCAGCTGGTTCTTCTGTTTCCTTTTTATCCAGCATTAGGCTTAACATAGTGTTAACATCATCAAAAAAACAGTAAGGACTCTGCCATATAAAACCCGAAACACAGATCGCACTCTTCCATGTGTCAGCAGCAAACCTGGTACCTGCTGTATATGTGAGTGTGTATGTGTATTTATATATATATATATATACACACACATATATGTATGTGCAGGAATCATAAATGATCATCATTATTAATTCATAAGGAATTCATTGTAATTACCCTGCTTGTGATGGATTCATTTGGTATTAATTTAGATGTCATATGTACATTAGTTTTATAAGGATTGCTGTATGATTCAGCATTAATTAATCCATCTTTAAAGCAAAATGCTAATAATCAATTCACATTACTGGGATGCTTAGGCTGTCAGCAGGAGTATATTTGTTATGATTATTATTATTTATGGACACAGGGAAGAAGATATTACGATGTTTGCAGTCATCTGTGTTTTCCACACAATAGGGCACTTTAGTCCTAATATAGTGATATGTCTGTGTGGCCTTGCTTAACTGATTTGTCTAATCGATTTGTGAATGTCCTTATCTTTAAAGATGTCACCTTGTATTTACAATCCATTGGCAGGTCATTATCCATAAAGATATCTCAGCTCTTTTTTTTTTTTATTTTTTCCCAGCAATGAATGCCATTGTATACCAACTATACACCAAAATCACTTTTCTCTCTCTTGTTCTCCTTTTTGGGCTGAGAAATTTATACGAAAGTATCAAAGGCTTAAAAATAACCCATGAGACGTCTGTATTGTAGATTGGGACTTATGTAAATAATGAAGTGACACTCAATTTAGGAAAGGCTTTATTACTAGAGAAAGAAATCTTATTTTAATCACATCTTGATTCAGTTGAACCCCAGGTCAGTTTTTCAATGCTGTAGTAAGAACACCCAGTGCAAACATTTATTACTGTAAGAAATACCAAAGCATCAAATAAGAACAAGCAATACTGCTGTTTAAGTGCACCTTCTTCTTCACTATAAGAAGCACTAAAGCTATCAAAATCGAAGCACTTTTAGAACAGATGAGAACTATGAACTCTATTTAAATTAAATGTAAATAAAGCCAAAGTAAAGCTAGAATAGGTAATGAATTTACTGCAGGAAATAGACTTATAGATACATATTTCTATTATGTATAGGCTTCCATATTATTCTCATAATGATTTGGGATATATGATTATTTTTTGTAACCCTCTTGCTGTTTAATTTCCAAATCCTGGGAACAGGATACTGGTCCCTGCTGAGATCTTTTTTTAAGTTTTGTTTTCATTTTCCTCTGATGCAATGTTACATTTTGTGTAGAGGCAGTGAATAGGTTATTGTAAAATACAGGATTAATATTAATGCACATTCTTAGCGGCTTTTATCAGGAATACAGTGTGAGCCTCCTTGAAAGATTTTTTTGTCCTTTTCTTGGGGTATGACAGTATGATGTATATGATCTATCATGCTCATTTCCTTCACGCATTCTTAGCCCTACTGGAGCAGCCTTAGAGTGATGGTAATCTTATGAAAACTCAAAATGATTTGTTTATTACTGAAGGTTTATTTAAGGCTGTCACCATGACCTATATCCATTAGTAACCTCAAGAATTCTTAAAGGGACACCGGTCCCATTACCTGCTATTTTCAGTCATACTCGACAATAGTAGAAAGCTAAGGCTGTTGCTTCTGAGAGCTTTTTATAAATTATATTTCTATCCTTCTCTCCTCATCAACCTTTTTGTTATATAGATCTCTTGCCTGGAAAAATGTTTAATCCCTCGATATCACTCAAGCGGCACATATAAGCATATTGAAAGAAGGGAAATGAGGGAGCTACATCCATGTATTCCAGTGCACTGGCTTTCAGAAATATGACTCCACTAGCAAATTGTTTTGAATAGAGACCAACATGAGCCCACTTCACTTAGAGGACACAGTGATCCAGGTGAGCACAGAAGTCCACTCTGTCTTTGGCTTTTGCATTTGCAAGTTTGCACTGCCGGTTTACTACTAGGAAACTGTCTAAGGTACCTGTCTTTCTTCCAAGGGGACTGCGCAGCCACAGGAATATCACCTGTCCCAACTCTGCGCCCAGGGGTATTTCCAAACAAAGATAGCAAAGACAGAAGATAAAATGGCACTGGTCCTCACCATCTCTAGCCCTCACATTCAATATCTTAATGGTAATTTTAGAGTGTATAAACATTTCCTCAGCCCGTTTTAAGGCACGAATTGAATGCTGATCTCTCACCTACCCAGATAAAGTTATGATCCTTTGTTGCTGAGGACACTCCTGATGATGAAGTCATTCCACTTTGGAAGTCACTTACATACAGACAGTGTCTGGCCCATATCCTGGCCTGGCACTATTCACTTCTTCTTATATTCCTTTAGCTTGAGTGACTGGTCCAGTGCCTCATATGAGAGATGCACTCACATGAGGCACTGTGAGAGTGCCTCATCTCTCATATGAGAGATCCTGTTTCCTTGAGAAGAGGGCAGGCACTAACCCAAGGCAGGACTTGCAGACATGAATTCTGAGTGGCAGGGGCTCTCCCCTGTGCCACAAGCAGCAATCAGTAGCAATGCACATTTACCCTGGATGGATTTTGTTTAGTCCCCTTCTGAGGGTGGACCTATATTAGAATAGAGTAATGGGGCAGCTACCTGACCTTTGTTGAATTTACACCATGCAAAGAGTCTTGCACCCTCGCTTCACTTGAGATCTAGGCTCTTGTCAGCCAGAGAAACATTAAATTCACTTTGCAAGGAAAGCATAAGCATGGGAAAGACAGGACTTTCTCCTTATGTCTAGACTTGTATTGCTCCAAAAAGGAAAACCTCAAGCCCCAGTTGTGTATTCACATATTATCATAGGATAATTCAGGTCAGAAGGGGCCTCAGGAAGTTTCTCATTCAAACTCTTGCTCAAAATAGGCTCAGCTATGAGATCAGACTGGATTGGTTAGGACTTTGTCCAGTCTGGTCTTGAAAGGTCGCTAAGGATGGAGATTGCACAGCCTCTCTCGGCAGCCTGTTCCACTGAATAACTGTCTTTGTAGGGAAAATAAAATGTTTTCTTATGTCTGAAGTTCTCTTCTCTCAGCTTATGTTTGTTGTCTGTCACCCTCCTGATAAGTACCGTTATGAAGGTCTACCTTCCTAGCCCAGCCATTTAATCCAGTAACCCTGTAACCACCACATCAGTCAGGCTCCCTCTTAAGGGGCTTGTGTTCCCAAAGCTGCTTGCATCTGCAGAATACCTCAACTCTGGAAATAGGAACAGAAAATAGGAAACTTTTGTCACATCAGGTACCCATGGACTGCTGGTCATTATGCTCTTCTGAGTTTAGACCTTCAGAAGCTGATGAGAACTTTCTTGGCATGCCCATATGTTAGAAAAGTATGTAAAATATGGGCACCACCAAAGTTAGTCATAGTTTTAGGTACACATAGCTTTTCAGGAATTTTCAAGGACTCCTAGTTCAAGTATCTGCTTGTGCTAAATCTGGACCAGACTAAATATTCATGGTCTAAGAAGATGATCATCTCCACATAACAAACAGTCCTAAACATACATAGAAATCAGAAATTTTTCAGAAATTAAGTATATCTACAGACAGTTCCCAAAGACTCACCCATATAGCTTCCTTTTCAGTATGAAGTATTCTGTCTCCTATTCTCAGGTGTCTAATCCTTCTGCATTAGGTAGGGGAGGCTGTCATCTAACATGGTTTGTGAATTCCCCAGATGAAGGGACATAAAGGGGTTGGATAGCTGGATCAGAGTTCACCTTGTGAAGGTAGTTCAAAACTACCGGGTTCACCTGTATATTCCATCTAAACCTATCTTGAATAACACATATGCTTCACTTGTCTGGTGTCAAAATTGTTATATTTCTCTCAGTAACATCCCCTCTTCATAGAATCATTTTGGTTGGAAAAAAAATTTCAAGATCATTGACTCCACTGTAAGCCCTTCAACACAGTGCCTGTTTAAACCATGTCCTTAAGTGTCTTATCTACACGTTTCCTAACACGTTCACGCTATATCTTTTCCATCCCTAGCCTCCCAGTTTATTCTGCCTTATTTAGCCAGGGATCTGTCTCTGCTGAACCCTGCACAGAATCCGGTAAGGAATGAAAAAGATACCATTAAGTTCTGTTTAATCCTCTAAACTGAGAGAAAACAAATAACTTTCCTGTCTCCTTTCTTGTGTATGTAGTGAAAGGCTAAGGTCTTACTACCTTCTCACAACCTGACATCTCACGTGGTTACCCTTGACACTTAAATCTTGGTTTAACGGTTCAGACTGGGAAGGTACATCTCTCTCAGATGAGAGCCATGAATGGACTGTGGCTAACTGCCACCAAATCAAACTCAGCATCAAGAGACTGGACCTTTTCAAGACTGTAGGTTATAAAGTAGGACAGAACACAGACAAAAAGATGATGAGTAAAACCTCTTCTCAGCCTCAACCAAGGCCCAAAAGCCACAGCAGAGATTTCTGGAGGCCATTCCAGAGCTCCTGGCCATCTCTGCCCCATCTTTTCTTCCCATGCCTTTGAGCACTGTCTTTCACCTGGCACTGCCTTCTCTATCTGAAACCACATGGACTATTGATCCTTCTTCTGAGGGGCAGCCGTCGCCATCAGCATGGAGCATGATCACTCCCACTTGGCAATCCCCTCAGAGTGGTATCTCTAGAGAAGATTTCTATCATCACCTCTGCCCTTGTTTAGAAACAGGTGCTGGTGCCAAGTTCATTTATCGCGCTAAAAGTATAGCTGGGCCTTATTTCTCACAGTCTGCACCCAGATGATGGGTCTCAAAGTTCTGTGCACCCTCACAGGGTTCAAACTCACATATTCCATATGGGCCCAAATGGGCCCAAATACCTGGCTATAAGGGCATTAGAGATAAGGAAGGAAGATTTCTATCATCACAGACTATTTTATCAGGAATTGAAAACCTGTATAATATTGAAAGGTTATGGAATAAACCTAGAAGACTTCACATATTGCACATCCTAGTCATGTGCATAATCTGGCCTAAAGGACATCCAGAAAGATGCCTTGAGCCCTCAGAATTTGCTTTAACTGGGCTAATAGAAAAAAAGAAGACACATATGCACAAGGGAGCAATGATGTGCCTTATTGTCATTTCCAGTAGATTTATAAATGTACAGAGTGTGAATCTGGACCCAAGCTTTGAAGTACCTTTGGATACTGAAGTGCTTGGAATCAGACAACAATCAATGTAAATAATATGGATTTACATCTCTAACACTCTAGTAGTGTTCTCTAGACATAGAGCAAACTCTATAGCAAGTAGAATTCTGTAGCAATTATAAGCTTTATTTAGACCTTTATAAATAATCTGTATTATTCTGCAACTTGGAGCAGTTTGTGAAATTCACAGAGACAATTAAAACCAGTCTTTTAGAGAGCACTTCTATTCCCTTTAATATTAAGGCATAAAACTTTTGGTTCATGGAATGCTCCTAACATATTAAATTAATACAGCACACAATTGAAACTAGACCTGACAAGTGCTAAAATTTATCAATGAGATCAATAAATAATGAGAACAGGGGATACATTTAAATGAATAATTTCAGTCATTCCAAGTTCAGGATCCAAAGGTAGAGAGATTAAAATGAGGGATTTTTTCTGTCATATCTAGAAAATCTCCATCCTCCCTGGTTATAAGGGCATGATAGCCCATATGGTTTTTTAAGGTTTGCAAATTTCACATTTAAACTGTTGGGAAATATATTTTCTTTTGTAGCAAAGAAAAATGAGGTAGTATTTGAAATTCTTCCTGGGGGAGGAAACAGACTCATTTTTAGTTATAAGAAAGCAGTCCTTCTTTGGGACACCACAATTCCAATCACAGTAAATGGCCCGCAATGACCATCTGTTGCTTCGTTGAAATGCTTAAATAAGAGGACGAAAGGAGATAGCTCGTAAATCGGAGTCTCCTGAATATTTTTATGCATAAATATTACATCTAAAATAGCTTAGCATAATTGATGATGAAAAAGGAATTCTTCTGATATTTAGTTGGGGGAAAGGGTGGCAACTTTTACCTGGATGCTGTGCTTTGAAGGAGATTTAAAGTCCAGAAGGGTTGTTAGGAGTGCTGCATAGGGCTGTGCGTATCTTGATTATCTTTCTATAAGCTGTGATTTAGCTCAGCTGCCAATTGCTGGAGTAGAAGAAATCACAGTGTGAAATTGTGTGCCCTGTGCTATGCAGGAGGTCAAACCAGAGCAGTATAATGGACTGCACTGGTCTCAGATTCAAAACTGGATTCTTAGTCTAAGTCTGGAATCTACTAGATCTCGCAGAAGATTATGTTTATGCAGACAAGGAACGTGAAAATTAAGTATATGGTTGTAGTAATACTGTTTTTCAGGTGGAGATCTAAAGCTAAATGTAGTCATTTTAATTAAGCAGATATGTTGTAAATGTAGATTAAATTGACCAATTCACTCACCAGATTTGTTCAAATTATAGAGATAATTCTATGGAAATAAAAAATAAATTCTAGATATATTTAGATATATATCTAAATATGTATATATTTTTTGAACTAAGTCAAAATAAACAGCAGAATTAGTCCGTATTATCACAGAAAGGCATTTTCAAATCACCAGCATCTCCCTCTAAACGCTAACTGGCTTGCTCACAACTGCAACGCGCACAAGAGAGATTGGCATCTGGTAATGAAAGTATTGCTTCCCGGATGTGTTGGGTAAACATCATTTTGATTAAATCATTTGGGGTTTAATAAAGAAGAATGGATGCTGCAGATAGATACACAACAGAAGTGGCTGGATCCAGCTCAAGCACAAGAACGAATAGGTCTTTTCCGCAAATGTTTTGGGCTGTTTGCAGGTTGTTCTGCCAGGCAGGAATCTGTTTCACAGGGTCCACCGAGGTTGCGGTGCAGGTGCAGGATGGAGCGGGGCTCTCCCCGCTCTGTCCCCAGGCCCCTGGCTCTTGGCACCCCCAGACCACGGCACCCTGCGGCTTCGCGGGGCCCGCGGCCGGTAGATGGAGCACAAGGCTAGAAGCTCCGCGCCGCGGAGGCGCTCGACGGGCTGCACAACTGCAGCCTATTCTGATTCATAAAACACATAAATCCTCCGAGGTGAATAATCACAGGAAAGCACGGTGACCGCGCTCTTCCTACAAGGCAAAAATTCTCAGGCGTCCTGGGCCTCATGTTTCTCTGTTTTTCCTTAATTCGCATTTGTGAGGTTGCTCCTTGCTGGTGGCTTGTGAAGATTCTCACACCTTCGGAATAGCTCTGCCTGAATTTCACCCAACTTTGTGGTCCAAGGAAAAGTCTCCTTCCATCCCCCTCCTGCACCGTAATGCTCTTACTTACAATAACTGTGACTAGGCATTGTAAGACCTAACTCGCATTTTAATGGCTTCAGGTTATAAAGTTTAAGAAGTAGAAGAGTTTAGTTTGACTATAAAAAAAAAAAAAAAGCATATTCAAAAGCACTGTAAAAGAAAGTTTCAGATAAATGCCCTGTGAGCAGAGAAAAAGCCCTGAATTTCAAGGCCCTGTAACTCTTGCAGAAGCTTCATCACCATTGTCACAGCTCACGCTCAGAATTGATTTTTGTGTTATTATCCAGACCAGACAGGACATAATGTGTGAACATCTACCATCTATTTTTCCGCTGGCTTTTATTCCTAATGTGCCTCCGACTCCGAGCAAATGTGAATCCGAGCCCCTTAGTTCGGTAGAATTTATTGTCCTTAAGGGAGGGGGACCCAAATCACAATTGCAAGCGCCCCCTCCGCTCACACACGCATGCACGCACACACACACTGGATGTGCTGTCTGCGCACCACTCCCCTATTGTTTGCACTGTAACTGATTTTGGCACCAGCTCTTTAGCACTTTGGAAGGGCCTTCATTAGCACTGGGACACTGTCCAAAAGGAATCCAGAAAAATCAACACATGGCTGCTCTTGTTCTCATGATAAATGACAGCTTTGGCTGAAAAACAACAACAGTAAGGAAGCAAAACAAAACCCAAAAAGCAACAAGGGTAGCCATAATGTGAATAGGAGAAGTCAGACATGACTAACTCAGCCTAGATGGGGGGATGAGGTTGGCTGGGAGGGGGCAGGGGGATTCCTCCCTTGGTACTGTATTAAAAAAGTGGTTTGGCCTTCATGCCTACATGGGAGGGGGGGGGTCGGGGGATCATTCCCAGAGGGGAGAGTTATCAGGGAATAGGGAAAGACTAGGAGCCGGCACCACCACCGTTTTGGTGACATGAATGAAAGGGCACCAGCACAGTGGCTTACAGAAAATAAAATGTCTGCCATGCTCCCAGGGAAAGGGGATCCACATCCCTTGTATAAAGCAAGGCTTACAAATGCAGAGAATGTATTAGGCTGCTGTATTAACCCATTTATTCCCCAATGGCTGTGTTTACACTCAAATCCTGAAGTGCTTACTCAGGCAAAACTCCCAGTTGACCTAGTCCTGAAGGCTTTAATCAGGAAGTATGCCCAATGACTTCAATGGGAGCTTTGTCTCAATAACTATTCAGGATATGGCCCATAGGGATCTTGAAACTAGAACTAATTGAATTTTTTGCACGACATGCCTTTTCACTTGAAAAGAACCCTTTTTATCCAAAAACAATTCTTCACAAAATATGTCAGTCATTTTTCTTTGTTATTTCTTTGAAATTTTCTGTCATATTTTACCAGAATACTTGCAGACATTTTACTTGGTTAACAAAAAAAATCCTATGAAGATTTTTACTTCTTTAGTAAGGAAAAAAGATTGTTTTGAAACAATGCTGGGAAAAGGAAAGAGAAGAGAAGAGAAGAGAAGAGAAGAGAAGAGAAGAGAAGAGAAGAGAAGAGAAGAGAAGAGAAGAGAAGAGAAGAGAAGAGAAGAGAAGAGAAGAGAAGAGAAGAGAAGAGAAGAGAAGAGAAGAGAAGAGAAGAGAAGAGAAGAGAAGAGAAGAGAAGAGAAGAGAAGAGAAGAGAAGAGAAGAGAAGAGAAGAGAAGAGAAGAGAAGAGAAGAGAAGAGAAGAGAAGAGAAGAGAAGAGAAGAGAAGAGAAGAGAAGAGAAGAGAAGAGAAGAGAAGAGAAGAGAAGAGAAGAGAAGAGAAGAGAAGAGAAGAGAAGAGAAGAGAAGAGAAGAGAAGAGAAGAGAAGAGAAGAGAAGAGAAGAGAAGAGAAGAGAAGAGAAGAGAAGAGAAGAGAAGAGAAGAGAAGAGAAGAGAAGAGAAGAGAAGAGAAGAGAAGAAAAAAAGGACCATGGAAAACACATAGGGAATGTCAAAGAAAAAAGTAAAATCATTTTTTAAAGCAAGGAAAGAGCGATAGATAACTTCTGGTTGTTGCAATTGTTATAAACTCATTCTTGCATTTTGATTTCATCTGTTAGAGGCTACCAGTGAATGCACAAGTTTTCAGACAGAATTGTCTTAAATCACCACAGATCCTATTTAAGCCCATTTTAGGGTTGCTAAAAAAGCAACGTCCCCCCCCAATCCCTGACCTGCAAAGTCCTACATACACGAAAGGATATGAAACGTAGGGAGTCCTTCAAGTTGCCCAAAATTCAGCAAAAGCTGTTATAGAATCAGGGTCACATTCAATATAGAAGTGAGATACAGGGAGTAACACCTTGAAGAAATTCTTGAGGCAAAATCCCAGAAATCTCTGAAAACATGTACAAAATTATCACAGTAGCAACAAAAATGTCTTGCAAATGCTTAGAAAGTAAGGTTTGTGCCTTTATTTCCAAGCCTGAGAGCAGACTCCTCTTTCAAAATTTTGTTTCAGAGTCTGGCATCCAATTCAAATGAAAAATGGTTTTAAAATACATCTTGAAACTACGTTTTCAAATGAGAAAATAACTGTCGTATTGAATTTCATAAGAAAAAGGTGCAAATCTGCTGCAAATAAATCAAAGCAACATTTTCCAGAAATTGTTCATGAGCTTTGCACACTGTGTGCCTCATACAAACTTGGCACATATCAGATGACTGGTCAACAACAACCCATGAGAATACACAGAAGACCCTTACACATCAGCTGCATTACAACTTGTTCATTACCACGCGCAGCATCCCACATTGATCATGAATATATATCATTAGAAAACAGCCTGTACACTGATGAGAAGGAGTTTGGAAATTGTCCTGCTTGAAATTCACATGGGGAGTGCATTTTCTGTAGATTTTTAGACTATTTCCTGAATATGGTTAATAAGTAAAAAGCACTTTATCAGAACTTGCACCAACATCTCTGTGCAAAAAAATAATTAGAGAAAAGCTCTACTGATTTTGCTTTTGCTACATCATTAGAGGCCAGATGAGTAGTCTCTGAATTTGAATCAAGATTTTAAGTAAACTTGGGTCCAGGTTTCTTCTGAAAATATAAGAACTTGCAGCTCACAGTATTTCCAAATGAGATTCAAGTAAAGCAGAAGGTTCTTTGCAGGGCTACGATTCAAAAAAAAAAATTCAGGGGTGCTGTGAATTAAAATGGATCTTTTCCCAGATCTCTCCTCGCAAAGCTAAATCACTGACAGCAAGCAGTTAAGTGACTTCTAAATCCCCCTTTACACCCACCCAATTAAACTTTTATCATATGGGTTGATCCCGTGATATAAAACACAAGTGTGCCTTAATGCAATTTGAAGTTGCAGGCAGCCTTCTGGGAGAAGGGCAGATGCCTGATGTACCTTAAGCTGATCTATTGGATGCTGTTGTTTTTTTTCCCCCTGCTTTATGCCATTAGTACACTTGTTCACCATCTCCCCTACCGCACTGCCATCAGGGAGAGCTCAGCTTGGCAGCAGGCTGGGATCCCGGCCTCTGAGCTGAAAGAGGTTGAGCTATTTGCAGAAATAATGCTTTCCAGACGTACTAAACAGCACTCATCTTTCCAGATGGAGGGGCATTAGTGTTGCTTCCAGCCATCCCTTCACCTTCTGGTGTGCTCGCCGCTCCTCCCGCATGTGCCACCAGCCCGGAGCTGCGGATACCTCTCCCTCGCGCGCAGACACGCTGGTGCCACCCGCACTTTGCTGTCTCAGCTGGGAGGAGGGATAGACCCCCATCCCGTTTGAGCCGATTCCTATCAAATGGGGGGCTTTGAAGGGAGACAAGGATTTGGGAGCCACGTCCCCTCCCAAGGGCTGCAGCTCTGCTTAGAGGCTTCAAACAGGAGAGGATTTGGCACATAGAGCCCCTGCCGAAGATAAGCTCTGACTGCAGCCAACCTAAAGGGATAGAGAGACGCAGAAAGTCAGCGACAACGAGGTAACAGCCCCACTGCTAAACTGAAGGCTTTTAACAGTCCCCCAAGGCCTGCAGACTGTCTGGGTCTGAGGGCTAAGAGCCAAGACTTGAACACGCACATCTTGGATCTGTGGCACACCAGGCTGCATCTGCCCGGGCGAGGTCATCTGGATCACATGAATGCTTCGAGTCAAACAACGGAAAAAAATTATTTTTTCTTTCTTTTTCTTTTCTTTTCTTTTTTTTTTTGTTCTTCATGTGAATCCCCAGTGGAAGAAATCCACCGAACAAGCATGTTGATTTTGGCAAAGGCACACACAGTCACTCTGTTCTAAAGATGAGCTGACACGTGCAGATTCACAGATTAGCCATTTCTAAAGGTTAATTAAATATTGCCATTGTTTTCCAGGCTATTAATGTATGTTATTCTATTTTTCTCTGTAGAAGAACATCTGGGTTTTGGAGTTAAAAAATATGTAACCCAATGTCCCCCTTCAAAAAAAGGTCTTAAAAAACACACACAGAGCATCTCTTTCAAAACTATGGAATGACCATCTTTGGAGTCACATTACAAAGTTAAGAAAAAAAATCCTAGAAGAAAATATTAGGAAAAAATATTCCTTCCATAAAGGAAAACATTTGATGTGAATTCTCTACTGTGGTGGGCCTTTCAGAACTATTTCACACACAATAAATGAGCTGTGAGAAAAGCTCCTGGTATTACTCAGCCCCTCTTTATTTGGTGAATTACTGAATGTTATAAGGTTCAGATATGTTCCTCGCTTCATCAGTTGTTGCCAGGATGTATGACAGCCTGTTTGTTTACAGTGTTGGCACTCCGGGTAAATGGACTGGATCTCTCCAGCTTTGCTTATCCTTCTGCAGTGCCTCTCCTCAGCATTTTGGACTCAGCTTGTGGACAGATTTGAGGTGGAAGAAAGAAAGGAAGAGCATTACTAAGAGAATGGAGCCCTAGCTACAAATTGCCCCCATGATTTGGTAGAGATTTCTCCCTGCCTGGTATAAATGACAGCAAAATTTTCAAGGCAGTGCTAGCAGTAGCGATAAGACATGGCAGCACAAGCCAAGGCAACCTAGGCTTTCCTCTGGCTTTACTATGCTGTTTATGTGATACCTGAGGCAAAAAAAAAAAGCTTCTAAACTTCCTTCATGACACCTTCAGGCACAGGGCACTGTGAAACCCAAAGGTGTACCACTTACTTATCTATCTCCTCTTTGCCCAAGATGTACAGCAAAAGAGGATCTAGCCCAGTGTCTCCTTATGCCCCCTGGGATATATTTATGCATTTATCCCCCTGGGAACTTCTGGTAGAAATGTAAAGGTAAGTCTCATGTGTGTTGCAAAGTTTAAGTTATTAGTGACAAAAGTGCTTGCAAATCCTTAGATACAAGGAATAAAAATAAAAATAGTGTTGTATTATGAAAAGAATGGGTTTTAGATGGTTCTTCCTCTTCAGCTGGATTTTGAGTTTCAAATTCATGCTATCATCTTTACTAATCAAAGTCCTATGCAAATTCCAGATAAGATATTCACCACTCCGATGCTGATTCACTTCCCCCAGCATGGTTAAGGCCCCACCCAAGTGCGGTTCTAGGGTGTATTTGGAGTATCTGCCAATGCACAGTTAGGCAGATTTAGTGGAAATAAGTGAACTGAACCTAATGATGATTTGGGCCACAGTGGCAGTCAAACTCACATCCTTCTGCCTGATCTAATCATCTCTGCATCCAGGCTGTAGCAGTAACTGATCCCTTTCTTCGCTCCTTTTTAGGATGGCAGGACATGGTGGGCTACTTCCCCCATTTACCCACTCATACTAGCACTATTCATACCTGTATCATCTGCTGCATCCTTTATGTAAGGCATCAGGAGGCCAAAAAAATGCAAGGACATAGCACTGCTGGTGGCAAATAAGTCTAGCTCAGAGCAAGACCAGCCAGTTTTTATAGCATGTCTACCGCGTCCTGTGCTGCCACAGCTACTTAACTAGCAGTACTCAGTCTATATTAGGTGTCTCTACTTACCTTGTCTTTACCACCATAGGCACTGTATTTCCCCAGTGCATTCCCTAGTGCTATTATACACAGCCCTTCCTGATCCTGCTAGGATCACGGCAGTCAGATGAAATTAGGATAACTTTTTTATTTATTTCTGTCACGTTCTACTCGGAAGGTTTGATGATTCCTCCTAACTGGCATCTTACTAGCAGACAAAAAGTTATCCACGTATTTGCTCTGACTCGCGAGCTAGCAAACAATAAATCTTAATTACACTTAAATGCCAAAAATCTGCAAAGGATGAAGCAACGTTAGTCAGCTGGGAGTTGGTCCTGACTCCTGCCTCTGCTTTGGCTGGAGATGCAGCTGCAGGAATACATAAATTAGTTTTTGATTTGTTTGTGCCAGTACAATCAGTCGTGGCTGCTCTTTAAGAGCATTTCCAGTATTAGTGGGCTTACTGGCATTCATCCTATTAGCATCTCAGATGCAGGTGGCATCTGGAAAGTTTTATTTTAAAAGACTTTTAGTATTGTATTTAGGTTAATAAGAAAGCGTTATTTTTAAATATCTCGGCAGTTTTCCAGAGTGTAGCTCGGTCTCATGACATCTGCTCAGTGGATACTTGTTACCTTTGGGTTTATTCAAAGAAACCCTCTGAATAACCTTTTTGTTAGCAATCTGCTTTATAGGCCCTGCAACGGAATAGCACTGGAGTGCAAATGGAGTCGCTTGCAGAGGGGATTTTCTAAGCTGTAACAAGCTCTTTGGTATTCTGGCACTTGCAAGTCATAACGTTCAATAAAGCAACCCTGTCCTCCTCCTCGTTTCCCTCTTTGTGGGATTCTGCCATCTTTATTCAAGAAGGGGAGCTCAGTTGACAGCACTTTCTCAGCTTGGTGAATTCAATGTGTTTTCCACTCTGGAAGAAGGGTCTCCCCGATGGGGAAGATTTTACTGCAGACCCATATGTAGCTCTATAACCTACTGCTGAATTTGTATATTTCCTATAGTTGTAAGCACCGCAGTAAGGCAAATCTAAAGGAAATCTCAGGGTATCTGCTGTCCTGAGTTTGGGGGCTTGCAAATTGCATTAGCTGAGTAATGTCTCTTTCACTTTAAAAGAAAGGAAGCATCTATTAAATTTCCAGATTTCACTAGTTTCAACATTCAGTATTCAAAGAGAAAACGATTCAATGGGAAACTTTTTTTTTTTTTAAAAAAAAAAAATAGGATTTCATTTGTATATAGAAAAGTAAATCCAGTTGCCAAAATAAAAAACATACCCTAGAGTCTGGCAAAGCAGAGCTGGTAAACCAAACTAGCTATTCAGCAACCTCCAAAAATAAAACCAAAATAAAAACTACTTTTACAAAAGGATTAGCTGGGACCTTGGGCTGCTGTTTGGCGACTTGCTGTTTGGGCCGAAATGAAGCAATTGAGATGGTCCTTTCCTGTCAAAGATGACGGAAAGAACCTAAGTATCACTCTCAAAACTTAGTCAGGACTGAAACCTACAGCTTCATTCATTCTGATATAACTGCAGAGACACCAAAGCAGCTAAAGTGCAAATGGAGGCCAAGCTGATTCACAGCCTGAGTTTCTTAGGAGTATAGTTTCCATTTTAGTGTCCAGCTTAGATCCTCTTTATATAAGAGGGCAGACTAAAAATAAGTGAATGGCACTCACAAAAGTTTTTTCAGTCCTTCTGTAAATGCTAAGTAGTCATATTTGAGAGCTACATTAGAAATTTCAGATTTGTGAGAAGGCTTCTAGCAAAGGAACTGCAGAAATGTTAGCATGTTAGAGTGTACTACAGATGCACTAGCATTACCAAAATTATCAGGATAATACAGAAGTCACCCAAATGAGCAACAGAGCCCAATTTAGAGCTTAGATTAGTCAAAGAAAATTACTCAGCCTGAGTCAAACAACACAGATCGAATTCAGAAAATTATGTCCTGGAGTGGTACTCAGTAGTTTTCTGACCAAACCTCTAATATAGGTTAATTTCTGAAGCAGGGAAATAGAGCTGAGGAAGTCTTAGAAGAATCACCAGCCAGTTGACACTAGTGTGCTGCGAACCTTTTTTCTTTGTTTTATTTCACTGTAATTCTTGCAATATAGTTGAGAAGATGAAACAGGCTGAAAACCTGAACAATTCAATTGCAGCTACATGTTGCAAGGTGAGCAGAGTTCTTTCTCCTATTAGCTCACAGATTCCTTTCTTCTGGTATCAAAATTGGCTTAAGGAACAGTTTAGATGATAGAGTTGAGTTTTAGAATAAGAGCTGAGATGAAATAGTTGAGATCACCTTCATGGTTTTAGTGATAGCTGCCTTCAAAATGGCTTTCAAAATGACTTCAAAATGAGATAGCATGTTGAGTGATATGGAAAATATACCAAGAAATACTTTAGGAGTCTAGGAACATTAATTACAGACAGACAGTAAAAGTTTGGTCTCTGACTGGTGATCAAGAGCTCTCAGGAAGGATGATAAATTAAATAAGCAGGTGGTTTACACAAATCAATTCAAGACGAACAAAGACAATTTGTTTTAAATATAGACAACCATCTTTGATCACAAGGCTAGACCAGACAATTTTGGATTGCCTATAAAGCAAACTTTTTTCCATGTAGATAAATAAATTTCCTCACATGTTTTTTTCTACCCTACAGATCTCTGTAGAGATCCACATCTCTGAGTGTTACTCAGCCAAGCAACAGCAGTGTCATCAGCTGCAGTGGCTCTGGGTCTGGACAGAGTATCTGGCTGCAGGGCTGGGAGATCAGGTCCAGACAGTGCAGAAGCTGGATCAGAGGCTGATGACCATCTGTACTGTCTGCCAGCCAAAACTGTCTTGGCCAGTACAGAGCTGGAGAATGATCATGTCTTTGTCTCTTTTTGATCTTTCAGATTACCCTGGGAATCAGGGTAGCTACTGGAAAGGCCTATTACAGGGCTCAGCAGGAGAAAAACAATCCAATAACAATCCTGGACCTGGGCCTTCTTGGAGCAGAAGTCTTATTCTTGGAGGTAAGCAAATCTATTCTGGAGGCTTCTCACTGCTGTCTCCATATACAAGTGCAGTATTTACTAGTGATGGACTGCTTCCTCAGAAAGCTGTTGCATTTTTTCATGCTCCTGGAGATGAAGGACCATTTGGGTTACCCCAGGTAGATGCTAGCCAGGTTGGAGTGGGACGCTCTCATGGCAGAGGTGTATTTTGCTAGTCTATGTCTGACTTTGTCTATAAAGAATTGTCCTTCTGAGATTTGGCCACTTTCATATCTCCAAACCCTAGGATATAACATAATTTCACAACATAATTTCAGTGCCAAAGTTCTCTGACTACAAAGGTAGAAAAGAAAATGAGCTCCCAATGTGCTACTTATGCATCTGTGATTAAGGTCCTTATCAAGGAGAACCTTTCCTATGTATTTGTATGTTCAAGCCATCAAGCCAGTTCTGAAACAAGATGCAGCACCAAGAATTTCCTGTCTAGTCAATGTCTTATCTGAGAATAAAGCAACTTGACTCAGCCTTAATGAGGCTGCAGACTAAATCTTAAGGCAAATTCATGTATACTAGGCTGACGTGAGATATAATTATGGGGTGTGGGAAGCATTTCGATGCCCACAGGAATAGATAAACTTGTAATAAAGGAAATCTGCCAACAGGGAGCAAAGTTTTTTTCTTATCCAAACTAAGTCAGTCATTAGTCCTGCAGGCTGAGAAAGAATTAACAACAGTGGTGGGATGCATATAGGTGTGCACATTTATATGACACAAATGCTCTGCATTAAATGGGTGGCCACCATTGGTGGACATTTTGTGCAGATATTCATGCTTACGAGAGGTTCAAATGGCAGGATTTTGTGCTTTTAATAATTTGTGTGAGGGGGTTAAGAAAGAACCACAAACATCTCCACCTGTTTGTATCCCTGACTAGCTACACAGAGAAACACAGGCAGCCCAGAACTGCTGCTGTTTTGAAAAACTCACATCTGGGCACATGCACCTTGAGATCCACTACAACACGGACCTGAAGAACAACAGCACGCTCACAACTCTTCCTGAGGCTTCCTGAGGAAGATGGCTGAGAGGAACAAGTTCTGGCCTGCCTCAGGTGCAGGGCTGGAGGCAGTTCACAGGGAAGCTGAAAAGGCAAGGAGGAAAGGAACAAACAAGTGTATTTCCAAATCCAGAGCAGTTTCTACCAAAAGCAAATCTGTCAGCAAGACCCTTTGAAGAAAATATATAGGTAGGAACCCTTAACCACATTTGGAGAAAAACAGCTACCATCACAATTTTCCTCTACATAAAACAGCGTTTCCTTACACCTGATTTAGTAAAGCATGCTCTCCCATAGTATTCTTCCTCTCCCATGTTCACCTCCTTGTTTAAAAAAAAAACTCTCCCATAATGGAAAACCACTTTGGTTTAGTGGAGTCAGGTCCAAGGGACTGAAGGATCTAGGGAATCCACAACAGTCTTATCCTGGTCTACGTTTCTCTTTCTATCTTGACCTGCATGGCTTCACCCTTAGTCTTGGTAGCCCGGTAGTCAAATGCTGCACTAACACTACTGCTGAATAGTATTCTGTGAATTAATAGTGGGATTTTATGGAAGGTTGGACTCTGATAAATGAGCCAGTACCAACTAACTACACCAGAAGTGTGTAGTTAAGGGCTCTGACAACAGGCTGTTACTGGTGATCTTATAAAGTGATTTTGAGCTCCAGCTCAGTTCCCACCATATCTCCATACTAGTCTGCAATCTGCAGCACATCTCCAGGCATATTTGGAGCATTCCTTCCAAAGGATGCAGAGATTCCAACACCAGGTAGATGCTTGGTCTTAGCAGACTGCCCGTAAGAAGGAGGTAGCAGGTAGGTAGGGTATGATGTATGCCATGCTTATGGCATCCCAGCCACCACTTTTTCACTGTCCTCTGAAATTGGCTCAAAGAAAGGCTGTCAGCATCTGGCTTAAAGCATTTAGGCACCACTACCTTTCAGGAGGTTTTAGCTGTTCACCTACACGTTAGCTACAGCTTTAAGGAACCCACGTCACTTAAAACACCTTTCCTCCAGCACATTTTTTCCTGGGCTGACCTCAAGATGGGTAGATAGGGCAAGAATTAAAGAGGAACAAGAGTGCACTTATCCACTTCCTGCTTCTGCCAGGCTTGGCTGGATTTACCTAAGGATCGTCCCTATCTATCCTGCACAGCTGCCCCAGCAAGTGCTGTGCCCATTGTGTAGATGATCTACTCATCAGATAAAAGGAATAAGAATCTGGCTCAAAGCACTTAGGTATGATTAAATAAAGGAGGCCATTTCCTGTACTGTTAGTATGGTGCCTTTCAAAATCACTAACTTTACTTTTTTTAAAGTTACCATCTTTTAATTCTCATGGGTCTCCTCTATAGCCTTCCTCCTCCTTCTTAGGAAGGGGTGATCCACATCATGATATGACAGTAGCTCAAAGAGCTGATTAAACTGAACTCAGTGCAACACAAACAGTAATTTTTCATGTAGCAAATGAAAGAATTGGATTGCTCTCTCTTTTGAGTTTTGTCTAGGTCAGGATACCCAATTAACCTGCAGGTTCCAATACTGGCAGTTACCTGCTCTTCACTTTGAAAACAAGTCACTCTCCTGTTTTGGGAGCTTTGCTGCTCTGAATGCCTTCCTCTTCTTTAATAGGAGAGAAGCAGTGACTGTGAAAAATGAAAAAACAGACTCACTAAATATGGCCTCTTACTATGCTTTTGCTTATTATTATGTAAAGTTCAATAATATCCTAACTGCTTGGCCACTAGCTATCTCAGGATATGAATATTTGGTGAATATGTACGAGGTCAAGTAAAATTGTAGATTATACATTCCCACTCTTAAGAACTCTAGGATTTAGGCTTTGTATGCTGCACGCTTTTATTCTTGGTGCCATTCCTACTACTAGAAACTCCAACAGATTACTATCTGTGTTTTCCAGATGAGACATCACATACTACATACTGTTCACACCAAAAGCCCTAATATTTGGTAGTTGTCTTTTTTGTTTGTTTTTTTTTCTGGGACTTGCGCTGCAGTAGGGAAAAAAAGAAGCAGTTGTCCAGGTATCCAGGATCAACTGAAGCTGAAGGGTGTGAGAGTGAAGCAGTCATTTTGACTAAGCAGAATCCTACCTGCAATAATCAGGCAAACGGCCATCGAGTGGGTGAGGAAGGAGGGTGCATGGGTAGTGAAGCCAGATCTGTTCTAGGCCTCATAAAACCCCAAGGGAACAACCATGGTGCTTGAAGCTTAAAAAGCAACATCCACTGCAGCAGATGCATCATCACCTGCCTTCTCTCTTTAAACTGATCCTCCACCAATGCACGCAGTTGAGCAAAGCTACAGGCAGGAAGACTTGTGTGTGCTTGGCAATGTGTCAGATTCAAGGGGCATGTGCTGCACAAATATCTCATATTTCAGTTACCCTGTACAATCTGTTAGAACCCATCTCTGCTGAATTTTACCCAGGCTCATAGGTGTTATCTGTGAAAAGTATCAAAATCTACAGAAAACCATATGCAGCTGGTGTTTCTGTGCTGCAAAGCATAGCACAGAGCAAAGTTATTTACCCACTGAGCCTGATTTCCCCTTATCTCATGCTGTGGACAGACTTTCAGATTTGTGCAAAAGGAAGACAAGCCACCAGCAGGTCAACATGGTCATATAAGGTGCAAGAAAGGGGAGAATGAGGTTTCTGTCACACAGAGACTTACGGCTTTGTTTTCTATGAAGGCAGACCTTTAGCCAGAGCTACTGAATCTGTGTTTTTAAGTTGGGCATTTTGGAAATGACAGAAAACACTAACAGTTCTCTTTATACTTCCTTGATCTAATCTTACTAGTGCAATTTTAAGATACATGCCTGTTTTGGAGCTGACATTTTTGTTCTAATTCTAATTTCATGCATGTGCTACAGATTGTAAGGCTTTACCACACCATAAAATGAAGTCGTATCTGCAAGAATGTTCTGCAATAATCACACAGAGGCTATTTGCTAAATCTCCCAGAAATCTTAGCTTTTCAGCATCCCAAGACTCTTTCAGAGCTTCTCATCATTAGAATTCCCCAGGTTTCCACCTCCTTCCTTGAAAGCCATCTGGTCTGTCCACACTCCAGCTGCAGTCAGACTTCGCTCACCACTTACACCTGATCTTTTGACTCTGTGCACCTGAAACAACTCTCACTCAATCTATCAAGCAGTAAAAAATTAGGCAATCAGCAAAGCTTTTCCAGAAGCAATGAGCAAATTGCCAATCTTCCATGATATCTCAGGCAATATTAAAAATGAAGGGGCATGATTTATTGCAAGCATACTTCAAAGCCATAGTGCTTCCTGATGGGATAGTGTTTGCAAAGGTATATATCTCTGTGGCAGTTGCTCTTTGGATGCTTGCTGTTGCCTGTTGCATGTTTTGACAGACAACTCAATCATCACCCCTGACTAGTTAGTGGATCAAACTGTAACATGAAAACGAAGGTAGTGCCTACTCCAAAGGGCATACAGGGAAGAGTCTGTAGCATGAGGAGGGTTCTCCTGCACGTGCTGAATTTTTGCTGACTGTGATTGAACAGTGGCGGGACATGAAATTAAGAGGAAGAAGCTGCTATGCTTTGAGTCTGCTTTGCCCCAAAGCTTATGGGTGTCAACTTCATAACACAGAGCCTTCTTTTCTTGTTTTATCCTTATTTTCTATATGAAAAGGCAAGCCTGGATTATTTTGAGTATTTTATCTACAGAACGTTTCGGGGGGAGAAGGAGGAACCTCCTCTTTTATACAAGCCTTCCAAACAGCAATCTTTTGTTAAATTAGTTAGGTCAGAACAAGCTGTTCTATATCAACAAGAAATCCGTGTAAGGGAACAGATGCCAGCATGGTTATAAGAGATGGGGAAACTTCAGAAAACCTAAGGTTTGATTTGGTTTCCATAAACCTGAACCTCTGGAAACCATTGCTTCCAGTTTGGAGGGAGCAGGAAGAGTTTTGGAAGCGATGGAAAGAACACAGATTATTGCTTTTCATGTTATTTTCTGCTCATGGTTTTAGGCCAAATCTGAGAGTGCAGAAGTGCTCAATTACTTTAATGCACAAATATGACAGTTTTGCAGCCTGAGAAGAGATTTGTTTGAGGCTGGTATTCCACACTCCATTTCTGTTTTACTTTCAAATACAGTGGCCTACCTCTAGGCTTCTGTGTCACAGTGACCTACCACAGCTTCTAAATCAGAAAAACCTGACTGGTTCTACAGCTTTCACCACTGCCTCAGCAGCCACATAAACACCTCCTGTTAATATATATTTTTTGTATTTCTCATTAATAGCCAGATTCTGTTTTTAATAGCTGCTAGACTGCCATTGACTCCATTGACTTCCATGGAGCAATTCCAGATTTACACTGATCATCATTAGGAGGTATTTTACCTCCAGGTAAATAGCAGTAACTTAACCAAAAATTGGTTTTGCTGGTGTTAATCCTCAATTTCTCAGTCAAGTGCAACAAATCCTAAAGATTTCTTCACCAATCAGTCTTGAGAGTTTGTATGCTGTTTCTCGGATCTTTTCCCCTCTTTGCCTTCTCTTGCCACTTTTTCCCTCACTAGTCCCTTCTCACATACACCATTTTATAGGAACAGGGTCAGTAGAAAATGTAGAGTTCAGCACTATAGAAGTGGAAACAGAAAGCAGCCATGGGCAATTAACCAGGGCTGTGACTGCTTGTGTTTGGTTCCTGCTTCCATTTCTGTTTCCATGGAAATGGTCATCGGATCATTGGAAATAAAGTAAATTTTCTACTTCCCCTCACCTTAATATCAGTTGTCCTAGGCAATCCAAATAAGTCTAAAATTTACCTAATTAAGTGTGAATTTACAAAGCTTTTCATTTCTTTGAAATAAATCAACAAAAGCAACACCCCTGTTGAGTACTGAAGCACTCTTGGGGGTGCTTGGGGAAGGCACTAGGTAAGTTTGCCCACCCCTTTTTGCTTTGTAAAGTATCAAAACACGCACACACGCATCTTACCCCTTGCTCTGTGCTCCTGCCTGCCCATTAATATTGTTGTGCTGAACAGTGCTCATCACTTGCCCATTATGGGTCATTTAAGCATAAATGACCCCCCCTTACAGAGCCTGTGTGGGTTAAAGCCCTCTTCTTTGTCTGGCTCTTAAAGCTTGGAGGTTCATTTGTATTGCAGAGCAGCTGCACAAAGAAGGTTCAAGCCCACCTTTAAAGGTCATACAGTCTCAGAGGAGGTGCTTTGACCTAGAAGGGTTTCCCAGGTGAAAAGCTCAGGGGTGGAACAAAGAAAAAAAGTGTGTTTTAAGCTTTCACATTCCCACGAGAGACTGAGAAAGATGCAACTTACACACCTCTCATAAAGAAACATATTGCAGACTGCACATTTAATTTTGTGAAGCTGATCTGCAAAACTCCTGTGACTGGACACAGGATGACTGGACATTCTTATTTTGACTTGTGACACAGTTGATCAGGAGACAAAGTATTGAGGACCAGTTTCAACAAAAATGTCCCATGTCATGAATCAATCCAATTCTTCTACATCTAGTGATTGTCCTTACTGTTCAGCTAACGAAGGCAAAATCTGAAGCAACCTGCTAGTCTTACAATGTGCATTACCCACCAGAAGATATCTCACTTTCTTTTTTATCACAGCAGCTTGTAAACTAAATGGTTTAAGAAAATAGTTGACAATGAAAGAGCACCAAAATGTATCTCTGTATGAGATTTCATTATACTTTGCAAATTGTAATTATTAAAAGTATAAAAAAATTGCTATATTAATGTAAATTCAGTTGCCAATAAGAGGCTTGTTTTCTATTGGGTACCATTCTACAACAGGAATTTGGGAAAAACACAGCGTGGCTTTCCCTGTGTCTACCAAAGTGTTAATTTCTGGAACCCACAAACAAGAGCAGTAAGAATGAAAACACTCAAAGTGGATCTATATGGGATGGTAGGCTTAAACCATTTAATTACTGTAGTTGTAATCAGTTATTGCTAATGCACGGATCACAAAAGCATCACTCCTGTGGGAAACAGCCATGCATGGGAGATCAGGAATTATGGACACTTTACCTCTGTGTGGATTTGGTCTGGTCCTTTAAAGAGATTTCCTCCAGTGATGAAAGCCTTATGCCTGATACTAATGCACTGTATATACATAATTTACTTTAAAGAAAAGTAGCCTATAACCTAATCATAGTCAGTCCAAAAATTTACTTCTTTAAGTGGCTCATATAAACCTGTTCAGTCACAACACAGGCTTCTCTTGTATATACATAAATATATGTATATATATTTCTATTGAGGCTTCCAGTGTGTCTTGAGGAAGAGAAAACTAGATGACAGATGACCACATGCTGTCAGCAGCTAATGCTCTGACTTTCTCCCTCTCTCTAAAAGGGAAGCTTCAAGTGCTCTTTTTCTGCAACACCCCTCATCATAATGTCGCTTTCACAAGAACGAACACAAGGTCCTAGACAAACTTACCTGTGTAGTGTCCTTCCCTGAAAACAATTATACGTGCACTTAAAATAAACACACAGGCTGGTAAAGCCAGTGTGAGCACCCACAAATGATTGTGGATCAGGATCTAAGTTCACTCCAAAGGAGCCATCAACACAGCACTGGGAAATGAGAGAATGAATGAAGGAGAAAACTTTTATTTGGACATTTGCGCACACATACATGCAAAAGGCAGACAGCAGAGTGTGAAATATTCAAGGGACATAGCAGGAGAAATAAAGTAGCTGAAACCATGGATTAAGATTTAGTCCATAGTAGCAGAGTTGCACTTAAAAGATTTTGAATGGCAACATATACTGATAAGTTAATTTGCAGTTGCAATTCATATTCATTTTACAATTCTAATAAAACTGTACCAGTCAAATCACATGCATTGCTGCTAAAAGTGCATCTATATGGTAGCTTTTATTTGAAAAAACATTTGTTTAAAAAAATAACCTTAATATATGTCCTGATCAAGCTCCAGGTTTCCATCTAGACTAATTGTCATTTTGTAGAAGAGATTCTCAGAGACTCTTCATCTTTGTACTTGTTTTTCTCCATATCTTAGGAGACTTTTCTCAACTAATAAAGAAGATTTAAAGTGGATGTCTCCTAAAGGAAGATGAATACCTGAAGAATGAGGAAAAATGTTAAAGCTGAATCACTGCTGTGTCATTCCAATTCTCCCCTCTTACTCTCTAGATCCCACTGAAATCAATGAAGTTACAGTTACTTAAAGCTGCCGCTTTATACGAGTGAACCAGGTACATCACATTGCAATAAATGTCTAGAACTTGCTGGCAGGCTTGCTCAGAATCGAATATGTCCCCTTAAATTTTACGCTATTTTCACAATCTTGTAACAATAAAACAAAACAAGAAGTTCCCTGTGCAGTCAGAACAAAACCTTTTTTTAACACTCTTTAAGGAGTTAGCCAATACAGTACCACAGAAACACTGATTCCTGTTACTAGCCTAAAAATTGTCTTGATAGTTTCATACATAAGCAAAGACTCAGCACAGTCTCTTCTTTTATGGCTAAGAAAATGCTGGGAGAATCGTTATCCCTGGGAAAGATCTCTCTGATGGACGAGGAAGGACTGTTCATTAGTGTCATGAATGATGTTGCCTCCTTTTTATGCAACTTGCATTCACTGATGCTGGCACTGTCAGAGTCTCCAACTGTGTGCGCAATTCAGCTCATCGAACAAGGCGGCATCCTTTCCAGATACACTCAACGTGCGGCATTACGCCTTGGAAATTCATTCCACATAAGAGAAACATGGATCATTTCAGTTCTCAAATAAATAAATAAATAAAAATGCACAGCCTGTGCCTTCTTTTTTCCATGCTATTAGAGAGATTATCAGGAAAAAAATAAACACAGCGGTTGTTTGGGGTCCCACTCAAACAAAACAAGGCTGTAGGCCACTCTATGCACGGCATAGAGCCATTGCTGTTTGCTTGTAAGATGTAAGATAACATTTTTCTTCAATTCTTCTATTAAAACAAAACAATTCCTTGGTGTTTGCAGAGCAATTTTCTGAAATGCTGAAGCAGAATAGAGCCCCAGGTATTCCCAGTTATAACGCTCTCTCCCTTCCTGGCTCCCCGATCCCAGCCCGTTCCTTGCAGCACATTTAGTGCCCAACGTGTCATTCTACCTGCTGGGACAGGCTGCCTCTCACTGGCTCGCATGCAGGGAGGACAGAGATCACTCCCCTGCTACTGACTCACCTGCCATTCCAGGCGCGCGAGGGAGCTGCATGCAGTCCTGCTGCAAGGACCTGCTCCAAAATACAGACGTGTTCATGAGCCCTGGCTCTTGCCACAGGAGAGAGCGCGAGCTAACCCCGGGGAGCAGACAGATCTACGCAGAGGAGCTGGGAGCCCCACAGAAATAATAGCTCATGCCCCAGAAGTAAGGTGGGTGCTTTAGCTCAACAGAGCTGACACAAGATAAAACCCCAGCTTTCTCACTAGAGCTGCCCTGGCACCAGTCTGATACAGGGCTCGGCACGTGGAGCCCCACTAAAACAGCACCTCCAAACAAAGGCACAGGAACAACCTAGGTCTGGCTGTTTGGAAGCAAGCAGAGGGTTGCAAGCTTGTTCCTCCCACATCGTGGGCACTGCAACCACCCAATAGCCCCCTAGAAGCATGTGAGGCAGCAGAAGTGGGGAGTCCTCTCTCCCAGGCAAACTTCAAAGGAAAGGGATGGTTGCCACCACCTTCCTGGTAGGACCAAGTGGGCAGAGTGCCGCAAGCTGCAGAGCAACCTGGCAAGACTGAGCCCTGCAGAAAGATAAGGGCATGAACAGACAGTTCCTGCTTTCTAATCCGTCTTAAATGCCAGATAAGGGCCCTGTTGCACAGACTGGTCCTGACACGGGTACTGGGTAAGCATGCTCCGAAACGGAGTATTTCATCGAGCCCTTAGGAACTTCGATATCAAAGTCGGAAGGATCTCTAAGACCAGATTGGGGGGTGTCAGGGAGATGTGCAGTTCAACACCTAATTTCCTTCCAATTCTGCGTAACACACTTAATTTCTCCCTTTAGTCGAGTGTGAGATACAGCCACATTTGGGATGCAGAGCCACAGTCCCTGGCCCCTTCTCACAGCAGGTCTCACTGAAATGAGGAGGAACATTGGATAAACCATGAGTGAGGCACCTGATAATGACTTATCTGGGTCCTCTGACATATCTGGCAACTTTAAAAACAAAAGAAACAACAAAATAATATACAAATAATATATTGGTACAAACAGAAGAGACTGGAATGCACAGCATTCATTTTTTTCATCAGTCATCAAGGGGAGGGAGTGAACAAATTACGTGCCTGAAATACTTGTGTGGAGATTTTTTTCAAGCTTGATATAAAAAGCAATTATTTATTACTTCAGGAAATACTCTAGCATCAAGCAATGACCCTGGTTTGATGTCAATGCTTTCCCAAAAGGATTACTGTTCAGAACACTTTATGGTTACCACATAATGTTTAATCAGTGCATTAAAAATAAATTAAAGAATTGTTAATTGTAATGTAATTAGCTTAATTTAATTATGTTGCTCAGTGACTGAGAATTTTATTGTTATTGTGAGATCTTTTCTCATTTGGGGCCTGAAGTCAAGTGGCGCGGTTTTGACAACCATTTCCTCCTTTAATATTCCACTTCAGGAATAGGCTGCTGAAATTTTTACCTGAATCTTGCAATTTATCACAATCAGTATCATCACAAATTACAGAAAGCATCCAATAACATGATAACTTCTAAATGAAGTGTCTGTAACCAGGGCAGTAGCAGCCTCGGCTGTTAATTTGTCATATTTCATGGCCAGCCTGACACCCTGTCCAATTTGCTTGTAAGCTTTATCACAAAGGCAGTTGTGATGTGAGCTGCCTCTAACTAAGAACAGAGTGGAGGAGATGGGCAGAAATTCAGCAAAGGCTGCCTGTCTCTTTAGGCTCCCTGACTTCGCTTACAATTTAACTGCAAACTGGAGGGCCCGATGTCTTGGTGAGGTCTGTCTTCTCCATTAGACTCTTGGTCCCCATTTCACCATTAAGAAAACCTTTTTTTTTTCTTTCTTCAAGACACACTGCTGGCAATAATCTGATGGTCAATATAATTTCCTAACAGGGAAGCTAAAAGAAATTAGGTGGATGAAAGTACTCAGTGAGTAATCTTGCAGACTCTCAATTTCAAACCAAATAAAGTTATTCCTTATGGGCAAAGGTTGTAGAGAACTGTAAAAGTGACCATGAACATCCCTTTAGGACATTAGTCTTTCTTCGTCTCTCCTTTCTGTTATCTTACAGATGCTCTGAGGCCCTCAATCAATTTGCATTGATTCTAGCAACATCAATACATATTATCAATTTAATCTGAGGGGAATTGTGCAAAGAGTATGTCTTCCTGTCCATTTGAGACATTCCAAGCACAACAGTCCGAACCCATGATTTCCTTTAGATCGACTGGAGTTAAAAGATACCAGGATTTACAAAGATACAGAAGATTGGCCTTTTTTTTTCTTTTTTTTTTTTAATTTTTACCTAAGGCACTAAAATCAGTTCAGCCAATTTGGAGTGAAGGCAGAGCAAACATCCGCTCAATGGTATTCTGTAGATATTGCTGGATTTGGGAATACTTCTGAGCTCCCAGGTATAGCAGCACACATCACCAACCACTTCCTTTGATATCAGGGTACACCCAGCTAATAAAAGTCCAACATCCTTGTTTGCTTGGAAAAGAAAAATGACCCTTTCCACCAGACAGGAGCTGTCATGCTCCCTTTTATTGCCTGGTCAAGTAGATTAGCCTGAACACCGTTCTCCGTGTCTTGGTCGATGTCCACATACATACACTTTCTTTGGCTGTAGATTCCCGTAAAACACATAGAAGTTAGAGTCTGCAGTGCTCAGCTATGCAGCCTCTAAATGCTTTTGCAGATCTCTTGCTTCCTACACAAGCAACCGAAAGAGCAACCAGTGAGGAATTAGCAGAGAGCATTCCAGACTTTACAGCTGAGCCTCCAGAGGGGCTATAAAACCTAAGACACTGCTGGGGAGTCAGGAGAAAACATGGAGTTTATGGTGCCTGCTGCTAATAAGAAAGAAAAATTTGAGAATGGAGACTGACCAAAGGTCTAAACACACTGAGACGAAAGGAAATGGGAGAATGAGAGGACAAAAAAGGATAAAGAAAGGTAGGAACCAGTTACAAAAATCCATCAGTATTGGAAATGTCAGAAAGACAAAAAGAAAGACAAGAATTTATAGTAAAAAAATAGACGCATTTTCAAGATTGCAGGTGCTTATTTGAGCCAAGTAACCATATGTCGGTCTCCTGAGGTTTTGCCTATCATGTTAAACTCCAGGCCTACTGATTCGGTAGGATGGAGTCTTCAGCACATGGCCACCACTGTGAGTGAGTCATTTGGTACAGTTCCTGTGGCAAGAATCCCAAATATGTCAGGCCTGGACTAAAAAGCAAGCTAGAGAATGAATACACCTGAAGGCACATTTGGCACTTTAATACTGAGCAGATATCACTTCTAATTATAGCCAGCCTTATGCCAGCTTACTACTGTTCGAACTCTTGTGGATCCACGCATTGAGTGCCAGATTTAATCCATTCAAGGTAAAGTGCAAGAGAACCAATTGCATTTTGCATGCCTTCTACCTGAATGATTTGCTTTGTTGTTCCCAATTTGCAGTTTGACTGGAAGATTTGCACCCCTCTGGTTAGTTCTGGTTGGCTTCTCTGCAGCCACGGGGGTATATTTTTCAGCTGAATGAAGCTCAGCTGGCAGGTTCAGTTTGCCCTACAAATGAGTCATATCTTTCTCTCTCTAATTTCACCTGCACAAGAGAATTACAGGTTCCTCTCATGTTTCTAGGGTTCAGAGCTGTTCCTGCAAAAGGAAGGTTTGCCTCCATGCAAGAGCAGGGAGTCACAGTCCTGCTTGCCTTGAAGAGAGTGGCAAAGCTCAAGAGAGAGCCAATTGTGAGAATTATTTTAAGTCCAAGATTACTTAAGAGCCTTTTCCAGCCTGATTGTGTCAGATTTTGATCATATACGATGTCTAGTGCTCCACAATGACTATTGCTCTGCACCCAGAACTACAAGTGGCTTTCCATCATGCACCAGGGTGTGGAGCAGAGCAAAGGTTTAACACAGTTATGCATCAGTATTCTTTCCAAGCAACACTGTGAAACACAGAACAGAAGGAGGATTGCCTCTTCACCCCATAAATCCATTTAAGCTTGGATTATGAGCCATATTCACCCAATTTTTGCTGGGAGCTTAAAGCACCACCGTGCTGCCGGGAGGTTGCAGCAGGCTGAGAAGCTGAGGCAGTTCTCAGGAGGCTCCATTTCAAACCTCCACAAATAAAATGGCAGCATCCTGCAATGTGCAGGACTTGAACGGTATTGGGTTGTTTCACCCATGCTTTTATTTCCATGTATGGAAATGCAGAAAGAGTACACAGAGCTCAAATGGAAAGGGTTTGTTTTAATAACTGCTTTCATGCTAGTAGCTTACAGAGCATTTTTTTTCAGTAACACTCCACCACATTGAGTTGATAAAGAAATAAAAGGGAACACTCCCCCACCCTCCAAATCTGTATTGATCACTGTATGGATCTTGTTTCAAGATAGTGAGCAACTAGCACCGATGCTGTCAAACACCATCTTCTGGAGTTATTTCAGAAGGTGCCTTTTCCCCTGTTATGCCTTTTGCATTTGTTCCCAGTGCTGAGAGAATGAGGGGAGGGAGGGAGGAAGGAAGGAAGGAAGGAAGGAAGGAAGGAAGGAAGGAAGGAAGGAAGGAAGGAAGGAAGGAAGGAAGGAAGGAAGGAAGGAAGGAAGGAAGGAAGGAAGGAAGG